>JAMZAV010001561.1:0-203692 GCA_024449915.1 Sweltsa coloradensis | reverse complement strand
GCCTGCTTAAATACATTTTTTTTATGCCTCTAGACATAAAATCTATAATTGTGTGATCAAATGGGATCAAAATTTGGCAAAATATGTGTAAATGTAAAAAATCTAAAAGTAGTTCGATATGTACGACTGCACATTTTTGGCTTGTATCGTGGAAGCTCGTTCTAGTTTGATTATGACTTCAAACTTCGTCCAGTCGAACAAAAACATATTTGAAATATATGTAATGGATATTAAGCAGAAACTTCCGCACGTATGTGATTTAAAATGAAAATGTATGTCCTTCATTAAGGACGTTGGTATTGGAGGCATTTTAGTTTTATTAAGTTAGTCGAGTTAATATTTAAAACATTTTATTTATCATTTGTTTAATACGTACTGAAAGAATAATCTTTTTTTGATTGTACTGTATACAAGCAGAATGTTATTCTCAACTGATACTGAATTTGGTGGCACACAACAAAATCAGCTAGATCCATTGTGATTTAAACCTACAAGAAATAATAAATTGAAAAATAAGCTGCAAATGCATGGGAATTATTTTATCGACAATGGTATTGTTTTTTAAAGAAATATTTTTCTTTGCTATTTAATTGCCATGCTGTGAAAATTGCATGCAGTGACCATGTGTATCGAATCTTGCACGCTCAAGGCCAGTGGCGTCGGAACAGGGGGGGCAAGGGGGGCATTGCCCCCCCCTAATTTTCATGGCGTGGGGGCATAGGGGGGCAGATTTTAGAGTTAAAAAATCAAGACTTCTACTCTACTTTTTGGGAAAGCAACCGTCTATCCGACTATTTTTATAACCAACCAATGTCTTGTATTGTGTGTTGGTCATTCACTTCAGTAAGAGTGGTTACGTGAATCAGACTCACGTCTAATCCAAACATCCCTTTGAATGATTTGCTAGAGTTATTGGCAGACGCAAGTTGGGATTTGGTTCGCTCGTGTCGCATCGTTATGCGTTCATTGTTCAGTCATCTTTGGAGTGGTGTAGTGACTGTGATTATAGCGAAGTGGCAAGTGGTAAGATTATTCCTCTTAGAGTGTAAGTAGTGTAGTGTGAAGTGTAAAGTAAAGTGTAAGTGTGTATGTGGTGTGTCGTGTTTAATGGTGTTAAAGATTAAATTGTTTTCGTAATTTCAAATATGAAACGTAATAAAACAGCCTTTAGTTACTATTTTTTTAAAGAAGAGGGTAAAACAAAAATATGTTTGCCTGTATGCTTCGTGATTACATAAAAAAATATGTTGTAGGCCTAATTTATTAAAAGGGGCCACTTCACGTTTGTTTTTTGAGTTCTTAGATCGCAGATCCGGCGGCTGGGGCTTCGCCCCAGACCCCAACTATACCCTACAAAATCTACTAATGGATTTGCCCCCCCCAACTTTCAAAACGTTCCGACGCGCCTGCTCAAGGCAGGCCTCCCCCTAAATGCCGCTCGGAGATTAAGTATACCTTGCAATCTTTACACGTATTTCGTACTGTTGTTCAAATTTTTCATTAAGAAGTAATGAATGGGTGGGGACCACCCACTGGGCTCCGAATGTAAATGTTCGCCACGCCATTGCCTACATAACCAATTAATGCAGACATAAGACTGCGATGATTGTCTAGACTCCTAGAGTTTTACATGGCCTTTTATAAAACAGACAAACAATTGTCGCCAAATACTGGCGACAGAAGAGTGTTCTATTGAGAGGTGATTGGAGGTGTGACATGACATATTATATGTTTGAACCAGGGTTTTGACCATCGTAATAGTTGATAACTTTCCACACATATCAGGTTATATTTTTAGAAACAAAATATTAGAATTGCGGACTGTATAAATTAATGTATTGTGCAAAGCTCAACACTTGCTCATTATTTCAATCAAATCATTGTACTTTACAAAACTCAAACACTTGCCGATTATTAATTTATCAAAAACCACATTGTCACTCTACACTGTCTAGCCTGCATTTGTGTGGATAGTTAGTTTTTTGTTTACAATAGGCTACATGTCTTTTATATGATGTTGCTCATGCTGTTCATCTCCTCATCCATTGTACGAGGCACGCACGCACGTGCTGAATGGAACAGGTAGCTGAGAGCGGAAGAAATAGTTTGAGGGTAGTTGAAAGCCAAGACAGGCGGCCTTCATGTGACAAGACTATCCACGAGCGTGTCGCTCCGCCCCTAACCCCCCGTGATTGGCGTCAGCCACTCGTAAACACATCCTTGCTATGTTCGGCGTTTTACACTTTCGGCGTTTTGCACTTTCGTCAATTTCATTTTCGTGCCTTTATACGTTCGGCGTTCTACACTTTCGGGGTTTTACACCTTCGGGGAATTGCACTTGCGCGAGATTGAACTACGATGATCAAGAGTTCGGTGATTTAACGTTTTCGGGGCTTTACACTTTCGGCGTTTTGCACTTTCGTGAATTTTCACTTTCGTGGCTTTATACGTTCGGGGTTTTCCACTTTCGGCGTTTTACACTTTCGGTGATTTCACCTTTTCGGGGTTTTACACTTTCGGGGTTTTGCACTTTCGTGAAAAAGCTTGAAATTTTTCGGTGTTTTGCACTTTCGGGATAATGCACTTTCGGGGTTTTGTACTAACACCATTGTCAACACCACCGATTAGGAAAACACAGAACCAAAATTTAGTGGACGGTTCATAGAGCATTCTCCGAAAATGAAGTCAAGATTTCGTACGAAACATGTAAATAACAATATATCATTTTTAGTTCACCAATTTTCTTGCGTTATCTTTTTATTCCTTATAGCTAAAAAAAATATCAGTGATTTTATAGATAATAGTGTTTACCGTTTATCATGAGATCACAACTACTTTAAAAATTAATTATCAATGGCTTTGTGAAGTGTTATCTTCATTCTGGCAATCCAAACAGGTACCGCCTCGGCGCCTATACAACCGCATGCGTATGAAACTCAAGCACCAGCACATGATGGGCTCAGTGGAGGATGATGAAGTAAATATGACAGAGACACGGAATACGCGGGGAAATAGACACCTTGGTGGTCGAACCTTGGTGTGGTCAGAAACCCAAGTCCAAAGAATTCCAAACAGTCCTTCATCCCTGAGAGTGATGCAGCCCGACGAGTTTCTGTTGCGTCTAGAATACATTGTTAGAGGTGCCACTAAAATATGTGGTCCAATTTTACTTTGATTTACAGCCGAGATTCGCGCTCAAGCGCCGCAAGAAAGAACCCTTATTCCATTCATCGGCGAGTCAAAGGATTCTGCCTGACCTACCTAGACTTTCCAGTGGCGTGCGAACAGTGGCTTATAGTTGCCATGGTCTCATTATATTTGTAATTATCCTCACCGATATTAATTATCTTCTCATTATCTGTAAGATTCTATTGAGATTGTCGGTGATTTAATCTCACTAATCGGAGCCTCGTGCACTAGCAATTAGCCATCAATTAAAGACTAGAATCTTCTCGCATCAATTACGCTAACACTGACTATAATGTTTAAATTAGATGGGACAAGACATAATATTTACACAAGAGTATAAATTCGCATCGTTTGTTCATAAAAAAACAACCTTGAAGTCGTTTTCACTTTACACGACCAACAATTCAACATTTCTTTTTAAGACAGCAGTAGCACCACTATTTATTTACACAGCAAGTGAGCACGTTGCGTACGCTAAGGAACCTAGCCCATTTTATTCCTCGTGAACAGGAATTTTCTTATAGCACGATCATAAAACTTGCCAAAGACATAAAATAAAGCGATAAGGTAGGTTCTTACGGTATATAGGTTTTATACTCAAGTGTAACGCGGCAATGCAAGGGGCAATACCCCCTTTATGTACCAGAATCTTGCCGTGGTCAATTTAGGATTGGTCTCGTATACACCGGGGCGTTTTAAACTTCGCCTAGGTCTACCACTAATACTATATAATACTAGTCACGATACGTATCGGTGTAAAAATAAATTATAGTACGTTAAAGCCAATTGCCACAATAAGGTATCAAAATTATCGAATTCCACAAAAGGCATGAATATTTTGTATTGTTTGCCATCTAGCCAACATGTTTGAAAAGTAAATGAAGTTACCCATTAAGAAAATTTATTTTAAAAAAATACTAAAAATAACAAAATGTTTTGATGATTGTCACTTTCGAAAAAAAAACTGGCTAATCATCAATAACTTGTGATAAGAAAAGTGTGCCTACATATCTTTGCTTGGCAACCATTTTCATATCAATAAAAAAATATATATATTACTGTCTGCCGGAAATGCAGAAATGCCCCGATAAAATACCAAACGTGTACTATATAATTATGCACCATCTGCTATTGCAACGAATACATAAAAGTAAAACAGCCCGTAGCGATAGCGAACCTTCCAGTTCCAACAACTTAGGTTCATAGAAAAGTTTCTAACGCTGTCGTAACTCGCCGAATTCAGTAGGAAATACAAATTACAAACTAAATTGCACCCACTTTTAACATTTCACCGTCTAAATATAAAACTAAAATCAGACTGTTTTTGAGGACTTTATCCCATTCCCGTGTATTTCCGTTCTTCAGAGAATGGTCAGGAAACCGCATACTTTTTGCAATTTACTACGAATTTTTCTTAAATCGGTGGATATTTTTAATGTTATTGTACTTTGTTAAGAGGGAATGACACATTTGGCAGTTAGCAAATAGCTATTCGCTCGGCCAAGATGCATCCGATGTATATGAAACTTTGCAAAGTTGTCAATAAAGCATACATGGACAGCCCTGCGGTCATAGATTTTTAAAAAATTGTCTTAATCAGCCAGAAAAAAATCATGAATATAGTCAATTTTGGAGTTATAAAAAAACAAAATTTGTGAAAAATAATTTTCATTTTATAAATTATTTTAAAACAAAATTTGGAAATATGTTACTGCCTTATATTTCCGCATTCGTGACATATGTTCAAAATTTCAAACACCTGTGGTGTCAGACTTTTTAAGATTTCGGGAAACTTGCTTGCAGCTCATCAGTGAGAATACGCAGTAGAAACCATGCCCGTTGCCCACCGCTCGCAAACCTATGATGCGTATATATTATAATACGGGCGTTCTCGTCTACGCCTGGGCCTGACGTATTCGCGACCGACCTTGAGTCGGGTTCAACTTACAGATTCAAAGTCGAGGTAGGTGCGACGCAAATAGCTCATTTGAATTGAACGAAGATAGGAAAAAATACATCGTGGAAGAATTATTCAAGAAGCATTGTTGAACAATGAGCGAAAGTATTTATGTATTCATATTAGTACGACATGGCTGACACATGAAACACACCCACAAATAACGTGTCATCCAGTATTTGCATTAGGGTTGCAGTTCGATACTTTTGACAAGGGAATCACAATTATACAGCATGCATACTGAGTGGGTAGACTCGAAATACCAATTTATTTATTTTATTTTATATACAAGCTGAAATGAAAAAAGTATAGCAAAGTGTTCAACAAACACTCTAGACTTCTGATATACAAACATTCTGCAATAGTGATCAGATCACAATGTTACTAATAAATCAGGATTTATCTTGAAGTTGAAGTTATTAATTTTTGACGATTTTTCCTATTTCTTTTTTTCACTTTAAATTGTTAATATATATAATTTGAATTTATGTTATCAAAATTGTTGTCGTATCTACCAAAACCGCATTTATACATATAATTTTAAAGTTTGCTCTTCTAACCTAATATGACAGTTTCTTAGAAAAGATTTGTTTACAAGACTGTGAAGGTCATGCAACATTTCAAAACAAATTCTCTCTTACTATTGGTAACACTTGTAAACAAACACAGTCTCGATAAATCTTGTTTAGCTACAGATAACAACCGTCAACTACCAGTCATTATCAGAGAAAAAGTGCGATCTACTAATGATGCTGTTCAGGCGAATATTTTGTACAGAATAAAGAGTAGCTAATTTATTTAAGTGGGTGCTTAGAATATAAACATGAAACGGTGTTACTTGTGAAGGTCACATCATTTTCATAAATTTCTAATAGTGAAGTTAACAAACAGACAAAATTCAGGTCATCTAAGCACAATTTAAAAAATAATGACACCAACTTAAAAACATAAGTAATTTGTGCTGATAATGACAAATTCTTCAATAAGCTTGTTTTGTTACACTATTTATTACACACAAATTGAAAGTAATCTCAACGTAAAAAAACATGTTTATTAAAAATTAAAATGTCGATTACATATTTTGCCGTAAGCAGCAACGTTTTAGAAAGTATGCCTACAGAGAATTATATAATTAAAGAAACCAACATGTGAACTGTGGGGGACACTTGCCTCTTATGTGATTGACATGAGAAACTACACTTACCTTGTACATAAATTACAAGTTAGGGATCACTTTTCTGTCCGTCCGCCCACTGTATGAGTGAGTGTCACCTCACGTCTCACGATAAAAAACAAACAAGACCTCGGATGATGCACAATGTTGTTGGTTTCCGATTGATTGATTGATTGATTGATTGATTGATTGTTTGATTGATTGATCCGATCCTATTTTGGGTGCTGCCGACGTCCAAGTCTTGTTAAATTAATTTATAAGTTGATGTTAAAAAGTAATCAAAGTTATACTTCAATCGTGGCAAATAAAAGCCATTACTTCATTAAAAATTTAAATTAATTTAAAATCAAACTTGGATACTAAAACTATTTTTCAACCCCGATTTGGACGCCATCATGGCCTACTTATAGAAATCACAAATCAAAATCGAGAATACGGTTTTGCAATGTGCGACCATAGAGTTTGATGGTGTGAGAGAAGTCACAAGATGAGGAAATGTTTGGAATGTGGCTGATCAACGGAATTTAGGAGAGTTGGAAGTTTTTAATGATCACGCCAAAAGCCATCACATTTAGCATTGCCGATTGATTGGGTTATCGGGTTTGTGTGAAATGTTTAATTTAAAAAAATGTTAATGGTTTAGATACTGACAATCATTCTAACAGCGTCGTTGATGTTTTTCAGTTGGGCCGTGGAGTACAATACTCTCTCAAGTCTGAACGGTTGCACTGATTAGGACCGAAACTTCCTAAAAGCTTTTCAAATCCAAACTTTATTGTATGAGTTCACAAAGAATTTAATATAACCCGCCCATAGAAACATCAAACAGGCAGAGAAAGTTAAATTTAATTATAAAAATCTCTCAAAAAGTAATTTTTAAATGACTTTGGGGGTAGAAGAAATTAAACCTTTGAATACAGTTTCGCCGTTTGAAAGAGAATGGTAAAAGTGCGCTGAAAACAGTAACAACGAAAAACACCAGCAAAGGGTAAAATATTTTAATTTTCAATAATCAACATAAAAAGTTTAAACCGATAGTTTACCTTTCAATGAATGAAAAGCCTGGATGATGATACACTTTTCAATTTGGTTCTCAAGTATTGTGTGCAGTGCACAGAAGCTCGTCTGGCAGTGTGACAGCAGACAGCGTGGCTGTCTATTGTGTACAGAATGTCATTGCACTTACAGGAATCACCATGTCCTACTTCCACACACCAAAGTGAAGGCGGGAAATACAAATGTCCACTAGGTTCATTGAAAGGTAACCGATACCAAGGTTTTAAAATCTACTTTTACTCAGTTTTTACTTCATTTAAGGTCTTTAAATTTAGGTAAGCCCACTTACATAATCACCAAAATTAGAGTCGGTTCAACAGAAAATAATTGAAAAAATAACACAAATGAGAGAAACGACATTCATGGGGTAATGGTATATTGCGATCCATGCCGTACGAGTTGCGGTAGTTTATATATTAAATTTGCATTTGAAGCATGTAGGCTATTTTAAATTCAAATTACGGAAATTTACTTAATTTTATTGTTATAAACCAGATTCCAAGAGAGTGTAAAAATCAACGTGTGAGGTTTAATTGTTCGATTGTAATTAAAATAAGTTATTAGTATAATTAAATCGTAAAACGGAAGTAACTTTTCCCCAAACTACTATTTCCACACTACTATTTCCACTATTTCCAAAAGGGAAACTAGGTCTTTACTCTCACCCCCTCACTTCTCCCAATAGCAGTATGACACGCGAGTTAAAAATAAACCAATCGATTGAAACTGTGAAGAGTTTTCATCAACGAACTCTTCCTTCTCTCGATAATACAAACTACTTCCTCTTCTGTGTTCCTTCTACTAATAATCTCGAGACGTGTTCATTACATCATCAGTGGCAATCCTAACTGAAGGGCAAACTGAATTCCTATGAAGAAGACGGATAAGAGAGTACGCAAAATAGGGAGCGAAGTGAACTCAACCTTGGTGGAGGTACCGAGTATCTTCAAATTCCACAGTCCTGGAGGGGGGGGGGGGGGGGGGGTTAGCCCCGTTTCCTATCACCCCAGTGCCATGCAATTATTCTGTGTTATCCTTGTTGAAAGGACAATGACAACATGACAGTCGGAGGTCATGTTCGGTTTTATCGAGAGACGTGACACACGCTCAGACGAACAGAAGAGTGACGCACACAGGAGAGCTTCGCTCCCTTTAATAGAAGTTTGGTATTCTCAGCCACACCGATGTATAGGAAGTATACACAACACATTTGAATCAGATGAGTTTTGTGTAAATATCGGCATATATTATACAAACGTCATAAATGTAGTCTTATACATATTATTTAATTTAATTTAACAACTATATCATAGTCATTTTTTAAAATTATTTAATTTAGTAAGGAAAAAAACTTTATTTCTAAATAATCGTAAAAATAATTAATAGAAAGCAATATAATATGATGAATTTAAAATAAATAATAATAATAATCAGTTTCGTTTTGAACGTTTTAGAAAAAGTTCAGCTTGGTTTTGTAAATTAATATGAGATTAAGACAAAAGTGATATTATCTCCCCGAGATAAAACCCGCATAACATAAAACTGAGCGAGTCGTTGAACCAATACGGTGCGTCTAATCTTCGAGCTCATTCTGGGCCAGTACTCTTTATTGCCGATAAGATTCACAGTATTGTGTCTTATCATTACCAGGCCTTGTTTCGCCTTGACACGTGGGATCACAGAAAACACGGCTGATTTACGACCGTCTAATTGTTTGGAAGGAAACCACGTTTACTAGGGCGAACTAGGACGAAGATGCGATAGGAACAGCTTCAAACAATTCAACGTGATTTACACAAAGGCCCTACCATACAGTACAAGTACGCACGGGGTCTTATGGTGCGATATACATTAGGTATGGTCAAATTTATATATCGATATTTTGATACGATATCAATATTTAAACTCCATGTCGAAATATCGTTATTTTTTTAAAACTGAATTTTGTTAAAAACGTGAAATTTTTTTAAAAGTTTTTAAACAGGTATCTAAGAAAAAAGTCAATGTCTCTGACTTTTGGTGGAGGTGCCGGGTAGGGTAGCCTATAGCTTTGGGTTCCAAAGCCTATAGTAAATTAACCCCGAGTTTTGGTGGAGGTGCCGGGTCATTCAACACGCTGTGATAACGGAAAAATTATGACATTTTGGCGAAACCTTATACATTGTGTGTTTTTTTATTTTGTTATTGCACAAATAATAATATTTCGATATATCGATATCGAAATTTAGTGTGATATATCGATATTTGAATCCCACTTCTAAATAAATAATAACTGTGAATCATTATACGTACGTACTTAGAAAAGATTTAATATAATTATCTTATATAAAAAAAAGGTTAAACAAGAGTGAGCTTAGACAGAGGAAATGCACAAATGAAAAATATTATACATGTCTAATCTACTCACATTTGAATGCAAGTAGATAGGCCGATCAAAAACCTTTCCTATGCGTAAGGCCTATAAAAAAATAGTATGATAGTAAAGGATAAAAAAAAGTCTAATGAGTAGTTTTTTTAAAATTATGTGGCAGAATTGGACGTAAGAAATTGGGCCATTAGTATTACCGAACATAATAATTGTCGCATTCAATTCCAGCTACTATATCAACAAAGTGTTAGTTTCACTCTTCTCTTTCCTACTTGACAATTCGTCTAATCTAACTGTAAAGTTGAAAGCCAGCCAGGCCCCCAGGATTGCGTAAACCAACATGACGATAAAATATTCCGATAGCGATTGATACCAAGTTGTTACACGGCCCTGGATGGCCTTGAGAGTTCGGTCCTGGCAAATCAAACATTGCGAACATGTTACAACAACGTAGCCTATAATTATTGTGTAATAATTCTTTCTCCGCGAGCTTCAACTTTGACAGGGGGAGGAAACCTTATAAACAGTCGCCAATCAATAATGTTATATAACAAAATCCAAATGAACGAATTATATCGTGAGCATTATTATGTTTGGAGTTGAGTTGACCTTTCTATAAAGACTATTTAAAACAAATCTGGTTTAACAATACATAAATAGTTGTATAACGGCGTGTTTTGTGTTTAGAAATTAAATACCTCAACCTTTCGATCGTTTTTTTTTTAGAAAGGAACTTGAAGAATTTTTAAATTGGCAAAGAGAGTGGAGGTAATTATGTGGTGGGAGCAAAGATGGTAGTATATAACCTGTCGGGTGGGAGCGTCGTCTAGGCAGCCAATCAGAGGACAGCACGAGAGAGGCCTGGCTGTTGCAAGGATATAATAACAATATTCAAATGAGGTTTACTCAATTAAAGCGAAATTTTGATAAGAATCGAAATTTAGCAATCAAAATAATTTTTCGTATCAGAAATAACGAAAAGTATTTTGGGTTATAGAACCAATGATAAAACTTTGATGTAATTCATCTTTATGTTTCGTTTTAATTCGCCAACATTTCAATTAAGAGTTTCTACGCCGTGATAATAGTTACGTGTGAAGTCGTTTAACACGTGTAAAACGTGGATGAATTCCTTCGCTCCAATACTATTTGACGAAATACTCTAGAATGTTTCGTTCAAAACGTCGGGAATCAAAATATAACTGGCTACCGTTTAGAAATTATACTTATATTCCTCGACTTATGTATAAATAAAAAATAAAAAACTTCATAACTGTTTATGACGACATATCGTTTTTGTATCAAGTCTGGTTGTATTATTTTTGCTAACATGGTTATTTAATTGATTTATTCCAGTTATTTTCTTTTACACGAAGTCAACATGAAAGTTACATATAACATAACGAGTCGACGAAACAATTTCCTGTCGTCGACAACAAAAGACAGCTACGCAGAAGGGTAAGATAAGCAACAAACAAATCCTCTGGCCATCACATGCGCAATATTATGTTGTTTTGTCTCATTTCGAACTGATAGAGATGAAGATGACTAATGTTTCACGCATTTTATTTACTTATTTGTTTTGTATACCCTATATCCAGTGAAGTTATAAACACTTGTGAACAATACAATAAATACAACTCAGACAAAATAATAAACAGTATTCGAAATAATTAAAAATATGAATGTAATCAAACAAAAGTAAAAACAGCAACAAGAGAGAGGGAAGATGAAACTACACACATTCGCAAAGTTTGGAGTAGATTACCTGACTAAAGAGCAGGGTGTGTGATTTTTTGATTTTTATTAAAAAAAATCAAACATCATGATTTATTGGATTTAAATCGGATTTATTTGATTCAAATCAACTTTTCGATTTAAATCAGATTTTTTTTTCGATTTAAATCAGATTTTTATTGATTTAAATCAACAATATCAGTGTTTCAAAACTTGTCAAGTTGGTGAGCGGATCAAATACTTTCACAAGCGTTTCAGAAAATATAATTAAAAAATTATTTTACGGAAAACTTTGCCTAAATCAGTTATAACTCATGTGTTTGTTGCTCAAAATGAAGAAAAAGTGCATTTGATTTAAATCAATGATTTTTATTAAATCAATTTATTTAAATAAAAAACACCCTGCAAAAGAGTAACTTCGGTTCCTGACACTCATATCCTGACAAACATACCTAGAAAGTATAATAAAATACTATGTCCCCCCCTAGTATAACTCGCACTATAGAAATGAAAAGTCATCCAGTGAAATATTGAGCAAACATTTAGTAACGTCATTGCTATTAACAGTTCCATTAGCTGTTGCATAACCTAGCAAAAAACAAAATTACTGATTTTAAATAAGAATTAAATTATAGACGACGACTTTAGTTAACCCTAGTTTAGATAAAAACGAACAACAAAATTAATAATTGAATCTATTAGGACATCAAATCAATTTCATTTACAAGGCTAGGGTCATATATAATGTAGGCCTATTGACTTTTTTAAAACTTGTACGCGTCATACGAACAAGAAACTCGGACATGACACTATGAAAATATTACTCTAATTTGTTTACTTTAATTTTGGTTTGTTAGTGTTGTTGAAGTCCTTACTTTAATTTGTTTACGATGTCGTGAAAACAAACTAGGAATACAGTTAATAAAACATTTTTAAAACATTGTTATTTTTAACTGATTTGTGATTAACTATTTGGATGGGTGTCAATGCTCGCTAGAGACTATAGTACCGAAGACAGTATTACAATGGTGGTGACCTCTGCCAATGATAGTTCGGTCGCGTGCTTGGTCGAGTGTCGATTACGTTATCGGAATCAGGACGGGTCAGAGTGGGAATTAGGACCCACTGGTTTAATTGAATTAATAAAGTTTTTATGAAGGCCTATATCACGAAAATGTCTTGTTGCAACTTTCTTTCGCAACATGTAAAACAATCGGAAGAAGTCCTTAAAACAAACTGACGATTTTCATTTGAAACCTAGTTGTGTTATTAAATAATAACGAAAATAAAATAAATCACGCAACAAAACATCACAAAGCAATAATTTATCTACATAATAATAATCATGATTAATAATTGGTGGAGGCGCCGGGTTGAAAAGTAGAAAGCATAATATAGGATTCGTGGTGATGAATAAGGGGCACAATAGCATAAACTGCAGGTAGGTTATTTTAATTTTGTATACATTCACGAATCTTCTTCATTGATTATTGATAGATAGAGATTGATAGATAACAGGCCTTAATTTAAGGGGGTGGGGTAAGTTAAGGTTTGTTTGCGTGCGCTGATTTACGAATCCTTTTAATAAGTGGTGGTTACAAAATATGAGAATAAAGGATAATTTAATTTAGAAAACCATTATTAATATTATGCGGGATTCGAACCCTAGACCCTTGGTCACTGAAACTACGCATCGCTATCGTATGAACCACAGTGGAGAAGAAGATTGCGAAACGTTGAGACTTCAATAGAAACGAAAATATAATATTATATTTTACAATACAACCAATTATTTGAAGGACCCCCTCACTACCTGCCTTGGCTCTTCTCTCTCCCTCTTTCATGTTTTGACAACAAAAGTCCACGTGGTGTCCACTCTAGAGTCCACCATTCACAAAGAGCAAGGCAAAATTAACTTGTCACACAAGGAGGACAGTTTCGGCTTTATCTGCACACAATAAATCTTCCTCTATGAACTACAAGGAACCAATATCCGAAATGACTTCTTCAGGCAGAAGAATGCAGGGGTAGAAGTGCGTGGGTGGTCTAGTCTAGTGTGACTTCATCATATGCACGAAGTGCCGATTGTCGAGTCATTTTTGAAAGACGAAATTATATAATTTGGGAAAGAATTATCATTTCATTTTGTAAAAGTCAATCTTTTTCCATTTTTGGTTTTTGAATTAGGACTAAGTTTTAATTTGTAAAAAAACGACATTATATGTAAATTTAACGAAATCACCGCACTATTATGATTTATTAATTGTGTGTAATTCTAAGCTCAACGTAGCTTTGTGTGTATGCAATTATTTTCCCAACAATGTCACTGCCAAGATAATAATATTATATTATAATAGCGCTTCAACGGCAAATGTTATTCGCGAATGTCACTGCCAAGATAATAATATTATATTATAATACAACTAGTCCCCGTCTGGGCTCGAATCATGATCGTCCGGGACAAATGTCTGACCTTTTGAGCACTACTACTGGAATCGGAATAATTGTGAGTAATTTAAGTTCGTACACTTTTTACATTGTCGTATGTATCCACAAGTATCAACTTATTCGCATGGGAGTAAGCGTTAGGCAGGTAAGCTATTTCGTCGCAATTTCACAAACAGTGTCAAGTGAAGATTTAGACCGCTAACGCTCAGCGCGAACATACTACGAGGTCGGGATTGGCGGGATTGGCGGGAAAGTCTCGGTCTTGGACGGTGAGCCGCGTGGATTCAAAATTGATTTAAAAGCTTCGTTCGAAATTTAATTTCTAGCTTTTGCACAAGGGCTGTCTATAATCTGTAGCCACACTCTCCACTCGACAGTATAAATAAGATCGAAATTAAAATATTGTACACGTGTGACGTCTACATAGTGGCCTAGTTTCCGGGCACCAGGGACGTTTACAGGGCCGACGCTTCGGTCTACCTCAACCATACCAAAACCGTTTCTGTCCTAAAAAGCAAACACTATGAAAAAAGTGCAAATTTGCCCAAACCCGTACGTGGCAAATAAAATTTTAAAAATGTCGCAAATTTTGCACATGTACTCACAAGCTTTGGACGCCGCTTCCTCCGTCTCGGCCTCCTTGAGTCTGTTGTGCAGGTTCTCATAGATGATGCTGTAGGTGTTGATACTTCCGAAGATGATTCCGTTGCAAAGGAAGCTGGCGATCATGATGCAGACGGACCTGGACCTCCACTCCGAGGGCGGCTCAGTCTCGGGCTTCTGCATGGTGTGCGGTGTGTGGAGGCTACGCGCGTTCTGAGCCGGCGAGCGAGGCGGCGGAGAGTGGAGGCGACGCCCACTGCGAGAGAGAGGAGGGAGGGGGGATTAGCAAGGCGGTGGATTCCACGAAACTGAGAGGACCGTGAGACCGGAGGAGAACTTCCCTCGCCTCGGGGTGGCGCACCCTCAAGAAGAATCCTTGGGTAGGGGTTGGTTCGAGGCGACTTCCTTTCAAGGGATCGCACACGAATATCAGAAGAAGGAAAAAATAGCCGCCAAAGTGGTTCTTCGTTATGAATGGAAATACACTCTACGGTAAATCAACAAACCCACCACCCCATACCCATGTGTCACTGCATGAGGAATGTACACTAGGCCGCTTCGCGAACGCTTTTTTAGTCGCGTTGATGGATGAGTTTTTTATGTTTTTAGTTTGCGTAGGACCACTTTTCCTTAACAAGTGCTTTTTGAATGTATTGTAGCTGATTGTTGTCAAGTTTCTATTGTTACTTATTGTTATTATAAACCTAAAAAAACTCATATTAAAACCTTGTTCTATGGATTCTGACTAACTTTTTCAACTTTTTCTTTTCCTTTGCAAGTGCTTTTTGAATGCATTGTAGGTGATTGTTGTCAAGTTTCTATTGTTACTTATTGTTATTATAAACCTAAAAAAACTCATATTAAAACCTTGTTCTATGGATTCTGACTAACTTTTCAACTTTTTCTTTCAGAAAGCATAACATCACCAAAATATGAACGTTGTAGCCCCACCCGTTTGGTCAGAATCGGCCCAAATGTCACGAAAATATCGCACTTAAATCGAAAAAAATCGGAAAAGGGGAAAAGCATGGAGTTATAAATAGTACTGTCCATGGTAAAAGTACGATATTCATGAGAAATATTTCTTCGATTGTACCCAAAAACGTGGCAGGTCTAAGTTCAGAGATTTCGAAGGTCCCCTCAAATTTTCATCAAGATCGCATATGCCGTTTGCCCGGTAGAGCGCGAACAAACAGACAGAAAAACAAAAAACAAAACAAAACAAACATTGGAGCAAAATTTTTTGAGGGGTCAGTGAAATTGAAGTCTTCGCTTCGCTCATCCAATTTATTATTATTTATTGCCCAGACATAAAGTTGGGAGGTTGGCAGAAACAGGCTGTATGAACCAAGTGCAAGGTGTCTGTCAGCACTCACACAATAAATTGTGCGAATAAACAAATTAGGTTTTATACACATTTTTTTCTTTATGTACAGGTACTAATGAATGAACGTTTGTATGAATACCCAAAGTTCATGATATGTTGGGCCTGGGCTCGTGCAGTAGATAGATAGCAGAGAGTGGACGGGGATATCACCAAAGTTTTATAGTCTACTTGCTTACCCATCGCGCGTTGCTGCGACGTATGCCAGAACCCTTCGCAGTAAAAAAAAAAAATATACGTATATGTGTCAACTTTCACGGTGATATGTCCAATGGTGTCGAAGTCAATTCATTGGTGAGTCCTCTTTGCAGGCACCGATCACCTCATGGAGGAGTTACAACAAAATGGATAGCATAGAAACCTTCCCCGTGAAAAAATACATACAGGCCCAATGTGCCAAGTTTCATGGAGATCGGATGAATGGTGTAGTAATGTATAAAGTACAAACAGACAGACAGACAAACATACATTCGTTTTAAAAAAAATTCATCTATGCACTGTGCAGTACGGAAAGCAAATCATAATTGAGAAACTATAGCATCGGGTACAGCGATTGTTATGTTGCAGTCCTAAAACAATTTATGTGGAAGAGGGGGGGGGGGGGGGCTTACGTTATCCCAGATACAGGGAAACATTAGTGTAAAGTCCAAATTTCACCTCCCTCAAGGCATACTTGTCAAGGTAACATCATCATCCAAAATGGTCGATAAGAATTAATTTTCAAGACTAATAGAAAATACAAGAAGACATTGACATTGACACTGACAGTGTGTACACGTTTTCGCATGATTCTAGCCACCAACAAATAGTTACCGTTGTTACAAGGTCCTAAAAGTAAAAATATTCCTAGTTGAATTTCAGTGAACCTGTTTGTTTAGAGGCGGGTAGACCAAGAGGACCTTGCCACTGCCCCGTTCAACGATAGACGATACAGAAAAAAGAAATATCAAAGCACCGATCAAACTTGTTTCTACCGACCGCTTTTGTAGAGTAGTTATTGGCACTGACCCTGGCGCCGTGCACTAACAGCAACAAGTTTGCTCAGTGAAGACTGAAGAGGCGATAATCTTCGTTGTAGTCTGTGCTCGGATGCTTGGGTACTGTGTTTATCCTTTCTACACTGTGGAGTATATGGATGAGCGAAGCGAAGACTTCAATTTCACTGACCCCCCAAAATTTAGCTCGGACGTGTTTTTTGTTTTCTTGTTTGTTTTTGTTTATTTGTTTTTCTGTCTGTTTGTTCGCGCTCTACCGGGCAAACGGCATAATATGTGATCTTGATGAAAATTGGAGGGGACCTTCGAAATCTCTGAACTTAGACTTGCCACGTTTTTGGGTACAATCGATCAAATATTTCTTATGATTATCGTACTTTTACGATTTTTCGATTTTTAATGAGATATTTTGTTATATTTGGCCCGCGATCGGGCAAACGGCTACTCCGATCTTGAAGAAACTTTACGGGAACGTTTAAAATCAGTGAAATTATATATGTTATGATTTTAGAGACATTTGAAGAAATATTTCTCATAGAAATCGTACTTTTACGATTTTCCCCCCGATTTTTAATACGTTATTTCCGTGATATTTGGGCCGATTCTGACGTAATCATTGGACAGAAATATTCAAAAAAAAGCTCATCCATCAACGCAACTGGAAAAAGCGTTCGCGAAGCGGCCTAGTGTACAAAACTATTGACTTCCCCTATAATGGGGAGATTTTAATGCGCTTTAATTATTTACTCATTATGAATTCACTAAAAGTTGATACAGCCTACTATCGACACAAGTTTTGTTAATGTTATGAAATCATGAACTTTGGATAGAGAGGTAGGCTATAGCTCGTGCGAAAGAGCGATCTACTCAAATGGTAGCAAGTGCGATACCCACCACCAAACTGACAATGTTGTAAGTTTATTCAATAATACGAATGTTGGGATTTAAAAAAATTGAAATGTAATTTTCGTTTTAACTAGGTAAGCCCATAAAAGTGTTGAATTGACGTTGAAAACAATTATAAATTTGGTTGAAAGTGGAATATCTTTTACTCCCTGAGATTTTCGGAAATTTTGAAACTGCTATCTTGCAAAGGACTTGCGGCTACATTATAAAACTTTGTTATGGAAGATCAGAGGCAGGTATTTTTGTAGTCAAACTAAATGACATATTTGATTTTGTTTTCCTCAAAAGCGGGGGATTGGTGGTGAAACCGTTCGAAATTTCGTTTTAACCATAAATACCCGCCACTGTTTAGTAGGTATTGAGAATATGCTGTGAGTGCGTGAGTAGATAGTTGGAAGGCTATGGTCAAATTCGATTTAATTAAAAAAATATCCCAGTCACAGCATTCGTAATTTGACTTAATTTGACCCTAGGGGAACAAACCTTCAGGCAGGATTGCCCTGGCCGAACGTGGAGCGTGTAACGCGCGAGCTACTCCTATCGAAGCAAACATTTCTTAGATTATACTTGTTAAATAATATGTATCATTATCATTAGTCCCTCGCCTATTTTCTAATTCCACTTATACTTAATATTAATATTTTCCATGATATCATGCGAATCATGTGCATAGTAGTTATATTCAGGATTATTCATTCCCTCTCTACCGAGGGGTTATCTGTATGTATCAACCGAGTGAATAAAATTAAAACTTAAAAAGAATCTTGAAACTTGATCCTCTTCTAGTTTGTGCAGTTTTATGGCCTTGGATTGGAGACATACTCGATAATTTGAATAACACATGCTTTAAAAAGTAAATCTCGTTACTATTCATAATCGTCACACATAAGTGTGCGCAATAGAACGAGTGTGTACATATAACAAAATGCAAAGTTTACTTTCAAGCCAACAAGACAAGTACAGCCCTGCGGCGAATGTGGGCTGGGTTGAAGAAAAACAAACATAAACTTGTTACAATTATCAACAATTTATTCCTTACGAGAAAACGTGCGCGTTACAACATTACAAGCTGGCTTGTAAATGAAAATATAACGATGTGTGCCTTGTTAAACGCCCAATGGAAGTCTGCTATTGCACGTTTAATTAAATAACGCAAAACTGGTTTCAATTTGCAGTTATAAAATGATAATAAAAAACAAAGAGGTAGCCTGATGTGATTACTAATTAGTTTCCAATAATGTGGAATAAACGCTAATGAACGAGTATTGCAAGTTGATAGAAGTAGGAATAACATTGAGGACAATTAAACAATCGCTGGGAAGGGAGTAAAAAGTGTAACCTTTGAGTTGAGTAGCGACATTCTAAGCTGCAGGCTGTCCAGTCCAGTCTAGACTCTTGCCAACATGGAGACAATCCGCGAGGCTGTGGAATGAAACGTTTTATTGTGGGGTTCACGGCTGTGGTGTTGGAAATATTGTAAAACTGTCGCATGTGTGATTAGTGGAGCTATTTCATGCTAAATATTGTGCTCCGAGCAGGAGTTAAGTGTATTATTAGGGCAATTACACAGGGCAAGGTGTGAGAGTTTAGAGGGGGCAGAGTTTAGAAATATATTTTATTGTAGAGAAATTTATCTGCATTCACAGATGAAAGTCATTACAATAAGCTCAAAGGACTGAAATATTACATACTTTGATGTAGGACCTACAGATGATTTTGTTGTAATGATCAGGTTTTATCATTTGTATAGCGTCTTCAAGAACCACAAATTAAAAGCTTGGTATATTATTATTATCATCAGATAAGTACCATACTGGTTTTTAGGGGGATGGGGGGAAATATTTAAATTAGCCCACAGGAGCATCGCTGTCAAATGTTGGACAGACTTTTTTCCTGGCTGTGAAAAGTGAAGTCCTATAATATTTTACTTGAACTATGAGCTGAACTGGTGTGAGCCGATAGCTGTACTGAGCCTGACTAGTCTGAACTGCTCCAATCAAGACAACTGATTAGGGAAATAAAACAGAGAACTGTAACATTAATTTGTGAAACTAATAATCTCATTTATCCTCATCTAGTCGAGACTAGTGGCGCACTGAGAGAGGAAGTGGGCGTGGGGGGGGGGGGCTCTACATGTGCTTGACTGGCTGTAGGACACATCGTTCAAATATTACCAGACTTACAGAATCTGGAAAGTGGAAACAATCTGGAGATCATGAATTCCAAACTACAGTTAACCAATAAGCTATTTTAATTTAGAATGAAGTCAAGGAAAGATTTGCAAGAGAAAAAGTGTAGTAGAATTGAACAATAAATGTACAGCCGTGACTAAACACAAAACAAACGCCATGAAAAAAATTGGTTCCACTTCTAATAACAAAAAGAAAATATAACAAATAAAATGTGGGGAAATTAGGACAAAAATTTAAATAATATTTTGCATTCCTAAGATTTATCGACAAGAGAGCAAAGTATTTTACTGATTTGAAATCACTCTTTGTGTATAGAACGTGCATGAAATGTTAAAACGCGCAACATTACAGAACCCACTAACTTGTGTAAATATTAGCAATTCCAACCTCAACGATCACATGCCTTTTTTCATTTGTATATTCTGCTGTCAACATATTTTGTGTGTGAGACGATCACGATTACATTCAACACTCAAGTGCAACCCTTGGCTCAGAATGTTCAACTTGATGGATGATGATGGAGAAGTAAGAATTATTATTACTCGCACACGCACGGGATAACTATTCAAGCTCGTACACGCGTTCACGTCTAATGGTGGAGGTGCCGGGTATATACATATTTCAACTTTCTGGAAGTAAATTAGCATAAATATTAATTGCACTGCTTCTTCACAGGGCCATTCCATTCGAAGAAGACTCGAATGCCCGGTATATCAATGTCTTGTAAATGTGTCAAGTAAATGTAACTGCCACGTAACTTGTTATCACTATGACAACTACCAATCAGAAGCCTTGCAATTATTTTATTAGTAAGGTGAACCGAAAGATTAATTTTACTGGACTTCGATATACCAGTCCAGTCCTAAGTCAATTGTGGTTGTCACGAATTAGAATTTGTGAACGGAAGTATGAAACTAGCTGTTAGCTAAGATGTCGTCTCAAAACTAAACATGCTTTTAAAAATATATTTTGAAAAATCATTAGTTGGCCAACGAAATTTGTTGGGTCCATATTTATTTATTTATTTATTTATTTATTTAACGTCTATCCTATTCAGCTATAAAAAATGATTTACAAAGGTATGATAATATTAAATAATAATTATAATAAATAATAGTTTGAGATCCTCTGTTTTAGGGTGGCAAGGTAGTTTTTATCTCGTTACACGTTGCAAAATGTGCGCCCACTATTGAAAGACAGCATCGTCCTTGACACACCCGCATTGATTGGGCAGGTCAGGTCAACGCTACCCGCGTCTCTCAAGCATCAAGACGCCATGTGACGTCACCGTCCAGCTGTTCCCGGCCACGTGACTAGGGTCTGACGTCACATGTAGGAAGAGGAAGAGAGAGAGAGAGGGGGCCACACCACGAGTATTTCGGGCACGTTACTTGTGACTCACCTTGCGTAGGCCACCACTACATAAACACGCGTATAGTAGTGCATTCATCGGTGCCATCCATCTTAGAAGATCAACACTTCAACACCAGCTTTTGGTAAAAAAAATGTTTGAAATAAAAGAGAGTTTTCTTGGAAAAGAAGTTGTCGAACTTCAGAAAACATGCTAACACATTCTAACTAAACGCCTATCGTCCCAATTCTCATTTTGATGACATAACTTTTTTTATTTTTTTATTTGTATTATTAATACAAGTATAAGAAAAACTTTTTTTTAAATTATTGCCCACCCCCGAAAAAAAAGTTTCTATTAGTGGTTCGCATTTCGTTTTTTTTATGAATCCAAATTTATCAAATATACCTCCATTTTGTTTTAGTGCCGAAACAGCAGTAAACAAAGAATAACACTTTGACATCAATAAAATAGCTTACATTACTAAAACACCGTGTGTGTCGGCTGTCGAGTAAGGCAAAACATTAAGATTACGTCATCATATGTGTAACTTAATGACTAAATTAAAAGAAATTTGCATCCGCATTTAAAGTGCAACTGTTGTAAAAGCTAACGAGGCGATTTCTTCACTGCCGACCACGTGCGCAATGTGCTCGCTCACATATAAGAGTGTGATAGTCAGTTGAGTTGAGTCTAACAGGAATTTAATTATTTTTAGCTCGGAACATTTAACAGTCAAGGTCGTGGTTCAGGATCGTGGCATATACAGTCTCAGTCGGAGGAGATGTCTTCTGACCCAGTGGCGGAGACAGGCGGGGATTAATATAGAGGGGGGGGGGGGGAGATTTTACTGTCATTTTCATATAAATTGATATGATTTTAAGCAACAGACAAAAAAAGCAACAAAAATTGTTCAAAATGAAAATTATTTTCATTTCGAAATATGTTTTTTCAGCAAAGTTTCGACGAACATTTTGAGATTTCATAGAAAGATTAAAATTGGAGACTCTCTCTCTCTCTCTCTCTCATAATTTCAAATGTTTATGTTTTTAGTTAATTATGTGTAATTTTCATCAGGCCAATTACTTTGTGTTCAAATTATCTATAATTCTCATAAGCCTTCATTATCATTTGTATTATTATTATTATTAGTTGTATTAGGTTGGATGGAAGATAAGGCTTCACTAGCCTTAATCCCGCCTTACAATAAAGACCCTTATCTATCTATCTATCTATCTATCTTAGAAGAAGGCTTTCAGGCCTTAATCCCGCCATCAATAAAAACGACAATCAAATCAAATCTCTCTCTTTAGGTTGGATGGAGGATAAGGTTTCACTAGCCTTAATCCCGCCTTACAATAAAGACCTTAATCAATCAATCAATCAATCAATCAATCAATCAATCAATCAATCAATCAATCTCTCTCTCTCTCCCCCCCCCCTCTCTCTCGGCAGTGCAAAAGAAAATACAGACCCACGTTAGCGAAATATCACACACAAACATACTAATGTCATTGATTGCATATTTATTAAAATTAACTTGTTCACCTCGGACTTACGTTGGTTAAATTTTAAAATATTTCTGAACTGAAAAGTGAATTCTCTGTCGACTGTTGTCGATAGATATTATCAATATTAGTATTAAAAAAAGTATTATTCGATTAGGATTTAGGGATGATATTGCTATTACTGAAAATCATTTCTTGTAACTGAGTCCATAATAAATACAATATAATTTATTTGTAAATAAAAACCAAACTGTTTAATTGAAAGCCCCTGCCTCCCCCTAGTACTGGGCTAGGTAGGCTACCTGACCTACACCCTGCAAAGCGGGTGGTCTAGTAGATCGATACATGGGGCAGCCGGGATGAAGGTCAACCTTCTGTCTGCACGGTAAACATTTCCATGCTAAACCACACTCTGACTGAACCTGAACTCCCAAGGTCGACCAGACCAGGACAATATTTATTTATTTACAGAGTCGAGACTGTTTAGTTATTCACATAACGTACCTTTCCAAGATCCAAGGTCAACCTTCTGTCTGTAAACCACACTCGCATAATAACGAGCTGGCTCTCGGACTGAACCTGAACTCCCAAGGTCGACCAGACCAGGACAATATTTATTTATTTACAGAGTCGAGACTGTTTAGTTATTCACATAACGAACCTTTCCAAGATCCAGAATAGATTTTTTGAATTGGTTTTTGTCGATATTCTTCGAAGGTCACAAGGTAGATTGGCGGAGAAATATCGACCTGTTTGAGGAAACCGGTACGCATTGTTTTTTTTTAAAAAAAAAAAAAATTACAGTGTATGCGATTTTGGAAAGAAATGTGTACGCAAATTTGTCGAAAATAAGCAGTGACATTTTTATTATAATATATTTTGTAGACAGTTCCCATATAGTCAAGATTTAAGAAAAAAAGTACAGTTAGAACCATCAACTTTAAAAATGAAATCAACTAATGTTTCAATTCAAATAAATAGTAAAACTAGAAAATCAGGAGGATTTCGACTGGTTCATCCTGATCGGAAATTAAAAATCATTTAATAATTCCTACGACATTTTATTAAAAAAACAAAAAAACAATTCAATCAAAATAAAATTCATAAATACTAAATTTGAATAGGCCTACAATACAAGCTAATTTACCACGTTTAAGTACACAACATCATTGGTCTATGTTGATATTAAAACAATATAAAAAAGGTAGGTGTAGCGTGCGTAATTTTAATTCAAAAATAATTCCAATCAATTTCATAAGTTAAGTTTGTTGTGGTATATCCATTTGACATTTTATTTAGTGAATAATGCGTGAGACGCATCGTGGTGTGGAGAATTCCGTGAACGCTCGTAACGAGGGGGTTCGGAGTTCGGACCTTATCATTGATTAAATAAAGAGTTTAGTGCCTCGGCACACGCAACGTTACTCTCCTTACTCCGGCTGAGCTAATTCACGAATATTATGTATGAAACATGTACTTGTTTATCACAGGAACACGTTTCAAGGACTCTATAATTAAATTAAATTAAAATACATTCGGATTGAGAAATTATTGTAACCGCATGCAATGCACCTGCAATGCACATTCGGCAATCACTTCGCACCACGCGGGTCGATATATTTTTATAAGTTAGTATTCAGGTTTGGTTAGAAAATCTACACAAAATCAATGATTGAAACTTTAAAGTTTAATCTATTTTTAAAACAAATTCTTGTAAGTTAAATACATGATCGCTCACCTGAACGTATGTTAATATTTCGCTTCCGTCATCTTGTAATGGTTAGTGCACTAAGTTTCGCAGTAAAACGTCGCGAAGTGTAGGAAGTCGCATGCTGGCTGTAGTGAAGGGTATTGCATCATCGGAACGGCGGCGCGGAAAAGTGTGTGTGCCACTACTGTGATAGGGACGATACCGTATGCGGATACGACGCCGGCCGGGCGGAAATCTAGGAACGCTGCCAACCGCTTCCTGGTTTAAACACGAATGTGTTCACAGCTAATAAGTTGGCTACACTTCGGGCGCCAGAATCAAACAGGATGGAGTGACTATAAGGGCGGTTTTTACTAAAATTTTATACCCTACTTTTCATGAATTACAAAATTATATTATGATACTTTGTGAAACCACCCAAATATTTTGATTTTTTTACAAAACAACAAAATTTTAACTGCAAGTTAATTAAGCGAGCGTTTCCATTTGACTCTGCCGGAAAAATTAGTCACTGGTTTTGTTTTTTTTGTTTTTTTTGTTTGTTTGTTTGTTTTTGTTTTTGTTTTTTTTTGTTTGTATGTCTCGCGATAACGTTCGAACGGAGGCTCGGATCGAGTTGAAATTTTCACCATCCGCAAGCTTTGTTCTCGATTGAATGCCATTAGTTTTGTGGCAAAACGTTTCAAAAAGTTAAAAGTTACATTAAAGTTAATCGAAAGTTTTTTTTTCAAACTAACCGGCGACAAAATCTGAGATAGCCAAATCATTAGAATGTCGGTCCGTCACGAATATGTTAATTTTAGTTTGATCCGATAAGTAGTGTAGATGGAAATTACATATAACAAAAGTAACGTTGCCATGGCAACGAAAAGACCGCGAAGTTTCTAATGCACTGCCACCTAGAAGTAATCAAAATACTTTCGAGGAAGTAGTCTATTATTTGTCAACAAAGAGTTTAAATAGTTTTCCCAAGGAGTCAAGATCCTCTAGATGGCGGTGGATTTTAAAGTAAAGATTTAAACACGGGTTTACCCAAATACCTTGCAATAATAAATAATACTGGAAACGCGAACGTCGTAAATTTTTAAATTTAAAAAAATGTGCAATGTGGGTCTAGCTATAGCACGTGCTCGCTTATCAACGCGTCCAACTGAGCGTTTCCTAGTTAATTATTTTAATGGTATAAATTCTCTCAATTTCATTAATCGGGAAACACTACCGTAGGTGTAATTGGTTTTTAATTAAATAAAAGCACTCGACCGGCAATCGGGAGACTGGGGTTCGATACCCCGCTGAGATGGATGGATTTGTTAATTTCTGGATTGATTTACATAAAAGGTAAAAATTCTCTTCCGAAAAATTACATTCCTACAAATTTTTGAATAAATCTACAAATCTACGGTTTCCCGAAATGTTAATACTGTATATCACTTATTTATAAGCAAGTACGGTCCGTGCACAGATAATAGAAGTGTACTCTATTATCTGTGGTAGGCCTACGTGGGTACGGACGGGAGCTCCCGCAAGAGTGAGTAAAGATATCTCATGAATAGATCATCGAAGGATAAAAAAAACTGTTCCGGCATTGATATTTCGTTTTTGGCAGAGGAGCCGAGTGTTTGTATGGCAAGTTTGGGTGAGGCTAGCCCCGCCCCCTAGTCATCAAAACATTCTTGTTGCAGGGCGATTTCAACGACAAAAGCCTGTAAATCGGAGAAGCTTCGCTCTTGTCTACGTCACGTCTCACGAAAGAAGCCAAACACAACGCCCGAATGTAACGTGTTTTAGTTTGTACTCATTTACCCTCAACGACGAGGATACAGAATGTTTTTGGTGACCTTGTGAGTAAGAAGGGAGTGGCCAGCCAGTGGCGGATACAGGGGGGGGGCGGTGGGGCGATCGCCCCCCCCATGATTATGTCCTAGATCCGCCACTGTGGCCAGCCACAACAATGTTTGAACATTCAGTGCCCGGGGCCTCCACCATTGTTGAACGCGATAACGAGCGCTGGACATTTTTAATGGGGAGCCGCCACGAAAAAGATCAAAGCAACAAATTTTTGTATTTTTGTATTGACAATCTGTGATTAAATAGCTTCGCTCCCCTTTTTGGGTACTACCTTACCCCTAGTATATTGTATATATTACACCAAAAATAAAACTAAAAGTATGTCAAGCTTTGCCAAAATTTCTCAAGCATATACAGTAGGTACTGTTACATTAAAACCAGCTCATGTTTACCAAGAAAATTTACATGTCATGCACCACAAGGATAGAAGTCTAGGCCAAGCCACAATAAATAGTAAAGACCGTACGTGTTCCCATTACCAGCAACGTTACTATAAAAATAAGAACTATGTCAATCATCAACACCCACATAAAACCAGTTAGAGGGCATCTCTCCGTAAACTCTAGTAATGTATTGGCCATCTTTGACCCTGGCTTCAAACCATGACACTTGGCAACATGACAAAAGAAACTCATCCTTTTGACCGTCCGTAGGATCTGGAAATGAAAGGAAATGATGCGCTACAAGTTCTCACCGTGGAGTTGAGGTGGAAGTGAAAGCCTCGTCGGACTATCTCCTGATAGGTCACTCAGCAGGTCAACATCACACTGACTTGGCAAGAACTTGGCAGTCAATGTACATTGCAATTAGCTTACACTAGTTGACAGAAATAATAAGTTTTTTTGTAGGATGCCCGCTGTAGGGTATACACATCAGATTTAACCGGTGTGACCCTCTTCAGATGACTAACTAACTAGGTATATTGCGGATAGGACAATTATGAAGGGATGTCTGAGGGCTATTTAAGAGAACTCAATCCCTTGCATTCACATTAACGACTGAGGAAAACCTCGAAAAACTTTCAGTCAGGATTGCCGTCTCGACGGGATTCGGACCCGGGACCTCCTAAGTAAAGCTATAATATAAGGAGTTTCTAGTTTCTACTCTACAGGATCATGATTGACAAATTAAAAATGATTTACTAATTAATGAAATAATTTTTACTTCATTACCATTTTATTACAGATATTTACACCGGAAATACATAAAAAATAATTAAAATTAACACATCACCACCATTGTTAACTGTGAAGACTGAAGAGTGAATACAATTTGTACAATACAAAAATCATTGTCATTAATTAGGAATGATGGCATAAAAGTAAAACAAAACAGTTTGGTGTGGTTCATAAAAATAAAGAAGAGCAAAACTTGCCACATACAAATCGCCTTGCAGTGGTCAACGCCATTTTCATTCCGAGATCTTCAAGTCATGCCGTACTCTTGGGGACTATGTACGTACATGTAGTAGTACCGTATTTATTTACTCAATTGTAGGCTGCACGCGAATGAAGGCCGCATCCCAGTTTTCAGATGTCTTAAATCGAAAAGCTGGATTGCACACAAATGTAGGTCGCACCATGTGACTACCTAAAATAGTAGTAATAAAAAGGAATTGGGATTTAGGATTGTACATAAGGGCAGACAAATATCCTAAAATTCTGATCAAACTAATAAATAAAGATAAAATACAAAAATAACCAGATATATGTTACCAATCAACTTAACGACAGCACCTTGTGTCCGAGTTCCTAGAATATTGGCAAAATATTATAGTTGGTAAGGCTTGTGCAGTGGTATGTAATTTTAATCATAACTTTGAATTCAATATCAGTAAATTTGTGTTACACCATTGCACAATATTATTAAATGTGTCACTATTGAGTAGTGATCCTGAAAAATGTTGCATGCAAATGTGGGTTCACGCCAGTTGTCAATTCTATGTGCGACCCACAATCGAGTTAATACGGACAAGACACATGTTTTGTTATGTTGGTCCTGCTATCTCGGAGAATGTAAACTTGCTGACATTCACGAGGAAATACCAGTATCAACTTCATTCAGTTGGCTGCTTTTCGGCTGCTGACGCTTTCTTAAACGAAGAAACTAACGACTTTACTTTCGGCATTTCTTCCAGCAAAATCTTTTTTATTTCTTCTTGTTCCTGATCCCCCTCTCCTTCCCCTTTGGCCTCGGCCGCCAAGAGTTTCATCACCAAATCTGGAAACAAATTGAAGACACTATATAAATTACGTCAGTGACTGTGAGACACGATTCCAAATCTCCAAATGAAAATACTGACCAAGGAGACTCTTTCTCTTGGAGTCTATTTTGTTTGAGGAGCTTTATTGCTTTCGAACAACTTGTTTAACATCTTGATGGTGGTGAGGCAACTCATTATCGAGTCAGTGGATGGGGTGTTATAATTTATATAAGCGTAGTGAAGACTTCTTGAGGCTTGACTTCTAATAGAAAAACCTTTGGTGCTTTTTAAAATTATTTTTATGTTTGTTTATTCTCAATAGCCTATTTTTTCAATTTTTATTGATTTTTAAAATTGTATTCAATCTTTTTTGACCATTACCTAAAATACTCAATTGAGATTTCAGACACACTTAGTGATACTACTTGTAGTCCTATAGTGTATATCAATGCATTGCAAATAAATAAATAAATGAATAAATAAATTAATTAATTAATAAACAAATAAATAAATAAATAAATAAATAAATAAATAAATAAATAAATAAATACATACCGGACGAATGGCTACTAGTCCCATATTCACAATATAATAAATTAATAAAAGCATAATTTGGCATTTAAGCCGCTTGTGAAGAATAGTGTTTAAAACAAGTTCCGGTGTTACTACATCAAAAAATATTACAACATTAACTTTGAGTGGTCAAGACATTGTCTTACGTTTTGAAAGGTTATCTAGGGCTACATAAAGGCTACTTTAGATATTTTTATCTATTAATTTGCCAGCCTCCATCACTTCTTGAAAGTAAGCTGTAGAATCCTCTCAATGCACCCCTCATGCAAAGGTTACCGTGAAAGTTGTACAGCGTCCTGTTAGCGTCGGCCGGCAGACTCGTCTTGACGTGGTTGAGCACTTGCAGCACGAAGCGCCCGGACACGTGTAACATGGTCTGCGTGATGGTCTGGAAGAGGACGACCGCGGCGAGGTGCAGAACGAGCGAGGGATCCTCGGAGGCGTACAGCTGCTCCATCAGCGCGGCGCGGTGGCAGAAGACGACGTTCTTCTCCTTCTTCTTGTCCGGCTTGCGGAGGACCATGTCGCACACGCCCGTGCCCAGCGCAGACTCGCACGAGTCGAGGAAGTCGTCGACGGTGTCGGACAAGAGAGACTTGTGCATCTTGAGGAGGGCGTCCTTCGAGTCTCCGCGCAGGTCGCTCACGATCTTCATTCTCGTCTGGGCAACATTAGCATTTTCATTTGAAATAATCAAAAACAGACACGACCAATCAATAGAGATACGTTTTTTAAGGGATTTAGGGTTTTATTCAAGGCTACAAAATGCTAATTTTTGCTAAAAAAAATGATTTTAAATACCTATTGAGAACTACTTTAGCAATGTATTCTAGTGTTTTATGTGACAACTGACTGAATTGATTGATTAAATTGTTCCTATAATAATTCATCATTCATCATTAGAAGTGCAAGACACACTCTACATTTTGGGTTTTGGTGGAAAAGGAAAAAATAAAATGCCACAAAATGTAAAATTTTACTAAATTAATGCTAAATAGTCTCAAATTAAAATGCTAAAAAACATATCTCTACTGATCAATCCTAAGAACAGGTTAAGTGCTACTTTGTCAAATGTAAGTAATTACTAATTATTAATCGAGATACGTGAAACTAGTGTGTTCGTAACCAGGAAGTAGTCGCAAGCGGTCATTTTGATGGACTTTTTTTACAGCTGGCATCTTTACATTACTCATGTGTGAGTGCTCTAGCTTCATCTACCTTCATCCTAAAATATCTTTGTGAAGTGAACGTGCGGTAGGCTACACAATTCGAATTAACTGCCAAAATTCACCAAAAAAGTTGACTTAGGTATTCAAATGTCCGGTCATTTAGACCGCAGTGCGACTACTAACGTCCTGGCCTCTTGAATTATTATATTAAAAACTTTTTATTTCAAATAAAATATTTTTAATTCATCAATATGCATTATGCAGTAGTGTAGTACTTACTTTACTTGCAAATTGTTCTAAATTTCAACTTCATGACGTTCCATAACACATTTCATAATTTCTATGTAATCTTCCACAGTCTTACTCTTATGTATCTCAATACAGTTTTATAGCTGCAGTAAACACATAAGATAATAGCCTATCTATGTCAGGTATCATTATCAGATACATTATTTTCTTGTAGTAAGCTTGATTTTGATTTGTGTTGCTGAACGTCTCATATTAACGCACTAAGGCTATTCGAGACGATGAGTGGTGATAGATGAGGATGAAGTGTGAATAGAAGGGAGGAGGGGAAACCAGGTACCGGCACGTAGCCTACTCCTTTTGAAAAGTACCTAGGGGACCGACGGCTTTACGTTCCAATCAATATTACAATCATATTAAAAAGTCAAGGTGTAGTAGTTTTGCCAATAAAAGGTTATGTGGTCTAAAAGACCGTGCACAACTACTAAGTTCTAACGTAACAAAAAGGTTTGTCCAGACCGTAAGCACAAGAAATATGATATGGCATGTTTTGGACAAGCTTTTTCTAAAAAAATGCAATTCAATAATATCTTTCTTGTTGATTGATATCAACATGTTATTGACTATCCCATCAATTATCAAAGATAAAATGGATTGTTCTACATGCATCCCTAAGAGCCTTAACACAAAAAACAAACAAAAGTATAGTAAGCCTACACTACAAGCCAGCCAAATTAATTGAAGAAAATAGAAAAGAGCAAATGAAAAGAAAAAGAAGAAGTAAAGAAGAATTAGGAAACAAGAAAAGGGAAGTAAACATAAAAACATTAGTCTCACCTCTCCGGATAATTCCTTAGTGTGGTCGTACTGAATCATGTTCTCTTGAGCAACGAAACCGAATATCTCGTTTGCAATCTCCGTGCAGACCGTCTTGAGCAGATACTTGGAGAGCTGCTGTTGCGTGTCCTTGTTGGGGAAGTTCTTGAGCCCCTTCTCGAACTGCCGCACTTGACGATCAGCATGTTGAGCTTGTCTTGCAGGTCGCTGTGAGTCTTGCGACGGAGCTGCGAGCTGGATGCCATGGAGGCTTCGTACGCGGCCTCAGTCCCCGCTAGCGCAGTCTTGTTCAGCCCTCTAGCAATCAAGCAGAAACATGTATCGTATTTACTATTTACCAGAGTGTTTTTGATTTAAATCAGATTTAAATCAAATGATTTATTAGTAAAAATCATTGATTAAATCAAATGCACTTTTTCTTCATTTTGAGCAACAAACGTGAAACTGTTTGGCAATTTTCCTAAAATAACTTTGAGAGTATACTTTTGAAGCGCTGTGAGTATTTGTGGTTGAATTCTTGAGCACCTTCTCGAACCTGCCGTCTACGTTGATGAATCAGATATTGACTTTTAAAAGTCGTGTGATTTCGAATTCGAGGCGCAAACAATGACTCGTACGCGAAATCCATTATCAATAATAGCGAGTCTTGTTTTACCACTAGCAAATAATAAAACAATAGCGTACCCTGACTATTTACTAATGGCAAGCCCACCTGTTTTGACACACTTTTGCAGTTCAAAAGAGCTTGGACTCGATTGCAAACTTATAATGAGTATTTACGTGCTATACTCATTTGTTAAATGAACTTTATAGTTTATATCATTTGGTATTGGCTTGCAATTGAGCAATATGGTATTTGAAGACAAATCAAGAAATTGGTCACCATCATAGGGCACTCTTCTGGGTGGGAGAGAGAAGCATTGAATAAAATAGACCTAGCTACCTACATAGGCTTAGGTTTGGCTGGTTTACATGTAAGTGTAATGTAGATTTGCTAGCATATTGGCTACAATTCACTTTAGATGTATGTAGTGACACATGAGAGAAAATTGTTTAAAGCAACTTCAAATCCTATTGCAAGGTTGTACGAGCATTTAAACTTCCATCTCAAACATAGAAGTTCAAACCACGTTCTAGTTTGAAATAGTTGAGTTTGGAAAAAAATATTTGATTTACTACCGGGTACTGTAACCTAAACACATTGTGTGACATTGATGCCATGTTTATCTCACACACACAATCAAGTGTTAGTTTTCACTTTTCAAATAGGCCTAAGTTGGTTTGCAAGTAACTTGTAATTGTGTAGTATGCTATACTGTACTTTAAAGCCATACTCTCACATTGACTTGTTGCTTACTTATGCTAAACCTAAATTTATTTTAGGAATTTAGAAAAAAAATGAAAGAAATCGGTCAATATTTAAACATGGTACGACCAATATTGTGGAAATTGTATAGTGCGTGACGTCACCACCCGTGACGTAGCTGGATGGGTACTGAGCTTCGCTACCGATCGACTCGAGTGAATGCGGCCGCTCACTGCCCGCCCATTCAATACCATCGGGCACGGGACGGGTCAGTTGAAAAGTGTTTGTTCTATGTACACGATGTTAGGATTAGCTCCCTTCATTTTCGAGCCTTCATACACAGAAAGTGAACAGAGGGAAAATCTCAAGAAAAATTAAGAAAAAGAAGCCTGGATAAAACAGTTTAGTGGCAGGAAAGGTGATCTTAAATGGTGTAGTTGTAATGAATGTACATCAACATCAATGGATACCGACACAGAGTGCTTATATTGTCACGAATCGGAAAAAATCACAAATTTGCGTGCTAATTTCGATTGTATTACTAATAATGATGGGTTCGAGCATATTATTAACATTCATTCTCTCAACACTGCTAGGCAACAGCTTTTGTTACTCCCCATGTGTAAAGACCAACGATATATAGAATTTAAAGTCGCATACGGGAGTACTATGTGGACTACTTTGACTAAAAGTGATTCGACTTTAATGATTTCTTTATCAGTAAGGATTAGAACAGTGTATACATTTGTAACGCGATTTTAACCCACGGATTAATATGAAAACCACATTTCTGTATCATAAACCTGATTTTGATTTTGTTGTCCGATATATCCACATTAAAACACTTACGCGTCACACATTAATTATTTATAAAACTAAGAATTATTCGGTATGTTTGCCGTCTCTTTGTATGACACACGTATCACTAACTTTAAAAACTACTAGAACCTAAAAGAAGACAAAATCCACATTTCAACTATATAGGTATGTTTGTTAACTGTAGTCACTGAGCCATCCGTACTCTTCACATATCTCGACAAACCTTGTAATGCTATTCACTATCACATTAATTAAATTAGTACATAAAACACTTGTTGAGCTGTCACTGTGCTAGAACAAATCTGCGAACACTCCATCCACACAGAATGTCAACCCCTTACTAAATACAACACGTGTTCTAACCGAGTGTCTACCCTCGCCCGGCCGGCTCGGTCAGCTCAGCAGGTCCCCATCTACCTGCGTCACATGCCCCCAGGCGCGCGTCAAAACAAATTGTTGTATAGGGTATAGGCCTCATCCAAGGTTGCCAAAATGTCCGGCATTCTTATTTTTTGTACACCTTCTTGTATTAAAAAAATACTTCGTCCATTGTGATTTAATGCCTTTAATACGAGACCACTTACGGATATAGATAATTGGCTATCTCCGTAACCAGCTCCACTAAATCGTCCTCCTGTAGCAAATCCTCTTCCTCGATGACTTCTTTGACATCTTGTAAAGTTAGAAGCTCAAATTTCTTTGACATCTGTTTCGAAGTCTTGCCCGTCGACTGGGGAGTGTCCGAATCAGAATCTCCGCCCGCGTTTTTGCCGCGTTGGTATTTCTTCTTTGTTGACTTTGTCTTTGTTTCACGGCCTTGAGTACCTGGAAACCGATGACAAATTGTTTACATCGTACATCACTTGGTACTTTAAAAGAGTGGGTTGGGGTGGTGGCAAAATTTGGCAAATATTTTTTAAGAACAACAATCTAAGTTTCAAAAAAGGTTTTCACTTTTCAAATGATTTTTTTAAATAGGCCTAAAAATCATCAATTTAAATACAGTGCACTTAACAAACACAAGATTTGTGAGACTTTATGCAAAGTTTTCCATAAAAAATGTAACATGTGATTTTCTGAAATGCTTGTGGAAGCAAACCAACTTGGCAAGTTTTTATATTGTTGATTCCAGGAATCAATCAAAATATGACTTCAATCAAAAAAATCAAACAATTTTGATTTACATCAAAAAGCCAAATTAAATCAAATAAATCATAATAGTGCAAAATGTAATTATTTTTGACTTCCTAATAAAAATTTAAAAAATCACACACCCTTATTAGGGCCTTAGCCCACAAACACTTACCTCCACCTCCCTTCCCTCCAGTAGCCTTCTTCCTCCGCTCCTCTCGCTTGTCGCCCTTGGAGCTCAACTCCTCGTCCGCATTACTTCGATTACTGAGCAGTTTGAAGTCGGCTTGAAACTGAGCGTACACTCCCGAGGTGACCACGTTTTGCGACTTCTCCTTTATCACCTCGTCAAAGAGCTTAGTGAGGCGTTGGATGAAGTTGTCGGTGACGGCAATCGTGCCGCAGAAAATTTGAACATTGTAATTGGGGGTTTTGTTGCCGCTTTGTTTTAATATTTCCCTGAGGATTTCTTCTGCGTCTTCAGGTTCAAACACAGATGGTAGTATTGGCTGGAAAGAGACAAAAATTTTAAACTAAATATTTCCAGAAATACTTTTAACAGTAAAATTTATTTTAAAAGTAATGTGTCACTTGAAGTCAGAAGAATTTTAAATCTTTTACGTGTATTAATTTTTGTGAAATTCAATAGCATTAACTGACTTAAACTCCCTTATGCACCAAGACTTGCGCCGGTAAGTTTGCGGACGCAAATATTGGCAAAGATGGCCGAATTGTCTCCGGCAATAATGTTTGGAGGTCAATGGAAACAAAATACAAGCTTAACCAGTACCAAATGACACGAATAAATAATTATTCTAGCACTAAAAGAATATTTCTAGATAGGAAACAACAAACTTTTTTATATAGTGTTTTAGGTAGCCTGCAACTTATGTACCGGTAGTGGTCAAAATTCAAAATATTTATCGCTCACATTGGAGTAGTGGTCAACGAGAAGCATTTCTATGTGAAGGGTCGCGGGTTTGGTTTTCACTCAATTTTTATTATTTTTTTTGTAATTTTTTACTCAATATTTCACGCATTTTGCCTGCTTTACTGTATGTTGGGTCAAACATTTGGTGAAATATTCATTTTCTGATACCAAAAACGCGAGGGTCGACATTTGCGTCACATCCAGAGTAGACTCAACTTTGCCGACGCATCTAGCGACTTGCGGACGCAAGTCTGGTATTAACGCAACTATCTTTGTGCATACGGTTTTAATAGCCATACATACATATGGTTTTGCCCAAGTCCGCCATTTTTAACGAGACGCAACTTTGCGTCAGTAAATCTTTGTGCATGAGGGTAACGCCCATGACCATAACACTGCAAAATGCAAATTTATTAAGAAGTCATGGTCACAGAAACTACCCTACAGTTATAATGTGTGACTGACAAATTGAACTGTTGGGTAGAGTTTCCAATGTCATAGCTTTTTAATTCTTGATGTAATGTACGTACACTGTTTTAGTGTATCGATGTCCAAAAGACAATTAGTTGCTACAAGTGATGACATTGGGTACCTGGAAACTGGTTCTATAGCGATCCCGTTCTGACTTTTCAAACTGGTTCCATTTTTTCGAGTTCTACTATATAAAACAGTGAACTTCACAAACACATTTTCCCGCCGTTTTCCTGCAAAAATGGTAATTCTATGCACCGTTTCTTGTGCGGTATATTTCCACCGAACCTGTGATGACATAGCCAGCTATCTATCTTTCCTCACTAGCTTAGCTGATTATCAAGCACTCGAACGGACTTGATGCGCAAGGCTGCTACAATGACACTTGACTATCGGCAGTCGTACGTAACAAAGCGCGGGCGCCGAAGCCAGCTCACTCCTGACCGTACAGTTGCTTTCAATAAACACGCACGTAAGACTGATACATTGAAAAAAATTAACCTTTAAAAACCGGTTCCAAACCGGTTCCGGCATGGAGGAACCGGATTAAACTTTTTGGACCCGATGTCATCACTAGGAAAACGCTAAAGTCCCGCCGCGTTGATGGATGAGCATTTATATAAGTATTTATTTGCGTAGGACCAGACTGACAGCAAGGCGAGGCTTACTGCTGTGTGCGTGCATGTAGCAGTCAAAAGGTGCGGGGCGGCGAGGTCATATCGAAGCTGCACGCAAGTTGTATGATATTCATTAGAAATATTTATTCGATTGCCTCCAGAATCATATCATATCTAACTTTAGTGATTTCAAACATTCCCACAAAGTTTCATCAAGATCGGAGTAGCCGTTTGCCCGGACACGGACCAAATATCACGAAAATATTGCATTTAAAATTGGGGAAAATTGTAAAAGTACGATATTCATTACAAATATTTATTCGATTGCCCCCAAAATCATATCATATCTAGCTTTAGTGATTTCAAACGTTCCCATAAAGTTTCATCAAGATCGGAGTAGCCGTTTGCCCGGCCGCGGACCAAATATCAAGAAAATACCGCATTACAAATTGAAAAAATCGTTAAAAGTACGATATTCATGAGAAATATTTCTTCGAATGTACCCAAAAACGTGGCAGGTCTAAGTTCAGAGATTTCGAAGGTCCCCTTTAATTTTCATCAAGATCGCATATGCCATTTGCCCGGAATCGTGACAGACAGAAAAAAAAACAAACAAAAAAACAAACAAACAAAAAAACATTGGAGCTAAATTTTTTGAGGGGTCAGTGAAATTGAAGTCTTCGCTTCGCTCATCCAACTAATTGCTACGACTGTCTTGCACTTCGATTTCATGTATATTTCATTCTTGTAGTAGTGTTGGTACTTGGTAATGTAAGAAAAGATTATTATTGACCGTAAAGTGGCACCGTGTCCGTTGTGAAACAGTAGAAGTTTCTTCATAGTTAAAACTTGTCGTAGGCTTTCGCGGCCGGAGTCAATATAAAACACTTGGCTGTCGGGTGTCGCCGCGTCCATGATAGATGAAAACTGACGTTTCGGACCGGTTACACGGTCCATCTTCAGAGTTTAAAAAACACTTGAAGGGTACTTACACAGAACGAACCTACTCGGTCCAGCTCGTCTGTGCAAGTCACCCCCACCAAGTTGTGCAACCAGTTTTGTCAGTCTGAACGCGCATGCGCACTCGCTTCGCGCCCAGCCACTGACGTCACGCTGTTATCTTCTCGCTTTAGCCGCTCTATAGTTGGTTTCCACGTTTTACTGAGCCTATACCCATCTTCCCGGTTGAAATTCTTGGGGTGTTTTTCTATCTCAATCGCCTCGCGGACCAGGCGGGGCCTGTAATTATCGACAACTGACAGAACACGAGTGTCTTCAAAGTTAATACGATGGCACTTACTCATACTGTGTTCTGCCAACGCCGACTTGTCCGTATGCCCTAGTCTTGTATGGCTTTGATGTTCTTTGAGGCGCGTTGAGATTTTGACGGAGAATTTTATAAACAAATTGACGGCACCCCCATGGGGTCACCTGTTTCGCCAGCGGTGGCTAATCTTTACATGGAGAAGTTCGAAGTTAATGCTTTAGATAATGCGACATTGAAACCGTCTCATTACTTTCGGTACGTTGATGACACGTTTGCTGTGTGGCCCCATGGAAGAGAGAAGTTAACAGATTTTCTCAATTATCTCAATGGTATAAACAATAACATCAAGTTCACTATGGAGGTTGAAATAAATGGAGAGCTCCCATTCCTAGATGTGTTAGTCAGTCGCAGGGGGGATGGCACGCTCAGTCATTCTGTATATAGGAAGGCTACACACACTGGGCGATACCTGAACGCCGACTCGCACCATCATCCCGCTCAGAAACGCGCCGTTTTGAACACCTTGGCATGCAGGGCAGAGAGAATATCAGACAAGGAACATCTGGTGGACGAATGCAAAGCACTTCGTGAAATGCTACTGAAAAATGGCTATACGAATAGGGACATTTCACAGGCATTCAAAAAGAGACCGTGTGCACCAGCCCTACCGCAAGCTTCGCCACTAGTACAGCCGGAACGTGTTTCTCGTGCTTTTTTACCATACGTGGAGAATACAACTGACCGTATTGGTAAGCTGTTACGAAAACACGACATTCACACTGTTTACAACACGGATAGAAAACTTTCTACGATGTTTAATTCGGCTAAGGATGAGCTCCCACGCTTAGACGTACCAGGAGTCTATGAGATACCGTGTGGAGCTTGCGACGAAGTCTACGTGGGCCAAACTGGTAGAAAAATCTCAACGCGCCTCAAAGAACATCAAAGCCATACAAGACTAGGGCATACGGACAAGTCGGCGTTGGCAGAACACAGTATGAGTAAGTGCCATCGTATTAACTTTGAAGACACTCGTGTTCTGTCAGTTGTCGATAATTACAGGCCCCGCCTGGTCCGCGAGGCGATTGAGATAGAAAAACACCCCAAGAATTTCAACCGGGAAGATGGGTATAGGCTCAGTAAAACGTGGAAACCAACTATAGAGCGGCTAAAGCGAGAAGATAACAGCGTGACGTCAGTGGCTGGGCGTGAAGCGAGTGCGCATGCGCGTTCAGACTGACAAAACTGGTTGCACAACTTGGTGGGGGTGACTTGCACAGACGAGCTGGACCGAGTAGGTTCGTTCTGTGTAAGTACCCTTCAAGTGTTTTTTAAACTCTGAAGATGGACCGTGTAACCGGTCCGAAACGTCAGTTTTCATCTATCATGGACGCGGCGACACCCGACAGCCAAGTGTTTTATATTCTTCATAGTTGTTAGTAGTAGCCTAGTAGCTTCTTTGGAAGCAGTCCTTTTGTCTAAGGTACACAGTTATCATCCACATTCATTCTTCACGTAATCACGTAGTTAAAACTTTGACAGATTTGGTTGCAGAATCTATATTTTACTACCCAGTGTCATATTATTAAGCCGAGAAGACCTATTTTAAATCGGAAAACAATGCAGTGCAATTGTGAATTCATTAGCAGGCCCACATGGAGCATATGCCTACCATGATATCTACAAAGGTGCTTGTTGCTGTTGCCTCTTCAACCGCAGCCTCCACCTGATCAAAGATTTGTGGACCGACGGCGCACGACGACAACTGCATCAACTTTTCGTTCGGGAAGTGTTTCCGGACAAACAGGTGCGAGTCGGAAATACCCAGTCGTGTGAGAGCATCGTATTCTGAGAAAGAGATCAGGAGATTAAGAAACACTTTAAAGGTTTATTAAGTTAAGTTAAGTTTATTATGCTGATAGAATGTCCATCGGCTGGAGTATATTGGTGTGAGATAGGACCCAACAGCTTACCTTTGAATTTAGCAAGACATAAATATTGACAAAACACAGAAAAAACACGAGACGTTTCGACACACGTGATCCTCCTGAGTGATCAAGATCAATGTCGAAACGTATCGTGTTTTTTCTGTGTTTTGTAATTATTTTATGTTTCTAGGCCTATTGTATCAAGAAATTCAGTAGCCATCATCCCTTTTTGAAGGTATGCTGTTGGATCCCTGTGGAATAACCCTTGCTTGAAGCCAAGTTGTGTGACCAAGCTTATAGGCCTACTATTGACAACACTTACTACTAATGTAGGTACTGTAATGCTTAATTTGTTGACAATAAAGGAATGTTGGCCTGGTACAGTCAACTTCCAGATTTTTAGTTGTTACCTAAATATCCATTTTGTTTATAGAAATTGTTGACCCAGTCATTCTGTGATTTGGAATAAATGGTTGGAATGTACATTCCATTTCCGCCTTGTTTTCCCGTGATAACTCCGTGAACTTCCTTCACTTCAATTAAACCGTCAATCAAAGCTGAGAACAAAAACAAATAATTAGGCCTACATTGATTGTAGTCTCTACTCTCGGCCATTCCATAGCAAAGTGAGCCTGACAAGTGAAAAATAATTTCTACCCAATAGTGTATTGATGGGTCAAAACTTAAAGTCAAAACTCCACTGAATTTCAAAATGTCTTTGCTTTCTTTGTGGGTAGTCAATTATGTGTTTTACAGTGCTTCAAAGTTGGTGTAAAGTTATTGTTTTTATTTTAGTGCCACATCCCCTAAATTGTAAGCCCTCCAATTTCTTTTAGGTCAGCTGTGTGAAGTTCTGTCTTTTGTATATCAACACTTAATGATGTTGTGAAGTATTTTAGTTGGAAAAACTGAACACAAAGTAAGTTTTACTTAAATTTTGTATCATTAAAGATGTTATGAATACAAGTCACACCCGCAACACAAAACTACAATAAACTATGATAGTGTTAAGATTATGGCTAACAAAAGTTGGAGAGTACTTTATTTTAAGGTTGGGATATATGACTTATCATATCCAACAGAGAAAACTGAGATGCACTGACTAGAAGTGGTTGAAATTGTGTTGCGGGTGTGACACACTGTTATGTTGCGGGTGTGACATGATTATTGAATTGCATGATAATGCCAGGGCTTCAGTCAAATAGGTAAAAAAAATTGCCCATTAGGCCTACCTAGTTTAGGTAGCCTAAGTAATGAACATAACGCACGCAGTCAACGTATTTTGAAAATGCAAAAGAGAGATTAGGTAGGTACCGGAAAACAAATTTGTACTTCAAGTCGACTTTGCTGAAAATTTTTCGGCAATCATTCAAGACGAGATTCAGAGCGCTCATTGGAGTCATGATCAAATTACTGTTTTTACAGCCTGTGCTTGATTAAAAGATGACTTTAAGAGGTCCTTCGCGGTTGAAAGTGATGACTTGACACATAACAAACATGCAGTGTGGGCATTCCTCAAAAGATTTTTGCTGAACTAAAAGTCGAGTTTCTTAAGTTAACAAAAGTGATTATTTTTTCGGATGTCTGCGCATCTGTCAACAATCCTGCCCTAGATATTAACGTCAGTGATTTTGTCCTCGTTTCACTTGCGGTAAATGGGGAAAAAATACCGACAAGCAGTATTATGCTGAAATCGTAGATTTGATGATGAAACCAGTGAAGTAACCCTTAGGCTTAAGTATATGCATGCATCCTAGTGGCAACTATTGGGTATGGCCCGATATTGTGAATACGTCATGCGAGAACAAAGACGTTATCAAGAAGATGGTAGCTCCTCCAATACTTCACAACAATAATGGGCAATTAAGTTCGTCAGTGATTAGGCATGCATGAATAATGATAAAGGTGCATTAATTATAAATGATAAGACATTATTAGTTAATCATCTTTTTATGCTATTAGCCCCTACTTCAAAGTTTAAACAAAAAATAATCAGTGACGAGGATCCATATTTCATTAAAAAAATTACAATGCAACACTTTATTTTATAATAGGCTACCCTTTTTTTATATCATATTTAGCATGCATATTTGTTAACTTACATTTTAGTATTGAGTATTCATCAAGTATGTAAGAAAACTGCCAACCAAATTATAATCTACATACAAAAACTCGTATTTAATGTTATATTTGTGCACTACGTCACACCCGCAACATTTCCTTGTCACACCCGCAACATCTTCAAACCATCATAAATCGGCTTTTAAATTATTTGAGCCACTATTCCTTACATTTTATTTTAATGGTGTTCTATAATGCTTTAGGAAAAAAATAGTTGCCTATGCAAGGGGTCCTATATTCACAGACTTTTGCACATGTTCATGTAAGGGTGTAAATACAGTGGCAAAAAGTGTCACACCCGCAACACCTGTTTTAATTTTTATTTACTGATTTCTTAAAGTCACAGAAAGTTGAAATTTGGTGTATTTGTACATCTTATGGCAACAATGAATGTATACAATGTCTTGGGTTTCAATTTGTAATTTATAAACACTTGGTAGGTATTGTAAGTGTGTAATGTGTCACACCCGCAGGGCCGCAACTATGGAATGGCCGCTCTGCATTATACAATATTGTGGGTTGGGCGTAGTCGACTGGTTGTCCTACGCTGCACTGAGTGTCGTGCGCATAGGGCTAGTCAGGGGTCGGCAACAGGCGGCCCGCGGGCCTAATTTTTGTGGCCCCCCAGTAATATATGACTTTACACAAAAATTAATATTTATTTCTCCTACTTTTAATTTTTAATTAAAATTGTGAATTTTAAACTTCAATATATTTTGTAAATATTAAATTGAGCCGTTCTCAATTTGATTTGATTGTCCACTTGAACTGCTTCGGAAAAACGAAGTTGCAACGTTGGAGAGTCACGTGGCTGCTCGGTCGCTACTACCAAGCTAACTCACCCCCTCCTCCAACAGGATGCGCACAACCCGCACAGAGACGGAGCGAGACAGGTTTATTCAAGGTTGTTGACGTGAGTGAGTGTCGCACTGACAGATGGTGTGTGACTTCATTTCAATAGTGACGCATTGTGACTTGCCTTGCGTAGAGTGTGACACGACGTGCTGTAAAACTGTGTGAGTTATTAAATATTTTGAGTTTATTCAAATTTTAACACATAATTATGATGAGTGCTGTTCTCATCACAAAGTAGTGGTTATAGTAGTGTGGTTGTGACTTGTCTTGCGAAGGCGTACTGTGAAACTGTGCTGTGTTATTGTTCCCCACTTAGCAATGGAACACAAAAAGCGGAAAATAGATTCCGAAAATAGAAGTTTCTTATTTGAATGGACGGAGATGTATTGTTTTACGTTGCCCAATAAACCTGGTGCAATTCCAGTGTGCCTAATTTGTCACAGGACAGTTGCCGTGTTTAAAAGTGCAAATTTAAAACGACACTATGAAATACATAAAGACTAAAGACTAAAGAGTTTTTTAATAAATATGAAATCGGTAGCGAACTACGAAAAACGAAGATAGAAAGTATAAAGTCTTCATACTCAAAAAGTACAAACATGATGGTTCGCGCTATGAGTGGCCAAGAGAAGGCAACGGAAGCCGCATTACGAGTGTGTTGGTTACTCAACAAGCATCAGAAACCATTCACGGACTCAGAAGTGATCAAAGAATGCATGTTAGAAGTAGCTTCAGCACTGTTCGATGACAATAAATGTGTTGCCGAAGCTATAACGGGCTTTCCCCTCTCGGCAAGGAGTAACACGAGAAGAACCGAAATTCTTGCCGATGATAAATAACAAAGAAGAGTTAATTCAACTAAGTAATAAATGAGTCTCCTTGTTATGGGATCGCAGTAGATGAGTCATGCTCTCATGCGACATTGTGGACACAGAGCAAATGGCAGTTTTTGTTTGTTATTTTGTTGAAGAGAAAAATACATTTAATGAAAACCTTTTGACAGTTCTATGGCCCAGCAGTACTGGTAAGTGGCCCCATACACAATCTAGTTGCCGACCCCTGGGCTAGAATATAACTTTATTACTAGCCATTGAGAATGCAAACCTGCTAAGTGCATGGCAGTCAAATATGATAATAGTAATATGTAGTTGTTAAACCACAATGTTAAGATAATTCAGTTATCATTTTATTTTATTAAGCACTTTTTCATGGTTTACATAAATTTGTTAATGAGCGATGTAAGTATTTTAAATAAGGGGCCGCTGATTGGCTAGAAGTTAGAATCACCCCGTCGAACTGCCCGCTGATGACGTACCTGCATCTGCAAACTTCTGATGGAGCTATATGACAATTAAATATTAATACTTATATAATTATACGTTTGTAGTGAGTTTACTGCTCAAATTGCTGATTTATAGACATATTCAGGCTATTTATGCTACTGGTAAAATATTTAGCTGCATCTAGCTTTCAAAATTCTTAGAGGTTGGGCCTACCTACATCAATTTAGAAAAAAATTAAACAGCCTTTAGACATGGTTAAAACCACAAAGGCCTAAACTGTAAATAAAACATTGAACTACATACAGAAGAAAAGTCTATCCGGAACGCCAGATTGTGCAAGAAGAGTTGTTATGGTGATGGGTTTCGTAACAGCTGCGAGCGCTCCACGAATGCAAGCTCGATTCCGAGAGACAAACGCTTCTGTGAAGAAGAGTCTGGGATTCGCTTTGTCTTGTTTCCCATGAATCAGTTTACCGAGCTGCTTCTCAACAACCTGGAAACAATGTACAACATTTTACAGTTGATACCAGTCCTACCAAAACATGTTTATTTATTCTTCATTGCAATGTTTGCTGGTAAGCAAGTGACTGATAAGAAGGTCAAGGTATGGTTCACGAAAGTAGGCCGAACTTAAAAAGTTAAAGCCTTTAAACTTTTCTCTATGGTTGGGTTCGTGCCCTTTGGCGTTTTTTCGAGGAAAAAAAGTAGCGGAATTTCGTTACATAGTTTGTTTAAAAATTCAGAACCATACCTACTTTACTACGAAGTATACATCATTTTAAGTCTTTTCTTTCAAATAAACATTCCTCTAAGATTGTCAACCGTGAGAGTAAGAGCGAAACCGTTAGGTATTAAGCATCACCGGGTGACGCTCTCCCTGGAACACCATGTATAATTTTTTCAGACACTGCTAGAACCTTTTATCGCGTATTTATTTAGCATCACAGGGGGACCCTCTTCCTGGAACACCATGTTTAAATTTTTTTCAGTAACTGCTAGACCCTTTAAACGACTTTTTCTCGTCAACCGTGAAAGTTAGAGTGAAACCGTTAGGTATTAAGAACCACCGGGGCCCCATCTAGGTGCTAGTTTCTTTTATTGCAATTATCTCGACAACCGTGAGAGCTAGGGCGAATCTGTTAGGTGTTTAGAATCACCAGGGACCTTCCTAGGTGCTTGTTACTTTTATTGCATTAATCTCGACAACCGTGAGAGTGATTCTTAATACCTAACGGTTTCGCTCTCACTCTCTCGGTTGTCGAGATAAATGCAATAAAAGAAACTAGCACCTGGGGGGTCCCCGGTGATTCTAAATACCTAACGGTTTCGCCCTAACTCTCACGGTTGACGAGATAAATGCAATAAAAGAAACTAGCACCTGGAAGGGTCCCCGGTGATTCTAAATACCTAACGGTTTCGCTCTAAATCTCATAGTTGACTAGAAAAATGCTATAAAAGGACCTAGTAGTGGCTGAAAAAAAATTATACATGGTTTTCCAGGGAGAGGGTCCCCCGGTGATGCTTAATACCAAACTGTTTTGCTCTTACTCTCACGGTTGACGATCTTAGAGAAATGTTAATTTGAAAGAAAAGACTTAAAATGATGTATACCTGGTACTTCGTAGTAAAGTATGGTTCTGAATTTTAAAACAAACTATGCAACGAAATTCCGCTATTTTTTTTTCCTCGAAAAAACGCCGACAGGGCACGAACCCAAGCATAGAGAAAAGTTTAAGAATGATGATTCGACCTTGTAAAGTATGTTTCCGAATTTCCAAACAAATCACCCAAATTCCGCAATTTTATTTTTTCCTGGAAAAGGGTAATATAAGATTGGATTATCAGAGAATGATCAAAGGGTATTATGATGTACGGCAGCCAGGTGTGGTAGACAGGTGTGGCAGCCGGGTGCGGTAACTAGGTGCGGCATCCAAGTGCGGCAACCCGGTGCGGCAGACAGGTGCGGCAGCGAGGTGCGGCAACCAAGTGCAGCAACCCGGTGCGGCAGCCACGTGCAGCAACCCGGTGCAGCAGCGAGGTGCGGCAATCCGGTGCGGCACAACCACATAACCACATAACGACATAACCACTTTACCACATAACGACAACGACATTAACACATAACCACAAAACTACATAACCACATAACGACATAACGACATAACCACATTACCATATAACAACCTAACTGTTTCGCTCCAACTCTCACGGTTGACGAGAAAAATGCCATATAAGCATCTAGCAGTGGCTGAAAAAATTATACATGGTGTTCCAGGGAGGGGATCTCCCAGTGATGCTTAATACCTAACGGTTTCGCTCTTACTCTCACGGTTGTCGTCGTCGTCGTTATGTGGTTATGTGGATATGTCGTTATGTTGTTATGTTGTAAAGTGGTTATGTCGTTATGTGGTTGTGCCGCACCGGATTGCCGCACATGGCTGCCGTACATTGCTGCCGCACCGGGTTGCCGCACCTGGTTGCCGCACATGATTGCCGCACCGGGTTGCCGCACATGGCTGCCGCACCTGGCTGCCGCACCTGGTTGCCGCACCTGTCTACCGCACCTGGCTGCCGTACATGATAATACCCTTCGATAGAGGTGAAGTGTAGACGATCATTCTCTGATAATCCGATCTTATATTACCCTTTTTGAGGAAAAAATAATTGCGGAATTTGGGTGATTTGTTTGGAAATTCGGAAACATACTTTACAAGGTGGAATCATCATTCTTAAAACTAAAAGAACAAATTTAGCCTAAGTAAAAATTAAATCAATCTTAAAATAACCTAAAACTTAAAAGTGTTACCGAGGGCCTATTTTTTAGTTTAAATTAGTAGTCATAAACTAATTTTACTTTACTATTAATTATTTTATGTTCCAAGGCCTGCCTCAGAAACTCGACCGGTACCGGTAGGCCTAGTTCTTGTAGGCAATCCCGTAGGCCTAAATAAAAAATTAAATAAAAAATATACCATAGGCCAAGGCCTAGGTATGCAAAAAATTAGGTTTTCTACCTTCCTGCCTCGCTAGCCCTGGTAGGAACTTTTTTAGAGCGCAAAGGCAACAAAGTATAGCTACCGATTTGACAATAATGCGCCCTGCGCTCACAACCGGTGACATCACAGTCAAAGAATTACAAGTTACCAAAGTGGTTCCAGCACTTCGTTCAAGGAAGTTTACCGGTCCGGTACTACGTATATCACAGAGCTTGGAAACGGTTTAGTCAAAACGATTCAGGCTGAAACGGTTTAAACAAGAAGTGTACCCTACAGGTTTATATCAGCAAATTTCGAACCGATTCGACGGAAACAGTTCAAACAGTTCACGGCAACCATTTTGGAAAACAATTTTCTAGGTTACTAGGAAGCTTTGCAAACGCTTTTTTTAGTCGCGTTGATGGATGAGCTTTTTTTTAAGTTTTTAGTTTGCGTGGGATATCTTTACTTTTGCAAGTGCTTTGTTTTGCTGCCTACGCATTGTAGGGGATTGTTGTCAAGTTTCTATTGTTACTTACATGTCAAAAGTTAAAGTAAATACTCGCATGTCTATATGACATGCATATGAGTGAACACTGTAGAAGGCTTACTTAAATAAATAAAAATAAAATAAATATATTTACCGTAAAAAACTTATATTAAAAGCTTTATTTCTATGGATTCTGGCAAACTTTATCAACTTTTTCTTTAAAAAGGTACTACATCACCATAACCTTAATGTCCATGTATAATTTGATCGTTGTAGCCCCACCCGTTTGGTCAGAATTGGCCCAAATGGCACGAAAATATCGCACAAAAATTAAAAAAACTTATATTAAAAGCCTTATTAGTTATTTCTATGGATTCTGGCTAACTTTTTCAACTTTTTCTTTCAAAAGGTAGGCCTACTACATCACCATAACCTTAATGTACATGTATAATATGAATGTTGTAGCCCCACCCGTTTGGTCAGAATTGGTCAGAATTGGCCCAAATGGCACGAAAATATCTCACAAAAAATCGAAATCGTAAAAGTACGATATTCATGAGAAATATTTCTTCGATTGTAGGCCTACCCAAAAACGTAGCAAGTCTAAGTTCAGAGATTTCGAAGGTCCCCTCCAATTTTCATCAAGATTGCATAGGGCCTATGCCGTTTGCCCGGTAGAGAGCGAACAAACAGACAGAAAAACAAACAAAAAAACAAAACAAAAAACAAACAAAAAAACATTGGAGCTAAATTTTTTGAGGGGTCAGTGAAACTGAAGTCTTCGCTTCGCTCATCCAAAAAGTGACATTTATCGTCTAGATAATATGATTGCGTCCATACAAAAGTTTAAAAAAGTATACCTAGATAATGGTGTAAGAATGTGTTTTTAACTTCGAAGTCAGATCGGAAGTCGAATTAAAGGCAATAGGCCTATATATTTGAATTCTAAAATTGATATCCCTAGGTAGGCCTACCTATAGGGGCCTATCGCGTTGTCATGGCTTGTCATTTCCCTTGAAACGGTTTGACGTGTATCAACCAATTAGAGTTTTCCAAATCACTTTCCTAAGTGGTTTGGAACTATAGTGTTTTGGGCCAAAACCGACAGGAATATCAACAATTTCAAACCGTTTCAGCTCGAACCGATTTGCCTGAACCGTTTCCGAGCTCTGAGATATATGTAGTCTATGAGTAACTTATTTATCAAGCCCTGCAACACTGATTAGACCTAGACTAAGCAGGCTAAGTTTCTCGATTTGGTTAATCGGGAAACACTCCCGTAGGTGTAATAGTTATTATTTACTACAATTCAGAAATTAAAAAAGTCCGCCCCAACCGGGAATCGAACCACAGATCTCCCACATTCCAGACAGGCGTCTTAACCACTAGACCATCAGGACGGGTACATTTTAAGCTCTGAATTGTAGTAAATAATAACAATTACACCTACGGGAGTGTTTTACGATTAACCAAATCCAGAAATAAACCCTCGCTCATACCTGCGTAAAGGTGAATTAAACTCAAATAAAGGATTAAGTTAAGATTTTGATAGCTCTCTGCTTTGTTTATTTGGATACAATTGTGAACTTGTGATGTAGGCCCTAGGCCTAAGCCTGTGTGTAAGGTACAGTAGGCCCCCTACCTGGTAGGCCCTACTGGTAGTAACTAGTAAGACACAATTGTGTAGGCCTAATGGGGCTTTGCTCTGATTCTTACTTCCATCAATGTGCATTGTACAAGGGTTATTACATTGTAGGTATTAATCTGTAGGCCTACTGTGTAATTACATTGATAATAAATAATAATAATAATAAAATTAACACAATTCAAGACAGATTGGTCAAGACATTTTGCCGCGTCGAATCTGCTTTAGTAATTGCTTTTGACGTTTCAGCCCAACTGTGTGGGCTATCCTCAGAAAACAAGATATTAATTCTAAAAACTTACAAAAATAAAAGACCAGACAAGGCGTTACATAGAAAAACAAAATAACAAAACAAACAGTTACCATGACCAGACCCCGCCTTCTATAAACATGCACTACATTCTTATTCTTATTCTTGTTTTCTGAGGATAGCCCACACAGTTGGGCTGAAACGTTAAAAGCAATAAAAGCAGATTCGACGCGGCAAAATGTCCCGACCAATTAATTGTGTTAGGCCTAATTATTTACCGGGCCACGAATGCAATAAATTTGAAATGATAATAATAATAATAATAATAATAATATAATAATAATAATAATAATAATTTTTTATAATAGTAACCTCACTGAAGACATTCTCAAAGCACAGCCTTAAACGTGACCTAGATCTAGGTGCCCGTTAGGGCGCCGCAGCCAAGCCGCGGTGCGCTACACACTCAAGCACCTTATACACCAAGCAGAGTTGGGGTGATTTCGAGGTGTTACCCAGCCGTCATGTAACGTGATGTGAACTTGAAAACTATCACAATCGAGGGGATTTAGGTACCTGACAACACATGCCAAATTTTATTGGGGTACGATTATTCCTTCTTGGTGAAAAAATGGCTTGAAACATGCTCAAAATCACTTTAAGGATGTTAGCTACTGCCTACTACTCCTACTACTGCCTACTACTGCTCACATCTAATACGTCGGCCCGCGATTCTGACCAGACGGGTGGGACTACAATGTTCATATTTTACATGGACATTAAGGTTATAGAATGATAGTCTCTTTTGAAAAAAAAAGTTGAAAAAGTTTGTTGGAAGGCTTCCAAATAAAGGTTTTAAAATAAGCCTTAAACACTTGGCATACAATCAACAAGTAACCATAGTTACTTGACACTTGTTGACGGTATAAGCAGAGTTAGGCGGGAAAGTGCGATACGTAAACAAATAGCGGACATTTAAAATTTTTCTTCTTTGTGTGGAACGAGAAAAGGTGTCATTATACTCTCATAAAACAAATCAGAAACCGTCCCTGGCCTAGGCCCAGATGTGGAAAATTATTTATAATGCAAAAGTGTAGGTCTAAAGTTCCATTTGGCTATAGGACTAGTAAAATTCATACTTACATTACATGTTTGACAAGCCTAGCCAACCCTATGCCAGCACAACATTGTTTTGATATGAACTTGCTCAACTGTTTGTTTACATAATTGCAACAATCAAATCATTTCATACAACTTGTCTTTCGATTGGCCAGCGTTTATGAAGGCACTGCCATCTAGAATAAATATAGAACTTTTTCGAGCTCTTTGCTATACGCAAATCTTTTTTAAGTGTTTGGATTTCGTGATACTCTTTCAACCATAGACATCCTATATAATTGGCTAGACCAGCAGTCGGTGGTCCACTTCCGGTACAATTAGAAGCCATCTTAAAATGACAGTTTACATGTTAATCAAATGGGAGCGATTTGTGGCCAAATAGTTCTCAAGATTGCCGCCAGGTTGACAGGTAAGCATACTAGCCTTTAACACCAAATGATTAGTAAATTCCCTTATGCAATCACTTCGTATTGTTTCTTTTGTTTAATACCATGCTGCACAAGCTAAAACCATATCAAACAATCCAGTAAAATACTTTATTGCATTAAAAAAGCATAAATTAAAACACCAAATCGCCATCTTGAAATGGGCCGGTTGAGTCTTCAATTTGCTACGCTCGCGCCTGTGCGGAGGTATAGGAGACTGCTAATCTAGCCTACTATAGGGGTTTAATTAATATCAATGCTTTCAACTCACAACCCATGACGTTTTCCACGATACCGTTCAAGAATACCAATTCCTTCGAAAACGAAAACGACTTCGTTTCAAATTGCGTTTTCAACTCATCTCCCACGAACTCAAGAATTGGGGTCCAGTCCTTATACCGTCGTTATACCATGGTTATACCACCTATACCCAGGATGTACATGAATCCGGGTCTAGATATTTTACATCCTATATTGTTACTGCTAATACCATAGAATTTAAATCAACTTTGATAAAAATATTATATTTTAGCAAATAATTTTGTAATGGAACTTGAAAAAGTAATGAGATCACACACATAACAAAAACTTGTAGAAATACAGCCAAACCTTACACACTCAAAAGGAATGAGATCTAAAAAAGGGCCAAGCTCATCTACCCTTCCACATAAACGTACAGTGTCCCATAACAGCATCCTCGAAAAGCTTGGCAAAATAGAATTTGCATGTTATTACGTTTAAATTAATTAGAAAAAAAGAACTTGGATAAACTATTACGTTAAATTAATAATCGCAAATTCTATTTTGCCAAGCTTTTCGAGGATGCTGTTATGGGACACTGTACGTTTATGGGAAGGGTAGATGAGCTTGGCCCTTTTTTAGATCTCATTCCTTTTGAGTGTGTAAGGTTTGGCTGTATTTCTACAAGTTTTTGTTATGTGTGTCTAGTCTACTAAAACCGTTGTACGCAGGCGCGGACTGACAAGGGGTGCTGGGGTGCGATCGCACCCCGGGCTTTTGACATTCCGGGCCCCTGTGGAATATTTGTACACACTACACTTTCAGATTCAGACAAAATATATATGATTGTATATTTGTTTTCTGCGAAAAAGAGTTGCCGAACAAAATACATTAGGCAGCTCTTCAAAAGAGAATGGTTGTTCAGTGTTCTCACTTTTCAGTTTTCAGTAGGAACTAGTGACTATCATGTATAGCTAATTGACTTTCTCGCCGCCGCGCTACGAGAAGAAATTTTGATGTGATTGCAAGTATTTTGGTTTTGGTTTGCCAGTTCCAACTAGCAAGGTGATGGTGTTGGGGGGGGGGGGGGGGGGCAGCTGGCGCCGGCGGGGGGATGTAGAAGTAGTACCGTGAATCGTCTCATTACAGGTTACAGCTTAAACGCTTAAATAAATAAATTTTATTTAGAGTCTACCCACTCAGTTATATAACTGATTTTCAGTGGGGGACTTTAAATCAAAGCGACCAAGCCAACCCTGCAGGCCCCGACGCAATCGACGAGTGAGCGATAACCAACCAAAGATCGATATTTTTAATAGGAATATAGCAATCAGTGGTATGGACAGTGCGAACACCCGCGAATCAACGCCAGAATCAACAAGGCCGATTCAGAACAATTTATTATGTGCTTCGTTGCTAGGACGGCTCCAAAGTCACCGTTTACAAACTCCTAAGACAAGAACTGATGGACTGAAGTCCAAATCAGAAGTTAAAAAACTTCTGACTTTAGCGGGAATCGAACCCTGGACCTTCTGCATTGGAAGCAGATACGCTAACCACAAGACCAACATTATTATTGGAAAGTTGCATGATTCAATCAAAATGTCCAGTAGCCTATACACTCATCCCCCAAGCTCGCATTTTGCGAGTGTCTATTTGGTACTTGCGAGGTACCTACATTCTTGGTTGTAAGGCTTCCTCAAATATAATTTTCGCAAGATTTGAATTGCGAGCTCGGGTAGTGTTAGGCATACTTAGTTGGCGCCTGTTAATCGCGTCCTAAAATAGCGTTTTAGGCCATAAAATATAACGAACCACCCAAAAAAAATTCGCCTTTGGCGAAATTGACTCCGGCGGCTGGGGCTTCGCCCCAGACCCCTGCTTTACTACGCGACCTCAAACGGGCCCTACTACATGCCGGCATCCCGGGCCTTTTCGACCCAGTCCGCGCCTGGTTGTACGTTTTAAGCTCATGGCGGTAGTTCCGGTAATTATGCCGTTAACGGTTTTCCGAGAAAAAATGCATAAAAAATGCATAAAATGTTTCCAGCTTTTCACAGTATGTGTAATTGATAGTCCCTAATTCATTTTCAGCTACCGCATTACGATCTTTTCACTGTTACTAATGTTTTTCGTCTTTTTACCTGTGTAAATTGTGCTGTCACTGTACGTACTGTACGTAGGCCGCCATACTGGTTTGGAAAGCGCTATCTCCTCCGCTACGTCTCTTCCGCTGCGTACACAGCGTAAGAGAGTATTTTTGTTTAAATTAGCGACGTTAAAGGTTAAAAAAGGTATTTTTGTTTAAAATAGCGACGTTAAAGGTTAAAAAAGGTATTTTTGTTTAAAATAGCGACGTTAAAGGTTTTGAAGGTTTGTTTTTGCAAACTCCATCGCTATTTGAAACAAAAATATTTTTTTAACCTTTAACGTCGCTATTTTAAACAAAAATACCTTTTTTAACCTTTAACGTAGCTATTTTAAACAAAAATCCCTTTTTTTAACCTTAACGTCGCTATTTTAAACAAAAATACTTGCTTACGCTGCGTACGCAGCGGAGGAGACGTAGCGGAGGAGATAGCGCTTTCCAAACCAGCATGGCGGGTCTACGTACAGTGACAGCACAATTTACACAGGTAAAAAGACGAAAAACATTAGTAACAGTGAAAAGATCGTAATGCGGTAGCTGAAAATGAATTAGGGACTATCAATTACACATACTGTGAAAAGCTGGAAACATTTATGCATTTTTTATGCATTTTTTCTCGGAAAACCGTTAACGGCATAATTACCGTAGTTCCCAGTCCCTACGTAGTACTAGTAGGACCCAAGGCCTAGTTCCTAGCCTGTAATGCCACATTGGGATAAAACACAAAAATAGTCATCTTACCGACTGAAGAAAATCTCCTGGCAAATCATAATGTCTCGTCAAATCACCGATGCTAATTTGACCATGTTGAGATAAACGTTCATTGATCTCCAATGCAATCTGTTTCAAGTATGTTTTATCGATGAGTTGACCAAGTATGATAGTACAATCTGAATCAGTTCGTTGTATCTCGGCTGACTTCTCAGCAACATGACTGAGGTCTATGTTTAAAATCTTTGCCAATTCCACCAGATTGATGCGACCACCATGAACATACAATTCATCGCGTATCTCTCGTACGAGTTGGTCAGGGGTGACATATTCCTTTCCGTCGACGGTGAATATTACATGTAGGAGTTTAGATTCGAGAAGCTTGGTGATAATTTCCACGCAATTTCTCTCTGACAATCTGAAAATAAGAAAATGGCAACATAACCTAAAAGTCACAGCTGCTTTACATATTTGTCAACACTGGCAATATTTGACTATGTTACGCAAATGCGTCTATTTATCAGATTAAATACAATCAAATTCTTACTTTTGGACTGTTGTACTAAGTTGAGCCTTTTGAAAATCTGCAGCTAAACGTTTTATTTCATCCCACTCCTTCGATGACATGTTGGCACAGTGCGCCGTAGGCCTACTACTCGACAAAAAATTTTGCCCGGAAATAAATTGCCCGTAGGTGCAGCATTTCCTGCGCTGAAACCCAGCATCCCTTTTTGTTCTAAGGGAGCTGGCTGTCATCCCCATCCCATGTGGCTATGTAGAATCACTTGTTCACGTATTGTTATTGAATTTAATCATTTGAAGGGAGCGTTTAAGTACTGTTCAGTTAAAATGTCATCTTCACATACAATTGAACATTTGGAAACGAATTCTGTCGTTGCAAAGCAGCTAATATCTTCACTGGAAGAACAGGTAACATCAACAAATAAGTAAGGTTAGATTGTCCTTTCTGTAGGACCTAGGCCTAGGCTTAAGGCCTTTGGTATTTAATATCCCAAAGCCTAGGCCTATTGGCTTTCTTTTATTAAATATCTCTCCTTAGGCACAAAGCCCTAGGGCTGAGCCTTTGATTGATTTTCTCTAGCTAGTCCTCGGCTGTATGTGTATGGTTTTGGGGGTGTATTTTAGGGCTAGGGCTTAGTAAAAAAATATTACTATCTCAACAACACTAAGGTGTTGATCCACAATTTTTAAACTCACTCACTACTGAATGGACATATTCCCCCCCCCTCCCCTACCTGCTCACAATGTCAAAAGAAAGCCTATAAAATGTTAAGGTAATAGTGCAGTAGGCCTATAGCGGACGTGGGTAGGGCTAATGGGCCTACTCCCCCTACAAAACTTTTGGTACTCTTTCGGATGGTATCCCCAACTTTAAACACTATGCCAACATGGCGGACAGTACTAACCTTTTTTCAAAAAAATACTCCACCTACAAAACCTTAAACTTTGCTAATTTAAAAAAACACTTTCAAAGGAAAAGTACTTTCTTTTAAAAAAAGCGACTTAAAGGTTGAATTGTTTTTAGTAAAAAAAAAAAAAACAGTTTTTTTAAAAGTTGGGGCATACCACCCGGGAAAAGAGAAACCAAATTTTTTTAACATACTATTTTAAATAAAAAGGGACTTTCAACGGAAAAGTACTTTCACTTAAATAGCGACTTTAAAAAGGTTTAGAAGGTAAATTTAGATTTAAAAAAGCGACGTTAAAGTTTTTTAGGTGGAGTTTAGCCCCTATACTGCACTTTACCAATGTTAAATTATGCAAAGGTTTAAGTTTTGTTAGGGGCCCACCTACGGTCCAAAATTTACAAATCTAGATTTTAGCAAAATATGACAATTTGTATTTTATATGTATAATTTTTCCTAGTATATTAAGTTTTATATTAGTTGAAATAAAAAAGATATGATCCTCATATTGAATGTATTTGTAGTGATATTAGGGTTGCACAATGTCAATTGGGGCTGGGCAAATTCTTTTTTGGTCAATGGCTAAAAGAGTCAACAAAAAAAACATGATACAATTTAACCAGTCAATTGACTTAAAGATAACATGTTATTTGCATTTAAAATTAAAATTTTTGAAATTTTTATATTTGAATTTGAATGTTAGGCCTAGTTTTAAAAGAAACATTTCTTTCTTTCTTTTTCAATAAAAAAAAGTTTTTTTAAAAGGGAATATTTTATTTTTAATATTGCCGTATTTTTTATGTAGGTAGTAATATTTTGAAAAATTTGGCCCATAATAGGACAAGAATATAGGCCCAATAGCTTCTGGGTAAAACTGAAGCTGAAAACGGAGAAAGGGATGATGACAGCATCGACGATGATGATATGCCCTCAAATGCATTCAAAAAAGCTTTAATTAAATAAAAAAAGCTTTTGTCACCACAACATTTAAAAAATAAATATTCTAATTAGGTATTTAATAAAATAAAATTTATGATTTTTTACATTTGACCGTCAATTGACCAAATTTGAATTTGACCGGTCAAATCCCATCCCTAATGATATGTAGGGCCTAGACTGTCACTGCAAGATGGTATTTATGTAAAATTATCTTTTGTTGTAGGCCTACATGTAGCCTACTGGTAAACCTACTATCCCAGATAGGCCTACTAAATTACTTATTCCTATTTGTAAACTCATACCTTTTTATTCGAATCTGTTACTTGCAGTGTATGGTTAAGTTAAAAAAAAGCGACGAGCTTAACTTCACCAATAAAGACCTACGGTATTCTATTCTATTCTATTCTATAATTACCAGTTCTTCTGTATTCCCTACATAGATAGCTCAAGCAAAGACAAATCTTGCCGAACAAAATTGGGACTTGCACAGAAAAAACATAAGAGCTGAAAATGAGGCATTGACAGCAGAAATTGAGAAGTGGAAAAGTCGATTGATCCAACTGGAAACTCAGAACGGTATACAACAGGTAAGGTCCGCTCTACAATAGCCTGGCAATATGACTAGGCCTATAGCTTCCCATTACAGTTAGGCCTAGGCCTAGGGTAGGCCGGTACTCCTGTAGTTGGCGGGTCCCAACTTTTATACACTAACGGAAAGGATTTCGGGTGTGCTCTTTTCGAAAATATCCTAGAACTAGCGCGGCGCACTGTAGCCAGCGGAAAGTTTGGCTAATCTAACGAAAGTAGTTTTGTAACGGAAAGGATTTCGGGTGCGATGTTTTCATTGAAAAAAAAAGTTGGGACCCGCCAACTGCAGGAGTGCCGGTAGGCCTACATTACTTACTTTTACATTACATTACAATGTTAAATCTTAGGTCCAGCCGACATTCCTGAAAGTCCTAGGCCTACCGTTGTTGAGCCTCATTTCTGGTCTGTTGTAGGCCCAGATTGACCTTAATGGCAAAGACCAAATGCCTATGTTATGAATTACGATGCACTTGTTACGGTAGGCCAGGGTTGCCACATTTTTATCCTTGAGAGATACTTAAAAATCATGAGAAATCCTTGAAAATAGATATTTAGTATTTTGCGTATTATTACTTGAAGGAATTTCAACATTTTCTTGGATTTCATACAATAATACGTTATGCCAGATAGATTTTTGAGAATTTAACTAACATTACACGCGTGCATAGGCCTAAGAATCAGAATTTTCTTAGAATTTGTATCAACGTTTTAGTTTTCTTCACAGTTTCTTTACTCACTGGTTTTATTATTACTGTCACCCGGTGCTATTGTTTGCTTTTTAGGCTGTATCAAAAATAATGTATTGATTTTATGTATTTTTAACTATGGTAGGAAATCCTGAGATTTTACTAAAAATCCTGGAATCCTTTTGACACCTTAAAAATCCTTGAAAAAGGATAATATCCTTGAAAGTGTCAACCCTGCGGTAGGCCTTTCCCATGTAGGCCTAATAGAAGAAGCTGCTAATAAATACAACACAGGAATTTATTACCGATAGTAAAGATTGCAATTTGATTGTGGACTACCTATTGTAATGTGCTAAGAAGACATAGTTCTAGATTCTGTTTGAAACAATATTGTGTTTGCCACAGGTCTAAAAAAGCCCAAACCATGTGTCTCGAGTTCTTTAGACTTTTTTCAGAGATAGACTATGATTTGATTATTTTGTAATTAATCTATGAGGAAGATAAACTTACTTTTAGGCCCTACCGGTAACTGTCTTACTTGTCTTGTTCATTTAGGCAGCTAATAGACTTCATAAGTTCATTATTTTTAAAGGTTCCACTTCCGTCATCAACTGCGAGTCCACTGAGTACGGTGACTCCAGTAAAAGCCGTTGTCCCCGAAGTAAAACCCGCTGTTAGTAAAGGAGAGGGCACAGGAGATAAGGTCGAGAAGAAGAAGAAAGACAAGCCGTCCGCTGAGGGTAAGAAGGCCAAGGCCGGTGGTGGGGGAGCTCCAAGCGCAGGGGCGGAGGAACCTCCTGTTGACGTGGGACGACTTGATTTCCGGGTGGGTTGCATCGTCTCTGCCAAGAAACACCCGGATGCAGATTCCCTCTACGTAGAAGACGTTGATGTTGGCGAAGAGAAGATGCGGACGGTGGTAAGTTGTTTGGTTCTTGGCTCAACGAGTCTCTAATCATGTGACCTCTCTTGATATGGTAGGGCGTTGCCTACTTAGCCTCACATGTCTCTTTGTAGGAATGGCATAAATTGTGTTTACCCTAATAGTGTAAACGTCGATGTTTAAGGAGGCCTGACACATGGACATGGCAGTCAGAATGGTGACTGCCGTTTGGTGCTCGCGTTATGAGTGACGACAAACTGGTCAAGTCACTCAAGGATGATTGAGGCTGTAATTTAATGCCGCACAGCAGTGAACTTACCCTACTTCATAATTGCACTCAATGGCACTACAAATAGGCCTAGTAACCAATATCCGTATGGTATAGGGCCTACCTACACAGCAGAATTCTGTTGCTCAATCAAGCTGCAAACAGACTAGAATTAATGTATTTTATTTTGGTAGGCCTACCTTGTCAATATTTTAATGAAATATAAGTAGGTAATATTGATCAGTTTCCTAGCTTTGACGTACCGTCCCTCTATTATGTACAGCCACTTTTTTTCAAAAAATCTTCAATTTTACAAGAAAATTTGGTACAGTAATTATGGAGCAGACTCTTAACAGTAGGAGTGGTGTTTCTATTTAGAACGTAGCAATAATCACACACGCCATGTTTCTGCGTCTGTAGGTGAGCGGCTTGGTGAAGTTCATCCCTATCGAGGAGATGCAAGGTCGCATGGCCGTTCTCCTCTGCAACCTGAAGCCCGCCAAGATGCGCGGCGTTCTGTCCGAGGCGATGGTGATGTGCGCGAGCACGCCCGACAAGGTGGAGATCCTGTCGCCTCCCGCGGGAAGCAAACCCGGAGACCTGGTCCACGTCGACGGCTACCCCCGGATGCCGGACCCCGTGCTCAACCCGAAGAAGAAGATCTTCGAGACGGTCGCTCCGGACTTGAAGACCAACGCAGAGAAGGTGGCCACGTACAAGGGCGTCGCCTTGGTCGTACCAGGTAAAGGTAGTGTAGTGGCTCCTAGTCTTGTGGGAGTACCGATAAAGTAACAATGTCCTGATTTTCCTGGGTTCAAGTCTACCTACATCAAAACTTGCTACAAAACGAACCACTTTCCTATTCAAATATTTTGAAATATAAATTCAAGTTACCACACCGGTAGGACTACATCTAGGCCTACTCTGTTACATGTTAATTTCATCTTTAAAAATTAAAAGCTGGGCTTATTTAATTTTCATGGTAACGTAGCCCCTAAGCCTACAAAAGTTTCCATGTGAACTGTTGCATTAAAGCCAAGACCTACTTGTAGACTGTGCTAAGTGGGAAATCAAGTCATGTTCAAAATAATCTTGATGATTAAAATGTACCTCTGATTATTTATGAATAAAATATTTTTGAATTGAATTCAGTTTTTGTAATCTGGTACTATCTAGGCCTACAACTACCATGGTCCCATATTTATTGTAATTGCCAAATGGGGTTGCCAACATCTAATACTATCTAGTATCTAGAGGTACATGAAAATAGTGTTTTGTGAATAAATACTACTAGGGTCCTCCTACAAAGCGCAGTGTTGGGGAAGGAACTTTTAAAAAGAACGCGTTCTCGTGAACGCGTTCTTTTTTTGTGAACTTTTCAGTGAACTTACTCTTTTTTTAATGAATGAACTTGAACTTTTAAAAGTTCTTTTTGAGAACGAACTTTTCAGTTTTAGAAAGTTCATTTGAAAGTTCTTTCCGTGCGTCGAGCAGCCGTCGACTCACCGCCGTCCACGCTTAAAAACAATAACAAATCGTTGTTCCATCGTAGGCCTACGTTGACGCACGTTCAGCTGTTTATGATAAGGTCACGTACGATTCGCGAAGTTAAAACGATGCACACCAACTAATTCGGAAAAAAATCTTGGAAGCCTAGAATGTGCTAAAATGCTAAGTATCTGCCATAATTTTACTAGGAAAACGCTTAAGTCCCGCCGCGTTGTTGGATGAGCGTAATTCATTGAGCTACCATGTGTTATGTGGATTTTCTGTTGTTCTGTGAAAAAATCATTTCAGTTGAAGATTTTTTTAAAATTAATTTAAATTAAATAAAAAAATAAACTTTAATCTTTAATTTTTTTAATTAATCGTAATTTTAAAAAAGAAAAAAATCGTAAATTTTCGATTTTCATAAGAAATAATTAATCGATTGTGCTCAAATTTCACACGAATATGTTAATTCATAAAATTAAGGTTCTGTGAAAAAATTATTACAATCGGATAAAGCATGTAGGTGTTATAAGTCAAAAAATTGTTTTGAAAAAGAAAAAAACCATAAAATTTCGATTTTCATAAGAAATAATTTTTCGATTGCGCTCAAATTTTACACGAATATCTTAATTCATAAAATTATGGTTCTGTGAAAAAATCATTAAATTCGGATAAAGCATGTAGGTGTTGTAAGTCGAAGAAATTTTTAAAAAATTGAAAAAAATCGTAAAATTGCAATTTTCATGATAAATAATTTTCTGATTGTGCTCAAAAACGTGGCAGTTCTAAGTTCAGTGATTTCGAAGACCTCCATAAAATTTCATCGCAATCGGAGTATCGGTTTAGCCGGAATCGTGTTAACAAACAGACAAAAATACATAAAAAAAAGAAAAAAAAAAAAAAACATTCCGGATTTTTTTCTCCAGTGTAGTGAAATGGAATCTTCGCTTCGCTCGCTACGCTCATCCAACAAGATGGTCGACGAGAATGTAGTACAAATCATCAACACGATCAAAGACAGCTTAACACTTTAAATAAATAAATAAAATAAATAAATTGTATTTAGAGTCTACCCACTCAGTTATATAACTGATTTTCAGTGGGGGACAGTAAATCAAAGCGACCAAGCCAACCCAGTAGGCCCCGACGCAATCGACGAGTGAACGATAACCAACCAAAGATCGATATTCGTAATAGGAAATATAGCAATCAGTGGTATGGACAGTGCGAAGTGCGAACACACGCGAATCAACGCCAGAATCAACAAGGCCAATTCAGAAAAACTCTGAATTTATTATGTGCTTGAATCAAACCCTGGACCTTCTGCATTGGAAGCAGATACGCTAACAACTAGACTAACGAGCCACATATAAGACTCAAACTCGCGAGTAGTTTGGTACTCGAACACCCCTTATGTTTTTCCTCGTGTTTTTCTTCATTTTACGCCAGCCTTTAAAAAAATAGAGTTTTTTTTTACAAAAGAACTTTTAAAAGAACTTAGTTCATATTTTAGACGAACTTGAACTTTTCAAAATTTTAGGTTTTAAAAGAACTTGAACTTTTTAAAAGTTCATTATTTGAGCTGTGAACTGAACTTTTAAAAAGTTCATTTTAAAAAAGAACTGACCCAACACTGACAAAGTGCTATTTTTTCACTTAAAACTAAGGTTTTCCAGTCCTATTGTATTTTATTTTGCATATCTATAATTTGCTTATAGGCCTTCACATTTTTATTCAGTTGATATTAATTTAATTCAACCTTGATGACCAAATTTCAAATTAAAAATATGAAAAAAGTTCATACACAAGGTTTTGAAGTTAGCCAAAAAATAGATGCTACAAATCGAAATCGCTATAGAATTAATTCTGAAATGCTATATAGATACGTACCTCTACGCTACTATTTTTCCATATTTTAAAGGATTAATCGTATTTTGGGGTTTACTGCCCCATCTGCTTGAATTTAAAGTTAGCCTACAGGAGCTCTATTTCAATTAGAGTAGATATTAGATAATATATTAGGTACCGGTAGTCCTACTATTAGATTTTCTCTGAGAATAAGCTTAGGAACTACAGGCTACATTGTTGCAAGGTTTTTTCTCCATTATTAGCGTTAATTCTAATCATCTACGTACGGTACATCTATCTTTATGAAGCAAAACGGAAAACTCAATAGAGTCAATTCATTTCAATTGTCCTTAGTCTTCCTGCCCCATGGGTAGGTAAAATACAATAAATACGGTAGATAAATAAAATTGTTTGAACCTTCTTCTACACAAATCAAACTTAAATTAATCTATTGTATTGATCAGCATTTTCACTCTCATATCCATCCATCTAATGATTGAGCCAAACTTATTAAGGTATGAACACTTTAAATGAAAACTAATATAGGCCCAATGGTAATTAACAGTATCTTAATACATCATCAACCTACCCTAAAAGTGATTATTGATCGTACAAATCATTCATCAATATTAATAAATAATATCAATTAGAGGTGGTTGCGTGATCAATTTTTCACTCACGTCACGTCACGTAACTCATTTTCTGATCCCACACAGTTGCACACGAATAACATTATTTTTATTTAACACGCGTACGATCACGTAATATTTTTCAAGTAGCTATACTCGCTCGCGCACGACAAATAGTGTTTTCAAGCACTCGCGCGCAATCCCGATGACTCAATTGTTGGTATTTTGAGGAGCACCCTTCTAATCCGATCGCCACCAACCGGTCTTGTTCGCAATCTTCGCATTGTCAGAATACGGCAGACATCCTGTCGTCCACCTCTAATATCAATATGTATCAATTCAATATAGAATATTTTCTGCAATAAGCCTACCTGCCTAGTGCCTCGATATTTTTCCCCTCCAGTTCTACGCTTTCCACGGACCACATTCGTTACATTTGCCTTGAAGAAACTCTGGGAATGGATATCATATTATCATACGTGTACATTTGATTATTTGATGAATGAACAATGAAGGAACTTAACTTTTTATTTACATACTAGGTCTAATTAATGGATTTGAACTTTATAGTTCATGAATATGGTATTTTAGCAATTTGAATAGGCTAGACATGAATTGATTTATTAAATTATTTTCTTGTAGTATTCACGTCAGCTCTCTAGGCCTGCAGACCAACAATATGATGTGTATAGTGTACAACATATTTACATAAATAGTTTACCAATCAGGCCTAACAAACATAAAATGTAAACAACAAAAATAAGTCAGTATAAAACACTAGAGACCCGTTCGGCTGGGTATCCCAATTTCTTCTGGCAACGTCTACATCGGCGGCACACATCCTCCAAAACAAATCCAGGGTTCTGTAAAAATAACGGATATGGTGGTTGGTTTGGTTGGTATTTGGCCTGCCAACTATTTAATAGTATTACATTGAAATGCTATTAAATTAAAATGTAATAATACATGTCATGTAGAGTGATGCAATGAATACACTGGTTGGCTTTGTATCACGTTGTAGCCTGCCACTAAACAAAGGTAGGCCTAAGCTGGCTGTAGCTTCTCCACAGTATGGAGGGAGCACAGATGCAAAGATGATCTCATGCAGTCATGCTTATAGAAGAATACCTAGTACGTTACTAACTGCTAGCGTATGTTGGATAAACTACTGCTGTACGTGTCACAATAAAGGCCTAGTATACATATACCCCTCCCTTAGAGTAGATAACTCTACTCTTAAATACCACTTAAACCCCTTGAAAATACTAGTAGTCTAGTATCATAGTTTTATTTAACGATGAACACCAAATGACAATATATATTATTACAAAGTTGATAGGTCATAGTCTTATAGAGTTGAATTGCAATAGGTTTATATTGGCTGGGTGTCGAAGAGCGTGCGAGACGAAATATTTTTCTAGGTATCTTGTTAAACCTTGAGCCATAAACCGTCCATAAACCTTAGGAAAATGATGTGAATTCCATAACGCCGAGGGCTTAATTCAACTTCGTTAAACGTTAAACCTCACAAAGCTGGGTGCACCGGCCGGCCTTTAACTCATCAGCTTTCTTTTTATAATCGCGCCACGCTACCATTTAACGTTAAAATCCAATTATTTTTGCAAAAGAGAGCACATTCCAGTTGAAATGTTTACTGCTCCTACAAAAATGACCCAATTTACCAGAAATAAATTCTGAAATATGGCCCAAATAAATGTCTAGAGGATATAAACTTTTCCTTCAAATTTTTCTTGGTGTCAAAAAAAATATCACACCCCTTCCTCATCTTCGTCATATCTTGCAAAATAATGCACACTGCCATCGCCGTCAATAGCCCGCGCGCCGCCATACCGCCTACGAATTCAAATATATCTTTCCTTCAAGCATAAACACTTTCAAACTTGACCTAGATACGAGCCAAACATATCGTTGAATGCAGCAAAGTGCGTAGAGTACATTGAGCGCTATCTCTTGGTGATTGGACGAACCATTCTCACAAAATTACTGATAATGTAGCGCGCTGTTCCAGCCCGGCAAATCGACGCTCAAGAAAGCCGGTGGGTTAATATACCGGTAACTAAAATAAGGACATGATTTTTTGGTACATGGATGGATGTTTAACCTTTTGAGCTGCAAATTCCTGCTTTATTCCACATGCTTTATGATGGTGGAGGTAACGTATACCCTAAACTCTAAGTAAAGTCATCCTGACCATACAAAACTTACCCCTATGTTCTCTTTCTGTTGCTTGTGGAAGAGGTGGTGTTGTTCCCTTCCTTTAACCCAACAATCCTTCAATGTTTGGACAGTCTGCCTCTTATCATACTGTCGACATTCTCTCTCCGCCAATCCTCTGGAAAAATGTAATTATTGCTTGAGTTAGAGAAAATATTAAAATATTATTGAGTTGTACATAGTACATAAGTTACTACTTACTAGCCATCATTGGTTTTTAGTTTTTACCATTACATTTTGTAGTATTTTTGATACGTGATAGATATATAATAGATGCCTTTCTTCTGGGTTAGTGAATGTATTGAGGTAAGTATAAAAGAGTCCTAACGGCTTACCTTAAACTTGTCGGTGGCTACAAGAGATTAGACGAAAGATATGCTACAAAAACAAACTGTCTAAATGTTTCGGCGTACGAGGCCTTGGTCACTTAACTGTTGGCATTGGAGAAGATGTACATTGATCAATGACTATACTGTACTTATACAATACTTTTGATAATCTGGACTTATTATACTATAATTTGGTGTTTTGATTCTGAGTCCCAGCGACACGTTAACCCTGCATCAAAGAAAGTGAAAACTATACTGACGATTCGGTTACTAATTTCCTTTTAACGCACATTGAGAAAAGCAAGTAGCATCTCTACTCCACTATTGCAATAATTACTAAGTACAATACAGTAATTGTTTCTTGTTTCAATTTAATGAAAAATGAAATGTGTTTCCTCTTTATTAACGTAAGCCTATACCAACTAGAGCTAACAATTTTAGCACAACTTTGTGACTTCCTAGTAGCTATAACTTACTCCTCTTTCATTGCTTTCAACCAGTCCTGCTCATCTTTAACCTTCTGCTCTTGTGTTTGTCGCTCGTGTTCTTGCTTGCGTTTCATCTGGTACTGGTGATATTCCGCCAGCTCGGAAGCTTTCCTGAAAATGTTCAAATGCACCGTTCGAAGCGTCAAATATTAAAGTAAATCATGTTCTCAAAATACCTTGGAACTAAAACAAAAGAATTTTCATCGTCCTCAGCACATTGTGAATATTGTATGGTAATGAGTGTGACAGAGAGAGGTGGCAAAATGTCCCAAGTAGTCAAGAATCTGTCACATTCATCAGTAAAGGAAAGGTGCAAGTCATCTTAGAACATCAACCAAGAGGGAAATGTAAAAGGATTTGATCAATAAAGGGATAGACAAAACACACAAATCCAAAGCTAAGGCTACTACGTACTGGAAATATAACATACAGCTACTGCACAGTTGAGACTCCCGAACAGGACATGATCTGCTTGGAAGGCACCTACATTAGATATGATTCACGGACAGTGCATTACTTGCAGTCTCTGTTGTACAGGAGAAAAGAATGGAGCATCTTGTGCAATGTTCAAGTCTTAAATCAATAAATTCGTATTTAGAGTCTACCCACTCAGTCACATAACTGATTTTCAGTGGGGGACAGTAAACCAAAGCGACCAAGTCAACCCTGCAGGCCCCGACGCAATCGACGAGTGAACGATAACCAACCAAAGATTAATATTTTTTAAAAGGAAATATAGCAATCAGTGGTAAGGACAGTGCGAACACCCGCGGATCAACGCCAGAATCAACAAGGCCGATTCAGAACCACTCTGAATTTATTATGTGCTTCGTTGCTAGGACGGCTAAAGTCACCGTTTACAAACACTAAGACAAGAACTGATGGACTTAAGTCCAAATCAGAAGTTAAAAAATTTCAGCCTATATCAGAAATCGAACCCTCGACCTTCTGTATTGAAACAGAGACGCTAACTACAAGACCAACGAGCCACACATACGAAATGGATTCCCTTCCACCGGCCATGAACTATGAGGAATATGAGGCCTGTCTCTACTGAAAAACCAGAAATTTTACGATGGCCTAATAAGCCAAAAATGCGGAGGTATGCAGAGAAGACGAGTTTTTATAACTGAATAGGATAGACTGTAAATAAATACATGTTGGGGTGAAGCATCAAAATAGTATAAAGTACATCACTTCGTCGTAGGTAATTGAAACTGCGTAGTTATACCTCCTCTCTTCGACGGGGTCTCGTGGCTCGAGTGCTAATCCTCTCAAATCCGTTACCAAGGTGTCGTCTTGGGCAAACATATCTTTGAACTTGTCTTTACTCTTGCGCAGTGTGTCGAGTAGATATCTGTATTCCTGTCTTTTATCGTGAAGAGTTTGTGCTTTCTCCCAACGCATTTGCTCTACCCTAAAAGCAACACAAAAAATAGAGCTCTTTAATGTTGTGGTTATGTACGGATGATTGTTGGGTGGTTTGTGAACCAGTTGCGTCAAAGTTATTTTGTTTATTTTCGTACTAGCCAAGTTAGATAAGTTACTAGGTAACTAGTACAAGTATTTCACGGGGAAGTTTGAAATATCTTCTTGAATACACGTCTCAAAATGTTGATTACCGGTACTACAATTAGGCTAATATTAGGATAGTAAAAGGATAAATACATGGTCTTATATGATAAGAATTGATAATAGTTTATTTTGAGCAACTATTGTTTTTTTCTTGTTGCAACATTTACAAGTAAAAATATTTTTCAAACGGTAGTTTATTTTGATGTGCAGAGCAAACCACTAAAATAATATTTGACTTCATTGTAAAAAACATAGAATAGCGTTAAAAATATTTCTTCACTGTTGATACATTCCGTAAGTAATTCTTGTATCGCTGCAATAATTTGGTTACTTGTTTGTGTGTGTAGCCGATGAACAAAACAATAGCAACGTTATTGTTTGCACATAATTATTCAGGCTTGAACAAAAAGTCAGGAGTATAATTTTGAAAAACATCTACGTAGACGTACCGTACTCAAGTATATCTTTAGTTTTAAATCATGAATTTTGTGTCATAGTAATGGCCACACCCTTATTTTGATCGCTCAAATTTTAAAGATTAGGATATAAAAAAATTATATTAACAAATGACTTCACTTAGTGGCCGCTCCACACTTTTTAAACTTGAAAGTTTTATATACCTCAGGCGTAGATATAGGGCGATTTGCGTAACTAAATACAGTAGGTAGGCATAGTATTAACTTAACTTTCCTTGTCTATAGATTCTAATGAAGATACAAAGAGTTATAAATGTACAATACACAGATCTTACTCTGCCTCAGATTGTATAAGACGCTCCTTATCTTGTTGCATTTCCCTCGCCTTATTCTCGTTGTGTCGCCTCTCTCTTGATTCCACCTGCCGTTTCAACTCTTCCAACAGTTTTTTATTTTGATCCCTCGGTGAATCAGGGCGCTTATACAAAACGTACGCTGCTACAGGTTCGGATGGCTTCTCTTTTGATTTCTGTTTCTTCTCCTCTCCCCATTGCTTATTAAATTGTGCAAACTCTTCATTCTTCTTTCGTCTTGCTTCAACTTTTTTCCAATCTTTGATGACTTCTTCTGCATCTTTCGTTAATATGTTCATCTCGTCAATCCGTTTTTTTGCCTGATCATAAGAAAACCAATGCCAGTAAATATATTAATTAAAATTATCAACCTGAACAGTCCCTAGCAAAATATAATACAAGTCAGTATAAATGCCACAAGAGGTAGATATCAGAGGTGCCACCGATTGAAACTATTAGATAACGAACCTCTTAATAATATTGGTGTACATTTTGTTTTCTAAATTATCCAATGCCTTGAAAGCTATTAACTCGAGAGCTGTTTTAAAAATGCAGGTCAAGCAATACCTATTTATTGGAAAACTTTTTTTGCTCTGTGGCCAATAATCGTGTGGAAACTTGGCTATTATCAATGTTTACAATTAAGAGCCCTTGGCTATGAGTGAATGATGTACTTCCCCCCCCCCCCCCTACTTTTTAAGTGTTGAAGAGAATGAAAATATGTAACTTGTATTTTTTAATCTATTAATCTATTATACATTTTATTTTGTGCAATATAACATTGTCTGAATGAATGGTACAGCTACTACTTGCTGACTTTGCATTGAATCACATTGTTAAGTAATTTTGAATCATTGTCTAGTCCTACATTTTCAATGCAGACATCTTTTGGTGGTTTAGGCTTGTTGCACGTGGCTCTATGAGTCTGTATCCGACAGATGTAGCAAAGGTCGGAGTCGTCGATCTTTGGACAGTAATCCCCCGCTTCTTTCCCCCCACGGTTACTCTGTCTGCGCGAGACGGAGGATTTAGACGAGTGTGAGCTACGCGTTGAGCTCGAACCACTTTCCTCGCATTTGCAACTGCTTCGGTGTTTGCTTCTCGACGTTCCGAATCTATAAAGAGATAGTGATACTTATTAGGCAATACCTACATTAATATATTCTTTCAAGTAGTGCTGTACAATTGTCCAAAATTTCGAGTCGAGTCAAGTATAAAAAGTAAAAAAAGTAATAGTTTTAAAGTTTAAATCTATTGCAACATAACTATATTTCAACAGTGGTTCCCTATTGTTGTTATAACTGTAAAAATACGTCTTTTTTTGTTGCTTAAAATTAATGAAATACATCAAACAATTCACACCAAATATACTACAAGCTTTGCAAAACACAATCCCAAACAAAACTAAACAAAATATTGTTCATTTCCATACCCTACTTTAGCAAAGGTGATGAGAAGTAAATTATCGCCAATACATTTCACGTATTCTCACAAAATATGCCAAACATTCTTTAAAGTCTCAAATATTATGTAACGCACCATAAATAATATATAGCTAAATATTCCTCACAAGTTTGCAATTTGGTATTACAAAGTCATGAAATGCATACATTATAACAATTTCACACAGTTGCATAGTAAGGCCCCACATTCAAAATATGCAAATGCATGATAATCCGGTCTATTTATAAACAATCCAATAAACGTTGGCACACTAATGAAAATATTAAATTTAAAAAAGCAGATTTTTCATTAACATTTGGATCCTGGGCCTATATGTATGTAGAGTGATTCTGTAAGGTGTAAGGTGTAAATGTGATCCAACCAAATACAAAAATTTGTAAAAAAAAAAACGGCTGCCAAGCTCTCCTTCAAAAGTCTTCGGCTGTGAATGCTGTGAGATATAGAAGTTGAGCCAAGCTTTTTATTCTTTCTCCCTAGTTTCGCTTTGAAAATAAGTAAGATCATTTCGCCTGTTGACGAGCGCCAAGCCAACGATTTTTGTGGTAAAAAAGTAAATTTTTTTAACTCGAAATCATAAAAAAAAATCTTGGCCATGAACCAAATTCAATGGCCAAGCCATTTTTTTAATGATTTCGAGTTTTAAAATTTTACTTTTTTACCACAAAAATCGTTGGCTTGGCGCTCGTCAACAGGCGAAAATGATCTTACTTATTTTCAAAGCGAAACTAGAGAGAAAGAATAAAAAGCTTGGCTCAACTTCTATATCTCACAGCATTCACAGCCGAAGACTTTTGAAGGAGAGCTTGGCTGCCGTTTTTTTTTTTACAAATTTTTGTATTTGGTTGGATATTACATCTTTTTGTTGTTCGTTTGCTATCAAGGTGTGAATGATGGACTTTGAATGATTAAATTTGTTAAGTTCAAAGTTGTTTTTTGACATTTTTGTGCCCACGGTCCCCCCAAAGATACCCCTTGTGTTTTAAGCACTAGATATTTATAATGGTTAAGAGCATGTTTAATTTCAAGCTTGTACAAATTACTACGCCTGAGTAATTACGCGTTTTGATTTTGATTTTCCCCGGTCCCAATTGCCCGGTTTTGGTTATATGAGGTACATCTGAGTGTGGCCCAAGTTTCACAATGTTCTAAAAAGAACCGTTTTCTCAGTATAGCGTATTATTCATAAGAGTACGGAATTACCTACTTTTGATAATTTTGATTTTCTCCGGTACCCGTTACCCAATTTTGCTTTCCATATTCAAAAGTGATAAAGAATGAGAGATATCAAAATGTATTCCACGTTTGAAACATCTCAGTTGTAGCGTTTTCTTTGAATGATTCATTTCTTAAAGTTCAGATATGTTTTTTGTCATTTTTGGGCCCATGGTCATCCCCAAATTTAGCCCCTTGTGTTTTGGACGCAAGATATTTATAATGGTTAATAGCATGTTTAATTTCAAGTTTGTACAAATTACCACGCCTTGGTGATTACGCGTTTTGATTATCATCCTAATTTTGATTTTCTCCGGTCCCTGTTACCCGATTTTGGTTTTGAAAGCAAAAGTCACTGCGTCTGAAGTACATCTAAGTGTGGTCCAAGTTTCATAGTTCTAAGATTTACCGTTTTCTCTGTAGGCTAAATTAATCTCCGCGGAGAACTCCTAGCCAGCCAGCCAGCCGAAAGGAATTTGACGATGTTGAGAGCCTTTTTTAACACAGAACGAGTTGTCGGATCGGGTTGATTTTTTTTTTGGTATGTCATGGACCACATACCAGGTCATATACCGAGTTTCAAGATTGTAACTCTTTCGGGGCGGCGTGTGCAGATAGCTGAAAAACCCCCAACTCTCGTAGCTGTATATAGGGCTGGAGTTCGTGTCGCCTAAGCAGTCGCATGCGCTTGTCTGCATAAGTAACACCATATGGCGGTGTTAAATTGGTGCACATACAAATATTGGATACTACACCTAATGCACATGTTCTGCTGAAATTAAACTCTCTTTATCTGTACCTGTTTAATGACGTGTCGCTGTAGCACGAGAGACTTTGTGTCGAACTTCTTGACTTCTTACTCGAGTTTGAACTTCTTGAACTCTTACTCGAGTGTGAACTCGTTGAACTCTTACTCGACTTTGAACTCGTTGAACTCCTGCTGGACTTTGCCGTTGCTGGAAGAACCGAGTAGAAACCCGCGGCGGGACAATACTTGTGCAGCGGCGTCGCGGGTCCCAGGAGAACCGAACTAGCAGACGACGGAGAACACTAAGGGGACACTGAAGCGTCAAGTCTAGTTTACGAACAGCATCAACACTACACTCGGAACAACCTGTGTAAGCGTGTGAACTTGCTCAGGATTGTGGTGACGCGTCTAAACTGAACTGATCCTTTCAATTGATGCCAGTCGTAGTCTTGACTTGTGATGCATAGTAGTTATTTTATGTAGGTAATTCTCACTACCTACTAGTAAGTAAATAACTTATTAATTACATAATAAATATTTGGTTTTTATTTCTCCATCTTTATTATCAGTTAATAAGGTTGTACGTGGTTGTACTATTGCCACAAACGATCATAAGTTTGCCAAGCTTAATAAAATAATGCATAATCTGATTTCTGGTTGCAGCACTATTGAATAACTCATCTTTTATTCTGGTTTTATAGCTATAGATTCGTCTTTTAAATGCTGTTTATTAATTCATGTTATTATGTAGATCAAGAGTCAAGACTAATATCATATTTTTTTTTAAACTTTTTGTACCGCTACTTACAATGTTGGAAATAACATTGTGTAAAATACAAATGCTCCTCCCAATCCTACAGCATATATTTGTACTAGTATCAAATTATAATCATCTTGGCTTACACTTCTGGCCAACAAATTGTAGTGCATCTTTGCTATCCTCAACTTAAATTGCAAGAAAATATAGTAGTTTTCAAAATGCCGCTCAGATTCCGTAACATTCTGCTAGTCTAGTATGTAGTGGAATATTATATTGATTTCCTTTTCTATATTATCTTATCTTTCTAGAGTCAGTTGTTGGTTCGTTTGTCAAGAGGCACCTTTAGATTCTTAATATGTTTAGTTTTGCTACCACATTTACAAACCTCACAATTATTGCATTCTTCGTACACATGGTCAATTCGGTTAAGAAACTCTTGATAAAATTTCATTTGAACTTGCTTCGATTTCACTTGGAGTTTCCCGATTCTGGAGAAGGGAAATTCAACGTCCTGATTTTCCCCCAGAAGTCTGGTGAAAGCCTAAGAGAACAATTTATGTATTTCAGCTATTAACGGAGCCTGAGTGAACATATCGTGATGCTGCTTGGAAACTAATTTGTATTTGATTTGTGAAAAACATATTTACATTAAGTCCTTAATACAGTAATATGGGGAGCTAAGAACAACATGGGCATTAGTTTGCAAATGGGGACGGATAATTTTATTTTTGTATTTGTTGTCAGGTACCTATCTAAATTCCACTCATTATGGCAGTTTTAAATTGATTTAACAATCATTATTTTAATAAAAGCTGGCAACACCAAAATGTTTTATTCTAGCATTAGACCCGACAATGCTTGGCTCACGTACAAATTGCTGAATTCTAATAAAACTTTATAATCATTTCCCTAAACAAATGCACAAAAATATAATTTCTTTTACTTGGCCCTATTTGCTATGTAGGCCTAAAATAAAAATTCACGTGGATTTTATTTTTGTACCTAATATCTAGTTCTTTAAAACAGCCCCATCATTAATAATTATTGTGAGTTAAAGTGCAGCTGTGTGCGTACCTGTATTACTTCATCAATGCAGCCTGCAACGAGTTGTCGGGGATGATTGCACATTTCAGAAATTGCAACCGTATTCAGCATTTGCGTAGATGTCTAGAAAAGAAAATTCTCAAATTTAGATATAAGGCTGTCAACTGTGGTTTGCACTGTTTTGGGGGCTGGTTCGGAGCTCATAATTTCAAGGGACGTACTTTACTCAAATCCCACAAGGCATGGATATTTTTTGTAAATTGTAATGCTGATGTACTTTTTTTTAAAAGTGTATTAGTACTACTAGGAAAACGCTCAGTTGGACGCGTTGTTGAGCGAGCACCGGTACGTGCAACACGACCCGAGTACGACATTCCCATAATGTTACATGACCGATTTAGTTGAAAATTTGTAAAATAGGAGAGAATGGATAAAATCCACCGCCATCTAGAGGACCTTGACATCATTTCTTTGGGAAAACTATTTTACTCTTGATTTCTTCTAGGTGGCAGTACATAGTGACCAGAATTCTTGTGCGACTTTTCGTTGCCATGGTAACGTTACTTTTGTTAAAATGTAATTTCTATCTACACTACTTATCGGATAAAAATAAAAATAACATATTCGTGACCGGACGGACATTCTAAATGATTTGGCTACCTCAGATTTTGTCGCCGTTTAGTTTAAAAAAAAAAATTTAGGTTAACTTTAATGTAACTTAGTAACTTTTTGAACGATTTTGCCACAAAACTAATGGCATTCAATCGGGAACGAAACTTGCGGATGGTCAAAATTTCAATTCGATCCGAGCCTCCGTTTGACCGCTATCATGAGCCAAAAAAGCTGTGTGACTTTCCGTTGCCATGGTAACGGGACTTTGTTATAATGTAATTTCCATCTACACTACTTATCGGATCAAAATAAAAATAACATATTCGTGATCGGACGGACATTCTAAATGATTTGGCCACCTCAGATTTTGTCGCCGTTTAGTTTGAAAAAAAACTTTCGATTAACTTTAATGTAACTTTTTAACTTTTTGAACGATTTTGCCACAAAACTATACAGCAACCCGCCTAGGTGGTATGTACATGTGTGCAAAATTTCAGGTCGATAAGAGAAACGGTGCGACCTGTATCGAAGCAGTAACAGAAAAAAAAAAAAAAAAAAAAAAACACAGACATTCGAGCCATAAGAGTCAAGTGGAGACGCTCGCTTCGCTCGCTCAATTATAATATTAATATTAGTACGATTTTTGTTTAAATGTTGACAAATTATAATCTTTTACTGATATCATTATTTGTCGAACTCAAAATTTGAGTATTTTTTGGAATCAGTCCAGATTTTCTGACTCAAATTTGGAAATCAAGAATGACACATACCTCATAATTAATTATGTGTAAACTAGCTAGAAGTGCATAGTTACTAGACTTATACTCTCCATGGGGAAGATATTCTTTGTGTGTGATCAAGCTAACTAAAGAAACTAAACTACGATTAGGTGATAAAAATCTTTGCCTTGCCCGAAGTATAGGGGTTCTTAGTTTTCAAGTTGTAAAACTTGACAAGTTTCTCGGATATCATAAACACCGGTTTCTTGACTTGCACAGATTTGTTGTTTCCAATGTCCAGTTTCCATTCCGACAATGAAAATGTCCCAAAGTCTTTTATATTCACACCCTGCAAAATCAAAATTGCACTCGTTACGTTACTTACAGGAAAACACAACAGGTAATATTAAATATATTTTTGGATATCATAAATTGTTTCAACCGCATGTTATTTTAACTAGGAAAACGCTAAAGTCCCGCCGCGTTGATGGATGAGCTTTTTTTAAGTTTTTAGTTTGCGTGGGATATCTTTACTTTTGCAGGCGCTTTGGTTTTCTGCCTATGCATTGTGTAGGTGATTGTTGTCAAGTTTCTATTGTTACTTGTCAATTGTTATTATTTACCGTAAAAAAGTTATATTAAAAGCTTTATTTCTTTGGATTCTGGCTAACTTTTTCAATTTTTTGTTTCAAAAGGTACTACATCACCATAACCTTAATGCCCATGTTTAATATGAACGTTGTAGCCCTACCCGTTTGGTCATAATCGGCCCAAATGGCACGAAAATATCGCACTAAACCGTAAAAAACTTATATTAAAAGCTTTATTTCTATGGATTCTGGCTAATTTTTTCAACTTTTTCTTTCAAAAGGTACTACATCACCATAACCTTAATGTCCATGTATAATATGAACGTTGTAGCCCCACCCGTTTGGTCAGAATCGGCCCAAATGGCACGAAAATATCGCACTAAAAATCGAAAAAAAACCCCGTAAAAGTACGATATTCATGAGAAATATTTCTTCGATTGTACCCAAAAACAATACACCTCTAAGTTCAGAGGTTTCGAAGGTCCCCTCAAATTTTCAGCAAGATCGCATTTGCCGTTTGCCTAGTAGAGAGCGAACAAACAGACAAAAAAAAAACAAAAACAAAAAAAACACCCGAGCTCAATTTTTTGGGGGGTCAGTGAAATTGAAGTCTTCGCTTCGCTCATCCAATAATGGTAATTTTAGCTAAAATTTCCCCTCGAAGCATTTTTTTAAGTTTACCATTTACAAATGTAGACAAATTGTTGATGCATTCTGCATCTTCATACAAACCTTTTCCTCGTGCAGATTATCCTCCACGTACTTGGCAATAGTATCCCAAACATTAATCACGTCTGAAACAGATACCATCATGTCTATAAGTACCGGTAACAAGTATAGTAGCCTACTAGTACATCTACTAACACAGTCATTCCATTATTTATTTCATTTTTGTATTTGTATTTGTTTATCTTTATAACTTCACACTTGTCTTATATTTTGACATCATCAACTGTATTCATATTATTAACAATATGAAAACATTCGGCCTACACATGGCTCAGCATATGAAGGGCGGTGTTATAAACGTGAAACTTTATCGTATTGTTGTACCAGCTAATATTTGAGATGTTACTCGAAGTTTCATCCCTCCTGTGAGCTGTAGTACGTCATACTTTTCACAGTTGTAGGTCCTGGTTTCCTAAAAATATGTTCGTTTCATCACGGCTTGTTTCCGGACTGGCTGTCAGAACACTGGGACACTGTTCTCCCTTCAAGGCTGTGTTCATTTATGCTTTCATTAAGAATGTATAACTGCCTAAAATGTCTGGTCAATTTCCCTTTCAGATGAAATAAAATTATAACAAATATTAAGTTTTTGGAATATTTTGTGAGTGTAGCCTTCCGAGTTCTATGTTTATGTTTATGTTTATGTTTATTAGGTTTAAGGGCGCGTCAACCGTTAGGTCATATTGCGCCTCCTGTGATAATGTAGTTTATTAGTTAGGTTATAACTATATATTTTCCAAAGGGGAGGAACGTAAGGGGTGACGTGGGGAGACGCGGGGTGGACAGGCTTGTGCTGGTCAGAACCAGCCACAAGCAAGGGGAGGGCATGGGAGTAGGTGGCCGGGGCGGGGGCAAGGCCTTGGTCGGGGGGCCTGTGGTCTGTGACGAAATCAGGCTGGGGCGGGCTAAGGCAAAGAACAGAGGGCAAGCGAGGGTATTGGGAGGGCAGGGGTTGGTGATTCCCCCACATCGTGGTCGTTTTCGTCTGTGTCATCGTCCGTGTTCTCATTGTCGTCGTCGTCGTAGAGGTAGTCAAAGAATAGGGGAAAGTTCCCGGACGACGACCGCCAGAGGTCGCCTCTAGATTCGGGAAGTAATATACTCCCCTCTTACTAGCTAATGTTTACGAGTTGTACTTTATCTCTTGAATCGCCTTTTACGATTAGCAGAACCATGCTCTGGGCCAATTCTACCCCGGGCCCAGACGGGGATTCCGAGTTCTAGATGGTAGGCCTACCAGTTGCTCCCACCAGTGTCTGTCTACTGCAGAGTTGCCAGAATAATAATATGGAACTGCAACCTAGGTTGATTTAGTTTATTTGGATTAAGGACGCGTCAACCGTTAGGTCATAATGCACCACTCTAACCTAGGGGGGGGGGGGGGGGAGGTGCCCATGCTGGTCAGAACCAACCACGGGTAAGGGGAGGAAGGGGGGTTTCTCACGTCGCGGTCGTCATCGTCTTTGTCATCGTCGTCGAGGAGGTCGGCAAGGTCCCCGACGACGATTGCCTGAGCTCGCCTCTAGTTTCGGGGAGTAAAATACTGCCCTTCATAGGCCTACTGGCTGATATTTGCAAGGTGGACTTTTTTTCTTGAATCGCCTTAGGTTGAGAAACTTCAATCTCATTCTCTTGTCTTGTTCAAATGGCCTAGATCATGCATTACTCGCAATAACGCAGGTAAAACATTGCGGACTTCATCCTTTATAGGGTTATACCATTTTACTGCTAAAGAAACTTTTAACATGTCAGGAACTGTAACTTTTAAAAGTTTCTTTTAAAGATCGAGTAACAAAATTATTTTGTAGTAGGTAATTTCCCCAACACTGCTGAATAGCTTTGCAGGATTTACAAAAATAAATAAAATGGTAGCCTGCATTATTACCAGTACTGTACTGCATGTATTTTATTGATAACATATAGAGTAGAGCTTTTCTTGTTCAATTTAAATCTTGATATCGTCTCGATTAGCCAAAGTGCATAAATATGAGACGTTAAAGCAATATCCAATCAATCATTAAATCTTGATAACTTTTTACGTTGCTTTTTTATATTTGGATTAAGGTGGGGAGGAGGAGCACATGCTGGTCAGAACCAGCCACGGGTAAGGGGAGGAAAGGGGTTTCTCACGTCGTGGTCGTCATTGTCTTTGTCATCGTTCGTGGTGTCATCGTCGTCGAGGGGTCGTCAAGGGAAGGGGGCAAGGTCCCCGACGACGATTGCCAGAGCTCGCCTCTATTTTCGGGGAGTAAAATACTACCCTTCATAGGCCTACTAGCTAATGTTTGCGTGGGGGAATTTTTCGCTTGAATCGCCTTTTACGATTAGCAGAGCCATGCTCTGGGCCAATTCTACCCCGGGCCCAGACGGGTGTACCAGAGCTCGCTTCTAGTTTCGGGGAGTAATATGCTCCCCTCTTACTAGCTGATGTTTGCGAGGTGGACTTTTTCTCTTGAGTCGCCTTGTACGATTAGCAGAGCCATGCTCTGGGCCAATTCTACCCCGGGCCCAGACGAACGTTGCTATTTTATTATTAAATATTTAATTTATTTATGTAAACAAAACATAAACTAACACAATCATGAATTTGATAAACTAATATCATTGCTCATTATTTTATTATTTATTTTCTAAGAAATATTAGTTGTGTGGTACTGATACCTGCTTTTGAGTATTTTCTTCCAACTCCACTCTTGAAGTTCTTATTAACTTCCTCGAAGGCATTCACTTCCCGTTGGCTCGATGCGATTGACATGTTGACCGGTCACTTTCTGGTTTTATCACAGGTATTTTCTCTATAAAACAAAGTTCTTTGTATGAGGCCGTAAGATTTTTGTATTAAATCTATTAAACATACAGTAGGTATGTTTACCCCAGTACTAAAATTAAAGCTTGCATCAAAATGTATAATTAATTAAAGAAAAAAGTAGATAGTGTTAAAATAACACTATCATTTCCATAGCTTCAATAATAGTGAAATCATAAGTGAATATTATGATTATTGTCTATTTAATATTAGGTTCTGATTGTTTAAAATATAATGAGACAGAACCACCACAACACTGAGCTGAACACTGTTTTATGGTTTTATTGACGTTCAAGGGGGATCAATGTTTTTTTGGTTGGCACTACCGAGCACCATAACTTTTCTCAACTTGGGACTGGCCTCGATCGAAAGACAAGTCCAGGAAGTGCTGCTACCTAGCGGCCGATATGCAAACTTAAAACATAAGATTAAAAACAAAACTGATAAAAAACATTAATTTACAAATACCCCATAGCAACAGTGAGATGTCAAAAAAGGCTCGCACATATCAGGGATTACACTTTTTAACACTTAACCGAGAAATATAAGACAAATAGATGACACAAACCAGCTCATACAAAAAAAATACATACCTACCTGGTGCAAAATGCATTTTATTTAAAGAAGGGCCAATTGAAATATTGAGTAATTCTCTCACACCTACTTTTGCAATGTAGTCTACAAGACTAAGGCCTATGTCCGACGCAATCCCTTGCAACAGTTAGTAAGGGGGTGAGGGGTCAATATGTCAACATTTTGTAAACTGACAATCTACACAATTTTCGACGAAACCACGCTAAAACCTAGTAAAATACCACCATTTGCAAAGTTAAAAATCAACAAATTTCTGGGACAATGTGCCCCAGACCCTCCCCCCCTTACGGTACCAGGATACATACTTTTACCGAAACAATTGTTCGTAATTATGCAGAATCACTCAGCGGACCGGAATTATTTCGGAATGTTACTTACATGGTTTGTGGAGCGCACGTTGATTTGAGTATGTTTTTGGTCATTCAAAGGTTTTTGTTGATTGACATGTTCATAGTACTCATAGTAGTTGATAGCACTGGTTTAGGCTGAATTGGAGTCGAAGATGGCGACGTGTGGAGGTGATGGTGGTTGTTTGTTATGTGTTTTTAGTGTATGTTGTTTGTGTTTTATTTTGTAAACACTTGTGTGCGCCTCTTTAAAAATCATTTAAAATTACTCTGTTATGGTTGTTCTAGTGTTTATTCGACAAAAAAACTGATTATAACATCGCTGAGTAATCCTTCACTTTTACCCAATTGTTTTATGGGCAATGTTCGCCCCCAAAAACATAAGGGCTAGTTACGCCACTGGCGACGTCCAAGAGATCGTTGGCAACAATTATTTACAAACCTTATTTTCAGAAGTAAAAGCAATGCGTGGAAGCGGGTTATGTACTTTTAATTATTTTTAGTTTATTGGATTAAGGGCGCGTCAACCGTTAGGTCATAATGTACCACTTTAGCCTGGGCATATGGGGAGGAGGGGCCCATGCTGGTCAGAACCCGCCACGGGTAGGGGGAGGAAAGGGGGATTCTCACGTCGCGGTCGTCATCGTCTTTGTCATCGTTCGTTGTGTCATTGTCATCGTCGTCGGGGACGTCGTCAAGGGAAAGGGGAAGTGTCTCCGAAACTACGGTTGCCAGAGCTCGCCTCTAGTTTCGGGGAGTAATATACTCCACTTGTACTAGCTGATAAATACATAACAAATAAATGGTCTACCCACTCAGTTATAAAACTGATTGTCATTGGGGGACATTACATTTATTTAAAACTTAAAAGCCAACCCTGTAGGCGCCGACACCATCGACGAGCGAACAATGATATTATATACAAAAACATATTAAAGTAGGAAACACCGATCAATCAAGATGGACACGATTCCACCCGTTGATAGCGCCAGAATTAACAAGACTCATTCGGAACAACCTTATTATTTATTATATGCCTCGTTGCTATGACGGCTCAAAAACCGTTTAAAATTCACATTATCTGTGGTCAAACCAATCAATTTAAAAACTAAATTAATCAATGTTAAAGTTATCAAAGTTGACTCGCGGCAATTGGTAACAATCGTGGGTGTGTCGGTTCGGTACGTGTACATGTAGGCCTAAGCTTTCGTATCTTGTGATTGCGCGTCGGTAGAACCGACCAATGGGAACGCACCTTGCACCTGTGGAAGGGGGGGTCCGTATGTTTCACTCGGCCCGGCCGGTGCTAGCCTAGCCATGCATTAGATCATCTACATGTGACCTGGCCGGACCTAGAGCAAGAATCACCGAGCAAGGCTGGGCACTACAGTGGCTTCCAACCGTCAAGCACACACAATATCAGGTAAGAGGAACAACTTTATATTGTACTAGACTAGTAACAATTACCTGTACATCTATCTGTGTAACCTTTCCAAACATCACCGTTCGATGCATGTTTTCTTGTACTCTTTCGGATAGTATGCCCCAATATTTATACACTGTAACGGAAAGGATTTCGGGTGCGCTCTTATAAAAAATATCCTAGAACTAGCGCGGCAGGTAACTAGGCGGAAAGGTCACTAACCTAACGTAAGTAGTTTTGTAACCGAAAGGATTTCGGGTGCGTATGTTTTCATTGAAAAAAACAAGTGTTGAAAAGTTGGGGCATACCATCCGAAAGAGTGTCTGTTTTCTGGCCAAACGAATAGCTATATTTGCCAACTGACATAATATGCACGTCACTTGCTTGGAGGAGCGTCTAGTTACCAATTACGAAAGTATTAAAGTGTTACGATATTGGCACTTTTTTGGGAACTTCTTCGGTTGGGGCGATCCAACTTTTCAACACTTGTTTTTTTCAATGAATTCAAACGCACCCGAAATCCTTTCCGTTACAAAACTACTTGCGTTAGGTTAGTCGACCTTTCCGCCTATAGTTACCTGCCGCGCTAGTTCTAGGATATTTTTGATAAGAGCGCACCCGAAATCCTTTTCGTTATAGTGTATAAAAGTTGGACCGTCCCAACCGAAGAAGTACCCTTTTTTGGAGTCAGCGACTGCATATTTCTAATTTTTATTTCGGACATTGTTTTGGAATGGTGATAGTTTAATGATAGGAGTTTATTAATAGGCCTACACTACTCAAGCTGTTGACGGTTAGTTTGGGCTATCCTATGAACTTGAAGGTACTTCTTCGGCTAGGGGGGTCCAACTTTTATATACACTGTAACGGAAAGGATTTCGGGTGCGCTCTTATCGATTATATCCTAGAACTAGCGCGGCGCACTGTAGCCAGCGGAAAGTTCGGCTTACCTAACGAAAGTACACCTTTAACATAAGTAGTAACAAGGCGATATAGCAGTGTAAACAAGGTGTATAAAAGTTGGACCCCCCTAGCCGAAGAAGTGCCACTTGAATTGCCTCCATCCGAAAGTCTGGAATAATTTATTGGTTGGTCTTTTGTGCTGCAATTTTCAATATTTTAAAAGTCAAGATTCGAAGTAGGCCTAACACAATGGGCAGACCACATGCATCACTTAAAGAGTTAAAGAAACAACAGTCAACAATGTTTTTAAATGTGTTAATTGTGATTGTTATTGCTTAACGTCTTGCTATTCAAGACGATAGCGGTGAGAGGTGACTATGAGGCTCATTCACAAAAACTAATCATGCCTTATGCGTAACTCGAACCCACGTCCTTGTAGTGTCATACGCATCGGACCAGCGACCTTATGGTATATGTGCTTCTGCGGACGACCTTGATTATCTTAAAACAATAACAATTATTTCAAGTTTTAATAACTCAATTTACCAAAATAATAAAATGAGGGGACTTATTTCCCGAGTGTTGTGTGCCTCTAAACCCGAATAATTCACTAAACGGTTATTTATACGCGAGCGAGGGCACAGGTTCGAATCCCCCTCACATTTATCAATGAAAGTTTCGTCATGACGTTCTCAACCATACAGTTAATTGAGGTAAACGCGTTTGAACAACGATTCACCTAGCGTATATTATCCACTTCTATCTCTGGTATGACACAGTGTGCACCACGTATAGTTGCGATCTTCATGTCTTGATAACGTTCCGTCAGGTCTAGCTTGACTCGGTGCGCGAGAGTTGTCAAATACCTAGGGTACAGTCGGACATGTGAGCAAAATACTCAAGAAAAATGTATTTATACAAAATTCACCTGGGCATACAGCAATATAAGGTATTTGAAATTCAAAATATAAACACATTTAAGAAAACAAAATTATTTTCAAATTACAAATACGTTCTTAGTTCGGTTAATTTGCAAGAAAAGTTTAACTTTAGATGACTGAATAAATTAGGGTTGACTTATATTTTCACAAATGTTTACAATTTTAAACATTAAATTTTATTGGAGTTATTAGAAAAATATAATCATTCATGATAATTAAAAGGTAGGCCAAAACGCCTATGAATGCATTAAAAGACAGTAGGAACTTAAAAATACGTATTTAAATTTTAAAAGTATTTTTTTAATGCAAAGATACTTGAATATGGAGTATTTGAAATACAAAATACAAATGTATTTCGTATAGTACAGGTCATTTTGTTTATACCTCTTTCATGTAAAGTTAATCAACTCATTAACGCACTTTTTCTATGAGATTCAGGGAACTAAATAAACAATATTTACTATTTTCGAAATTGAACCTTGTAGTTCAGTGAGTTGTACGAATTAGACCATCAAGTGTAGATATCTGTTGCTATACAGCATTGATTCAAGAAGAATGCAGAATGTAGAGCGAACTGGGTGTTTCTTATCGCAAACTGTACTCATGCATGCAAGCATCAGTCAGTGTATATTAATCTACAGGATGTGAAAGCAGCTGGATTTATTCAAGGGCGGACATGAGTCTAGCGATTACATTGCATGGCCAATTATCATTATTACATTATTTAACTTTACATTTTAAAAAGTGTTTTTAGTCTTTTGAAAGTTGCAAAATTGCTATTTGTCGCCTTCGGCGATAAGAGCCTCTATCACAGCTATATATTATATTTACGTAGCCCCCTTGTTTTGCAAAGCCAACCCCCTCCAGCCCATATAATACCAATACACAATAAAATAACATACATCATAATATAAGTAGTAGGAGTGCTTAATGTTGATAGTTATGTTCCATGTTTTTTTAGTGTTTGTTTTCTCGTCTTAATAATAAACACTATGAACAATTATTGTTTTTGTGCAGATTAACATTTGGCGATTTGTTGCTCTATAGGATCGTGTTGTTTATAATAATTGTAAAAAAAATATATTATTATTATAATGTTTTTAATAGCCGAAAAACCCTTTAGGGATGTTTTGTCATAGCAATTGTTCTACAATTGAAAAAATATTTATTTTACAGTTTAAGGATAACCATGCTAAAGAAGTTACAACGATCAACAATTGTCACAATAAACGTATTCCACCTGATAATAAATTATTAGTAAGAAGAAAGAACATGAAAAATGAAGACAAACCATACAAGGATAAACTCCATGATAATTATTTAAAGTAAAATAGATTTAATAATGAAAGTAAGACAGACTTTCAGTATACTAGATCAACCATGCTTGTTCACGTGTCTGACCATGGATTTATAATGTAAATTTGTAATGTTGAGTGTCAATGAAATCAGTCGCGCCTCTTGGTACAGTTCAACCGGCTGGCACCTACGTCTGACTGGGAACTTTATAATAGTACTATTGTCATGTCTCAACGTTGATGCTGAGATCATCCCTTACTCTGTTTATCATATTCTGACATTCATGGAAGTATTTAGGGTTAATTTTGTAGCTAGATTTTGTTAATTCAACGGTCATGTAGGCGGACACTTATTCATTACCGTATTCATATCTGATATATTTGTAAAATTCAGGTTGTATACATCTGGCTAGCATTGTATAACGAAGTGTCATGATTAGGCTGTTTTATGATTACGATCAATAACATAAACGATTTTTAAATAAGGTTGTAATACCAACATAACAAATAGCTATAACATTTCAAATGGGACAGCTACTTCTAGGCCGAACATTAATGAAGTCGTTATTAATAAATTAAATAAAATTGTAATAAGTCTACCCACGAACGATTTCAAGGGGCGACCAAGCCAACCCTGTAGGCCCCGACTCAATTAATTAAATCGCTGTATTAAATATTATTGGAAATAACGAAAACCCATAAAAAAACAATCTAAACAACGACCGGGATGCAAAACCCGTGTTTATTTATTTAACGTCTCTTTTTATTCAGTTGAGAACACTGACTCGCAAAGGAAGATAGTACGTTTGACAGATGCTTGTTGTTTGTTACAGCAAACGTCACCTCGTGTTGGGCGAACATAAGACCACCTCTCTTCAAGGTCACGTGGCACTGACGTCACAGCTGCACCCCAGAGAGGCAACAACTCCAGTAGTTACCTGCGATAGTGGCGTGATAAAGAAACTAGGGCGCTTCAACCGGTTAGGGGATATTGCGTCGCCTGTGATCTTGTAAGTTATTGTAGATAATATGAATAATCATTTATCAAACCAAGAATGTAGTTTAGTTTATTTGGATTAAGGGCGCGTCAACCGTTGGAACATAATGCGTCTCACAAGTATACGGGGTGTGGAGAGAAAATCCCTAGCTGGTCAGAACCAGCCACAGGTATAGGGGAGGCAAGGGGGTAGGGTCTTATTCAAGGTCGTGGCCGTCATCGTCTTTGTCGTCAATGGAAGAGGTCCCCGACAACGACCGCCAGAGCTCGCCTCTAATTTATTGGAGTAATATACTCGCCAACTTTTCATCTGGATGGACTCAGTGGTATTCCTCACCTTCTACGATTAGCAACAACTTATAGTTATAAGACATGTTCAATGAATACAAATTATTCAGCCATATTGAATAGGATTGCTTCCCTGTCGAGGTACCCCCTGCTCCAACCTTCAGGCTAGTAGTATATATTTTACCAATCTGCGTTCACCATGGCCTAGGTGACGACGACACTTGTGTGACCTGTGACCGTGGACCGGCGACCTCTGTGTTGTGTGGGTGAACTCTTCCTGGTCGCCGAGCGGTTGCACACCCCTAAGCCGGCCAGCTAGTTACTGTTGGTAGGGCTCCCTGGCCCTCTGGTGCATGGTCCACTGTGTTCTAGTCCGTGTCCACTCACTTAGTCACCATGGTGCGCAAAGAGGGGTACACTGGCGACTACTAGGCCTATCAAGGTGGCTCAATCCGAGTTAATCCGGATGAGTTTGTTGGTATTTATGTTTTACCTGGATCAGGGCCTAGGAAGATAGTTCCTGCAGGATATAGCATAATGTTACGACGTACTTCATTTCTCTGGTTTGACTTACTGCCAGACTTAGTGCATTCCCTAGCCTTTATGGAGGCGTGCATTTTCTTTGGCCAGAAGTCTTGCCTTTGGATTGAGTATTGACGATATTGTGCTCTTAGCTTAGGTTTTATGTATGTCACTTGTTGGTGCCTGGTTCTGCTGTGTGTCTCGCTTTGGCTTTCAGAGAACGTGATCTAGCAGCTCGTTGTCATGAGAATATCGGCGAGACACTGTCGACTACTTACATCAAGATGGCTCAGTCCGGGTGAGGCCAGATATCAAGAGAATCCAGTGGCTGTGACGATGGCTCAAGACGTAAGTTTCTAGTACTAGTAAGTATTACCTTCTTTATTTACTACATTTAAACGCTCAGCATCTCACTAGACGCAGCCGAGTCTCTCAATGATCCGTGCCACCTAAATAGTTAGCCAGTTTTCATTTGTATTGTTGGGAGTTCTCAATTGTTATTTTTAATAAAATAATAATTAATTAAAATTTTAAAATTTTACCCACTCACTGATTTTCTGGGACGTTTCATGGGGGGTGGGGGGGGGGATATACATTGAAAGGTTGTAAATTATTTGTCATTGTTTATAATTGGGCGACTTTGTAGTACAAACTTATTTTATGGCTTAAGCAGTTATTTATCTGAGGCGTGTAACAACCAACCAAGTATATAACTGCAGCTGATATTTTTGTGAATTGTTCTTTCGCGGTTGTATCGTTTTTGCTGTCAACGTTTCAAATACAATGTTGTCTTCTTTATCGGGACTTAAATGTTTTTGGATGAACTCGTGTTTATTTATTTATTTATTTATTTATTTATTTATTTAACGTCTATTTTATTCAGTTGCAAACATTGATTTGCAAAGGTTGACAGATTTGTTTATTGTTTGTTACAGCAAACGTCACCTCGTGTTGGGTGAACATGCAAGACCACTTCTCTTCAAGGTCACGTGGCACTGACGTCACAGCTGCACCCGAGAGAGGCAACAACTCCAGTATGTTACCTGCGACACTGGCGTGGATGAAGAAACTAGGGCGCTTCAACCGGTTAGGTGACATTGCGTCGCCTGTGATCTTGTAAGTTATTGTAGATAATATGAATAATCATTTAACAAACCTAGAATGTAGTTTAATTTATTTGGATTAAGGGCTCGTCAACAGTAAGAACATAATGCGTCACTGAAGTATAGGTGGTATGGAGAGGAGGAAACTCCCTAGAAAGAGGGGAGGATTACAGATAACGGTCATCATCGTATTTGTCGTCAAAGGAAGAGGTCCTCGACAACGACCGCCAGAGCTCGCCTCTAGTTTAAAATTTTATTATTTAGTAGAGATGGACTCATTCACTTTTCTCGCCTTTTACGATTAGCAGTAACACATGTTCGATGGATACAAATTATTCAGCCATATTGAACAGGATTGGTTCCATGACGACGAACCCCGCTCCAACCTTTAGGCTAGTAGTCTATATTGTACCATTCTACGTTCACCATGGCCTAGGTGACGACGACACTTGTGTGACCTGTGACCTTGGACCGGCGACCTCTGTGTTGTGCGGGTGAACTCTTCCTTGTAGCCGAGCGGTTGCACACCCCTAAGCCGGCCAGCTAGCTCTGTTGGTCGGGTTCCCTGGCCCTCTGGTGAATGGTCCACTGTGTTCTAGTCCGTGTCCACTCACTTAGTAACCATGGTGCGCAAAGAGGGGTACACTGGCGACTACTTAGGCCTATCAAGGTGGCTCAATCCGAGTCAATCCGGATGAGTTTGTTGGTATTTATGTTTTACTTGGATCAGGGCCTAGGAAGGTAGTTCCTGCAGGATAGCATAATGTTACGAAGTGCTTCATTTCTCTGGTTTGACTTACTGCCGGACTTAGTGCATTCCCTAGCCTTTATGGAGGCGTGCATTTTCTTTGGCCAGACGTCTTGCCTTTGGATTGAGTATTGACGATATTGTGCTCTTAGCTTAGGTTTTATGTATGTCACTTGTTGGAGCCTGGTTCTGCTGTGTCTCGCTTTGGCTTTCAGAGAACCTGATCTAGCAGCTCGTTGTCAAGAGAATATCGGCGAGACACTGTCGACTACTACTTACATCAAGATGGCTCAGTTCGGGTGAGTTGGCAGTGATATTAAATGTTTTACCTTGATCAGGGCCTTGGAAGATAGTTTCTGTAGGATATAGCATAATGTTACGAAGTGCTTCATTTCTCTGGTTTGACTTACTGCCAGACTTAGTGCATTCCCTAGCCTTTATGGAGGCGTGCATTTTCTTTGGCCAGAAGTCTTGCCTTTGGATTGAGTATAGACAATATTGTGTAGCGTATAGCTTAGGTTTTATGTATGTCACTTGTTGGAAGCCTGGTTCTGCTGTGTGTCGTGCTTTGGCTTTCAGATAACGTGATCTTGCAGCGATACTGGCGTGATAAAGAAACTAGGGCGCTTCAACCGGTTAGGGGATATTGCGTCGCCTGTGATCTTGTAAGTTATTGTAGATAATATGAAAAACCATTTAACAAACCTAGAATGTAGTTTAGTTTATTTGGATTAATTAAGGGCGCGTCAACCGTTAGAACATAATGCGTCACACTCACTGAAGATAGGTGGTATGGAGAGGAGGAAAATCCCTAGAAAGGGGGGAGGATTACAGGTCGCGATCGTCATCGTCTTTGTCTTCGAGGGAAGAGGTGGGAAGAGGTCCCCGACAACGACCGCCAGAACTCGCCTCTATTATTAGAGTAATGTATTCTCTTTAACTTTTCAGCTGATGTTTGCAAGATGGACTCATTCACTTTCCTCGCCTTTTACGATAAGCAGCAACTTATAAGACATTTTTGATGAATACAAATTATTCAGCCATATTGAACGGCCGGGATTGGTTCCCTGACGACGAACCCCCTGCTCCAACCTGTAGGCTAGTAGTCTATATTTTACCGATCTAAGTTCACCATGGCCTAGGTGACGACGACACTTGTGTGACCTGTGACCGTGGACCGGCGACCTCTGTGTTGTGTGGGTGAACTCTTCCTGGTCGCCGAGCGGTTGCACACCCCTAAGCCGGCCAGCTAGTTACTGTTGGTAGGGCTCCCTGGCCCTCTGGTGCATGGCCCACTGTGTCCTAGTCCGTGTCCACTCACTTAGTAACCATGGTGCGCGAAGAGGGGTACACTGGCGACTACTTAGGCCTATCAAGGTGGCTCAATCGGAGTCAACCCGGATGAGTTTGTTAGTATTTATGTTTTGCTAGGAGCGGGGCGTAGGAAGGACATTACCTCCTTGCAGGAGTTCTGTCGAGGCAAAGATATTGTAAGCAGCGGACTGATGAAAGACACTACCTCCTTGCAGGAGTTCTGTCGAGGCAAAGATATTGTAAGCAGCGGACTGATGAAAGACACTACCTCCTTGCAGGAGTTCTGTCGAGGCAAAGATATTGTATCGTTCAATGGATACAAATTATTCAGCCATATTGAAACAGTCTGGTTCCCCGATGAATTAAATAACCTTATGGTAAGTAGTCTATATTTTACCGATCTAAGTTCACCATGGCCTAAGTGACGACGACACTTGTGTGACCTGTGACCTTGGACGCGCGACCTCTGTGTTGTGCGGGTGAAACCTTCCTGGTCGCCGAGCGGTTCCACACCCCTAAGCGGGCCAGCTAGTTACTGTTGGTCGGGCTCCCTGGCCCTTGGTGCATGGTCCACTGTGTCCTAGTCCGTGTCCACTCACTTGGTCACCATGGTGCGCGTAGAGGGGTACACTGGCGACTACTAGGCCTATCAAGGTGGCTCAATCTGAGTCAATCCGGATGAGTTTGTTGGTATTTATGTTTTACCTGGATCAGGGCCTAGGAAGGTAGTTCCTGCAGGATAGCATAATGTTACGACGTACTTTATTTCTCTGGTTTGACTTACTGCCGGACTTGGTGCATTCCCTAGCCTTTATGGAGGCGTGCATTTTCTTTGGCCAGAAGTCTTGCCTTTGGATTGAGTATTAACGATATTGTGCTCTTAGCTTAGGTTTTATCTATGTTACTTGTTGTCTGCCTGGTTCTGCTGTGTGTCTCGCTTTGGCTTTCAGAGAACGTGATCTAGCAGCTCGTTGTCAAGAGAATATCGGCGAGACACTGTCGACTACTACTTACATCAAGATGGCTTAGTGGGGGTGAGGCCCGATATCAAGAGAATCCAGTGGCTGTGACGATGGCTCAAGACGTAAGTTGCTAGTACCAGTATTACCTTCTTTATTTGTTGCATTTTAAACGCTCAGCAAGTTTACTTTTGTCACTAGACGCAGCTGTCGCTCAATGCTCCGTGCCACCTAAATAGTTAGCCTGTTTTGATTGGTATTGTTGTAGTTATTTTATTGTTATTTTTAATAAAATAATTAATTATTCTACCCACTCACTGATTTTTTGGGACTTTTCATGGGGGGGGGGGGGGGATATTAAATTGAAAGGTGGTAAATTATGTGTCATTGTTTAATGACTTAAGCAGTAATTTATCTGAGGCGTACAATTGTCGACAGTACCAACCAACCAAGTATATAACTGTAGTTGATTTTTTTTTGTTATTGTTCTTTCGAGGTTATATCGTTTTTGCTGTTAACGTTTAAAATACAATTTTGTCTTCTTCATCAGAAGTTATTCAGTTTTGTTCTTGTCTCGAAATGAGATCATCAATAGCTTAATAATTTTATTCTACAGCAAAAATAGTATGCCTAAACACAGGACTAGACTATTTTCAGTTGTAATTTAGTTGAGGTCTCTACTGAAATTCCCAACAAAGTTTGTAAATTCAAAACTTATCTATTTATAAAATATCGAGCAACATATAAATAATTGGTTTTGTTAATCAGCATTCCTCAAATGTGATTAGTTTCTAGACTTGTGTATTGTGTTTGCACTGTTGGTTGAGTAGGACTTTTGCAGTTTCTCATGATTATTATGCATTTGTTGCACTATAAATGTGCCTGCTGGTCCAATTTTTTATGTTTTTTCTTGCTGTGTCAAGTATTAATAATTGATCTAGGCCGGAATAAAATTGTTTTTCATAATTATTTATTACATAACCTTGTTCACAGGAAGAAGATAGTCAATGTCAATCTCACCATCCGTCAATGAACATCAATCAAACAAACAACAGAGAAGACAATTTTATTGTTAAAACCTGACGAAGATGTTTTAATTTATTCATTTATATAAATTCATTTTGTAAATTCTTTTTTGTAAATAATTTTTATAAATTCATTCTTGTAAATTCAATTTTGTAAATCCATTCTTGTAAATTCAACTATGTAAATTCATTTTTGTAATTAATTTTTGTAAAATATTCAATCTTGTAAATTCAACTATGTAAATTCATTTGTAAATTCAATTTTGTAAATTCATTTTTGTAAATTCATTTTTGTAAATTCATTTTTGTTAAACAGTCGTAATCAAACCGTGACAGCATTGTTTAGGATATACCCACCTATATTAGATGGGTAGGTAAAGGCAACTTAAAAAAGTAGGCCCTAACGTAGTGTAAATTAGTCTTATAAGGTATTGTCCTAGTTCGCCTGTCGCACATTGTGACTAGCTAACATTATTTAATCATTTAATTTTTATTTAATTATGTGTTAATAAGTAGGGCACCTATCTACTTAACACTTTTCTTGCATCTGCTTAAGATTATCAAATGAACGGCAAGCTATTAATTATAATAATTACATGTATCGGTACACAGCACATAGGGGTATACCGTAGAAAGTGTTAGAATATACGTAGTAGGCCTAGATCTAGAAGTGTGGTATACGTAGACAATAGTATTAGTATAATAGTAGCTAGTATAGTATAATACAGTAGTTTAGTAGAAGTAGCTAGTAGTAGCAGTGATGTGTAGTAGCTAGTGTAGTACATTAGTTTAGTGGTGTGGGTCTAGTAATGCGTAGTAATGTGCCATGTACTGTTAAATTGACGGGATGATATACAAAATAATCAAGCAACCATAGTAAATTTGGATGATAAAAAAATCTGTATTTTTGTTCAAACTTGATCTAAAGAGAAGCAGTTTGGGCTGCCTGCTTTCTGGCTTGGCTTTCTTGAGACTGAAGATACTAGTTCACTCCTAGTTATGCTATAGGATCAATAAACACGATACAATGCTGCACGGTTTGATTACGACAAGGCGAGAGATTGGACGGCTGTGTGGGGATGGAGGAGGCCGATTTAAAACAAAAAACAAACAAATTGTTATGCTGTAAAGACACTTTGTCAGTTATCTGATATTGCTATATGTAAGTTAAAGAGGATGTAGGGCGCGTTCTTGGCAAATCCCTGTTCGCTCGGCCGACTGACACCACAGATGATTGAAATTTTGGGCAGTTGACACGGATGCAGAAATGAAGGGCTCTTAAGACACACTTTAGTAAAATTTATTTTTAAAAAATATTAAAAATAAATAAATTGTCATCCACTATTTTGGATTTTGTTAAAAAGTAAATAATAACAATATTCGTGATTTTTGTCTTTTTATTGATATGTACGACTGTAGGGCTGTCCATGTATGCTTTATTGCCAACTTTGCAAAGTTTCATACACGTCGGATATTTGCAGGCCAAGCGAATAGCAGCTATTTGCCAGCTGTCAAATGTAATGTGTACGTCCTATTCCCTCTCCAGATTGGAAATTTTACAATCACTTTGTTTCATGTAAATGGAATAGTATAAATTCATCTAAAGTATGTAATTTTTTTTGTGACATGCCTAGATTATGTATACATAATAAATATTGTATTAACTAAAATAAAGCAATTATTTGATGTTTCGTCGAGATTGCATCCCACTTTTTCAAAACTGTTTAAATATAATGTATTAGTTTCTTAATAAAAATTACGTTAAAAACACTAGCCCTAATTATTATCATCTTAGCTTAGATCTATGTAGAATCTGTTTAAACAAAGTAGATAATATGATACTGCTCCTTTTAATATAAATATAAATCGCACATTTTAAAAACAAAACCAAAGGTATTTTTTAAAGAACAATTTCTCATAGGTTCTGTCATCTTCTTCTGTTTACGAAATAAATAACCTTGAGTTTAAATTAAAAAAAATGTATGATTTATAATGTTGTTCCAGGTTAATAAATGTTAATGTTGTTAATGTGTTATGTGTTGTAGGACAAACCGAATATTATTATTGTTGCATTATGGCTGAAGGTTATTCAAGAGTCAGGACATGTCCTTTATAATTATTTACTACAATTCAGAAATTAAAAAAGTCCGCCCCAACCGGTAATCGAACCACGGATCTCCCGCATTCCAGACAGGCGTCTTAATTCTGAATTGTAGTAAATAATAACAATTACACCTACAGGAGTGTTTCCCGACTAACCAAATCGAGAAATGTCCTTTATAATAATACAATTTGAACACAAGTTCATGGTGCGGGACCCAGCCTGACTGTGGGGTTATTGAAGCAGGCAGGAGTTTTGTTACGAAACTGTCTGTCCCCGAATGTTGGTTCGAGTATGTTCGCACTTTTAAAACGAAAAATACTTTCTTTGTTTTATTTCTCGACTTAGTCGGGAAAACACTCCCGTAGGTGTTATTACTTACTACAATTCAGAGATTAAAATTAACTGTCCTGATGGTCTAGTGGTTAAGACGCCTGCCTGGAATGCGAGAGACCCGTGGTTCAAATCCCGGTTGGGGCGGACTTTTTTAATTTCTGAATAAAATTGTAGTAAATAATATCTTTGTTTTGTCATGCAACACACTGATTTCAAGTCTGTGGAAGCATTAAAGCAATCTATAATTAATAGAAAAAATACTATTGATCGCCAGTCATCAGTTCAATTGCTAAACATCGAACACATCCCATGACATGAAGTTCAAAGAGACCCATGATGATCTAGAACTCCCATGAGACCTTTCAGTCATGACAGCAACATGGGAGTCTCACAACAACCATAGTTGGGGTTTGTTTTGTAGTCCCGGTAGCTTGGTAGTTAAGCCGAAGGTACCGGGTTCGAACCCCAGCCGGAAAAAGTCTTTATTTTGAACTTGCGAAGCTTACGGCCGTAAGTCCTTTTATTGAGCTTGACCAAGTATCGAACTAGTAACTGAAGCACACAGTTACGTAAATCACAGCAAATGAACGAATTAGAATCAAAGTTCAAATAAACAAATCTATAAATATCTACATAATTAATTTATTTATAGGATCTCAAAGTCGTAAAGCTAAATGCCGACGTTTATAAATCGACGTTTTACTCAATAAATTTTATTTGCAACATAAACGAATTTGTGTGGCTCGTTGGTCTTTTGGTTAGCGTATCTGCTTTCAATGCAGAAGGTTCGGGGTTCGATTCCCGCCAAAGTCAGAAGTTTTATAACTTCTGTTTTGGAATTAAGTCCATCAGTTCATGTCTTGGGGGTTTGTAAACGGTGACTTTGGAGCCGTCCTAGCAACGAAGCACATAATAAATTCAAAGTTGTTCTGAATCGGCCTGGTTGATTCTGGCGTTGATCCGCGGGTGTTCGCACTGTCCATACTCCATACCATTGATTGCTATATTTCCTATTAAAATTATCGATCTTTGGTTGGTTATCGCTCACTCGTCAATTGCGGCGGGGCCTACAGGGTTGGCTTGTTTGCTTTGATTTACTGTCTTCCACTGAAAATCAGTTATATAACTGAGTGGGTAGACTCTAAATACAATTTATTTTAATTTAATTTATAATAAACCCACATTGTTGCAATTTGAGTTTTCTATGTTTCATTACAAGACATTGTCCCGTTTTGCATAGAATAACAAAACAAATTTATAATATTAGTGAAAATTGAACTACAATATTGAATAAAATCTCCCAGTTTAGCAAACAATAAATAACCACTGTGATTTATATTGATTTTATACGGCCTGTCTGGAATGGATTAAATGAATATTGCAAAAAAATGGTAAGAGTAGACTTACAAAAAAGGGCTCTATCTCGGTACTTGTGTAAGATACAGTTTTGACCCTTGGCATTAATATAAATAAACCTTCTTGCTTCCTGCTCGTTAAAACTTTTGCCTTAATGTCTCATACTTTAGGCTGGAGCGATTTATTTATGAATTATTAGCCGTTTTAGCTTCGTATGCTGTACAGCGGGCTGCCTGCGCGTCACACTGCAGGGGTACCGTACGGTGCTGCGACCTAGCGTCGATAACTAGAACTGCGTAGTCAAACCACCGTCTTACGAGCAGCTGTTGAGACGCGTGTACAGCGGGCTGCCTGCGCGTCACACTGCAGGGGTACGCCGTTTTATCTTCTAGATACGTAGCGCGTTTAGACATTTATTAGGCTCACCGCCTGGGTAATCACTTGGTTCCTTGATAATTCCTATCAAAATCCTAGCAAAGGCAGTGAGCCCAAGGTCTTGGTAACCATGGCAACCAGATCGATAAAGAAGTTTCCCCGGTTTATCGTCGGTAATCAACTCAAGGACCAAACAAAGTACAATGTTGAATATACAAATTTGCAGATAAGTAAGGTATTATTCGTTGAAAATGGATGTTATAATATACATACATTTTTATATTAGGTATCATCATTATTAGGCGTAGGTTCATGCCTCAGGCAAACTATTGGAATATATTAAATTGCTTGGCGTGAATTTGACTACATCCAGTTACACAACTTTTGGACGGTGAGAACCATGTAGAACGCTACATTTCTAGGGCGGTGAGTCCCAGAAATGTTTAACACACGAACATCCAAATGCGCTTCTCTATTAACGTAGTTAATAAGATCCAGGTTCTCTATGCAGGGGTACCGTACGGTGCTGGCGACCTAGCGTTGATAACTAGAACTGCGTAGTCAAACCACCGTTTTACGAGCAGGTGTTGAGACGAGGCTACGCGCAATCGCACCGTATACATAAGTAATTAGATCTCATTACTTATTCAATACACATATTTAAACCTTAGCAGTAATATAAATAAACCTTCATGCTTTCTGCTGGTTAACACTTTTGCCCTAATGTCTCATACTTTCGTCTGGAGCTTTTTTGATAACGGCTTTTTTAAGTTTTATCTTCTCGTGGGAATCCTGTACAGGATACAATGCATGCGCCTCTTGAAATTTCCATTTGTCTAGCTCGGGATTTTTCAGGTTTGGTCAATTTTATGGTTCTGGTCCCATCCATTCGCCTAAACGACTGAAGAAAACATTTGAAAAGCTTTCTGTCAGGATTGCCGGTGGCGGGGATCGAGCGTAAGGGAGTCTCGCTTGAGCTACATCTGTCGTTGTCAAGTGGGAAAACAAACTTAACCAAATAATATCAAACCCCCTTCACCCTTCCCCTCCCGCGTCGTTATTGTTGTCGTTATTGCCGTTGTTGTTGTTGTTGTTGTTTTCTTGTTGTTGTTGTTGTTGTTGTTGTTGTTGTTGTTGTTGTTATTATTCTTGTCGTTGTTGTTGTTGTTGTTGTTGTTGTTGTCGTCGTCGTCGTCGTCGTCGTCGTCGTCGTCGTCGTCGTTGTCGTCGCTGTTGTAGTATCGGGTTGAACCCGAGTATTGGCATTTTTTGACCATTAACTGTGGATTTAAAAACAAAATTTCTAATTTTATTGAAAACTAAAGCAAAAGATAAAGCAGGTGTCATCCTAAGAAATCACGAGTGTTACCAGTCTCGGTGGAAATGCCATGCTTCTGTACAACTGGGGAACTGGGGCACAGACCAAGATTGCAAAGTTACCGACAGTGGTGGCTCAAACGTAAAACGCGATACGCTGATTCGGGAGGTCCCTGGTTCGAATCACGCCACACGCAGTCCTGATTGAAGATTTTTCTAACGGGCCTCGGACATTCCCGGCACAAATGTCTAAGTTCCAAATACCGTACCTAGTTGGATACCTGAAGCAGGGCGCATTGCTCTCTGGGCAGGTTTACTTCGAGGAGTTAGGAATCACAGTAGTGTTGCAAGATTTGTTCAATAAATACATAACAGTAAATAAATAAATAAGTAAAAAAATAATTTTCAAGTTATAAAATGATGACCACTTAGCGATAAAAAATAATTGGTTCATTCTGATGTTGTGATTGCCAAAGTAGGCTACATTATGTTCTCAAAGAACTTTGCAGATATTAGCCAAACAGCTCGTACTTTATATTTTTGGGTGAAGAAATATGCTTTTTTAATAGACGCGTTCCCCCCCCCCTCCCCCCCCAACCCCATGTTAAAAATATTGAAACACGGGTTTAAGCCATGTGTAATGATCACGCTCTTACAACATGCTGAGGCTGCAGTCTTTGGTCATCGCTGCAGAGGCCAGCGCATCGCAACTATCAAGTGCAACTTTATTGCTTTGCATTGCAGAGATAACGTTCTATAATTGCTAAAATGAGCAACATTGTAGTGTTTTAATCGCTTAGTTTGTTGATATCAACGGAAAAGGAAGCTGATGAGAGGAGTGAGTGATGCCTGCTGCACAGAGGGGGTTCCCATGACTTGCTGGGACTTGTTACTCAACTGCTGGGGTGGCTATAAGTACAGCCATTACCTAGTGGCAGTCACCAGTTCGTTGCTAGGGGGGCGTCTGACACTTTGAACAATAACCATTCGAACGAGATTCTACACGTAAGTTTACAATAAAAATACTTTTTAATTTAAATATCTCAAATTACATCGTCACATTTTTTTAAAAAGAAATAATTAAGTAACCCAGGTTAAAGTTTAGTTGAGTGGTTTTACAATACATGTTTCCGGGTTAATGAGTTGTTGTGATAATTTTTAAAATAAGACTGTTGGATGAGCTCGAGCAAACCAGGCTTTGACGCAGAATGCAGAGGTTTAGTCTGGACCACTTGGAAGCTCTATCGTTTGTCCTATCGGGTTATGGTTTGCACCAAAATGTCAAGGAAGAGTGTGTGATAGTCGCTATACGAGCAGTTATTTTTTAAAAGTGCGTACTTGTTTTAGTAACTTACAATTAATATGTCACCAAACGAGTAACTAGCAGAAATTTCCACAATTATGTAGGCGACAATTATTTCCAATTTCGAAATGTGCTCTGATAGCGTCTTGCGCTCATCCTTTACATTCTACCCAAAATTCACTTTTTGTGGGGGGAAATAATTGGGGGTCGAAAAGTGATCCAGAAATTATGTGAAATTAACTGGATTTTTCGGTCAATAGAATTGTTAAATGGGCATTTTACAATGTAAAAAAAAGTTTGCCCGCGCTCGAGCAATCGTCTTAAAACTACATTATTCTCGAAGAATAGTAAATAATATTTTGTCGATATGATTTTTTGATTTGACCCATTCGCCTCCTTTGTAAATAAGTTTTTATAACTGAATATAGTACACATTAAAATATAAAGATTATTAAAACACGAAAAAAACGAATCTGTAAGAAATTGGTGCTGATGGTTTGGAACAGGCGACTTTCTAAATTGTTTTTAAAAATTGCTTTTAATAACGGTACCATAATAGTTTACCATAATTAGTCACTCTTATCACTCTTAAAAGTTTTGTATTTTACAAACTATACTTATTTTACATATTTGTTAATTTCTAGTTAGTTTTTATATAATATCATCTTAGATTTCCAGTCGTTATATTTTATTTTTTGTTATTTAATGTTTACTTATTGTATGTTCGTGTATTTCTCGATTTGGTTAGTCGGGAAACACTTCTGTAGGTGTTATTATTTACTACAACTCAAAATTCAAAATTTTGTTGGGGCGGACTTTTTTAATTTCTGAATTATAGTAAATAGTATTTGTATTGTTTTCAATTGAGACGTTTATTACAAAAACAGCCAATGTCCAGAATTACCGATTTCGAAGCCATACCATTATAAAATTCGTATTTTCACTGGGAATAATTCTACCACTAAAGTTTTGGCAAAAACAACCTATGTCACACGTTTAATCTTGAAAAACAACAGATTTTTCACAAAAACAACCAATGTCCATTGATTTTTATTTATTTTTTAACATTTAAGGCGGTGCATTTAGGTGACAGCTGTCCAATGTTCTATGTTGGAACTATATTCTATAGAGCTTTCTGGAACACTACCTTAAAAAAATTCATACTTTTTCAAAATATTTTACAAAAACAACCAAAGTCTAAAGCTTTTTTGGCTTTTTTAGCTTTCTGGGAAATACGGTACTATGACAAAATGTCATAGCAGAAATAAAAACTATCATCAAGATACACAGTTAAAACAAAAAATTAGATTTTTAGTACATTAATTGCGAATGGTATGAAATTTAATTGATCTCGTGTAAAATGTGTTTTTTGGACATTGGGTGTTTTTGCAATAAACGCCTCTTGTGAAGAACACTTTTAATAGTTCAGATTAAGTTACGGTACTTGTCACTTGTGGGCGCATGGTTGCTCCTGTTAAATTGTCAGGGATAAATATTAATAATAATATTAAAACGATTCTGTATGCTCAGAAGAGTCGCTGGAGTTTTGGCATTGGGGGGTGCAAGTCCTATACAAATTCCACCACTCAAGAGGGCAGCAAGGGGGAATGGGATAAGTTTCCTGCCGGGAAAAGTTAATTTTTTTGCCTCTTCTTCCGTCAAGACTACATCTGCAACTTCCTCTTCCGTTGATACATGGGAAACATAGCATGTTCATATCAGGGCATGGAAGTGTTTCGAGAAGAAAACTGGAACAATAAACACACACGGCATGCTCATTTTACGCGCTTTTAAATTTCTCAGACAATTTTAGTATTGTGTAAAAATTAATAATGAAGGTATCTATATCAAATCACTTTTCCATTAATTAATTTCAGAAATAAACAAAAAATAAATTCAAATTTCTAGAATTTACTATCTGTCAAAATGGTCAAAAACAACCAAATAATTACGCATTTTCTGATTGATTTTTGAAAAATATTAAAAATCTGAATAGGGCAAGGAACGCACCGAACATCAAATCTCTCTTAAATCAAATCAACAACACTTAAGAGTGCGTGGTTGTTCGTGTGTTGGGTTATCTTCCTCCCGGTCATAGAGTCTTGGATTGTCTTCAAAACTGACGAAAATTCCGGGAAAAATTGCCAGAACGCTGCACTAGAAAGTAAAAAATTAGCAGCGTTTACTTTATATTATTTTGTATGCATACAACTTATTAGTTGAGTGTGGTGAGCGAGTATAACACTAGGAAAACGAGATATAGTCTCTTTTAACTTCATGTTTTCTTATTCGCTTTTTACTGAACTCAAAGGTTACTCTTTATTTGATTAGATTTTCAGCGAACCTTCGAAATCTTTACACTTCGATCTTTGCTAGTCTTCCAAGATGGCTCGTGTGGTTAGATATAGAAACAAAACCGTCACCAAATGAGCAATATCGCAATATTGATGAGAAATATTTTATCCGCAATCAAAATCATGGCAGTTCTAAGTTAAGAGATTTCGAAAGTTTATTGAAATGTTCGTAGAATCAGAGTTGTCGATTGTCCATTACGTGTAGAATGTAGACTGAACAAACACACAAAACAAACGCAAATTATGCGTGAATCTGGAGTTGATCGGAACGATTACCGCTACCCGCAATCCTGACTTTTTTCTTTTCTTTTCATTCCCCACCCTTTTTTATATTTTGATTTATTCATTGAATGCATTTAATATCATTTTTATTTGTTATCAAAATTGTTGTGTTGAATGCATTGTTGTAGTAATATTACTATTTCAAATTTACTTAAATGTAGTTGATGTTGTTCGCATCTATATCAGATTATTTAGTTGTCATCCTTGTAAATCAATTTCAAAAACGAATAGGATTGATCGTTGAATAATGTCAAAAATACCACAATAATACAAACGTTTCAAGGTTTTCGAGGGCTTGCTTGAGTCCTTCCAAACAAACAGCCCTAGGATATTCCCTACCGAACATCTGATCACCTAGTTATTGACTCCTGAAGAGGGATACACACGCAACAATTGATGAGTGTCCTACCCCAGGTATATAATGTATTATTTCGTGCATTATCATTGTAGGAAGGCCGTCTCCCCAAGGAGGATCACCCGACTCAGCCGCTCAGCCATGACGAAGATAATCCTGGACTTGGTTGCGATCCTGGTGGGACTAACAGCTGCTGGTAAGTAGGGCGCATGCGCACGATTCATACCTACCATACAGTGGCGGATCTAGGACATAATCATGGGGGGAGGGGGCGATTCGCGCGTTCATTTTAGCTTCAGTTACGAGATACTGTTTGCAACTCCTTTAAAATAAACCAGGCAACGTACGTCCGTGGGAAAGGCACGGAGACTTTGAAAATAAGGTTTTTAGAGTGCATTTGGTGCATTTAAGGAAAAAGTGGTGGGCTGAATGCAATACCGAAACAAAGTAGTTTGTCTGCGCCAATTTGTTTTGTCGTCATGTCGAGCTTACAATTCACAGCATACATGCTGAAACCAAGCAGCCCTTGTAGCTCAACAGGCCGTGCCCTGCTGTAGCGTGCACAATCACATCCCGATCCAACTTCACTCCCTCCCCTACCGCCCTACGTGATTATCATACTTTCTGGGGTGGACTTTTATAAAGCCTTTACTATAGTACTATGCCGTACACTTCGCTGTTTGCACAATAAAATAATAAAATACTATGGAATTATATTATATATTTTATTTTTAAAGAATCATGGGGGCATCGCCCACAGCCCCCCTGTATCCACCACTGACCAATTAACTTGTCAACCTTTTCAAAATGTTATTCGTTAATTAGTAGACCTATTCTAGTGGGTCCCGGTCGGTACAAATCTTTTCGATAATGGCTATGAATATGATTAAACGAGTGAGCGAAGCGAATGAGGATTTTATAACGCTACTCGATCGGGCCTTGTCGTTATTAATTCTGTCTGTAAGTTTGTTTGTCTGTCCGGTCCCATACGGCCGAACGGCTAAACAGATTGAGCTGAAATTTTAAACAGACATCCGTGACCAGGTAATAACTTAGAACTGCTAACAAAATGAACACAATCCGTTGCGATTTAAACCTACAAGAAAAAATAAACTGAAAAATATTCTTATTATGTTTAGGAATTCTGTCAGCGACAATGGTTTTGCATTGGAAAAAATCACTGCCTCCTATGCTACTCGGTTGCAATGGAGGCAGTAGAAATATTATTTGTAATGCAGTATGATGATCAAGGTGCAAACATCAGCTCGTAAGCATGGAAGATTTTAACTCCCCGTAACTGGAGGCGAGCTCTGGCAGTCGTTTCGGGGACCTTTCCTCCTTATCTTGACCACCACCCCAACGACGACAGCCAAGACAACACGATGATGATAACAACCGATGATGACCATGACATGATAACCTCCCTTTCTTCCCCCTACCCGTGGCTGGTTCTGACCAGCATTAGACTTTCCTCCCACATCCCCTAGGCTAGAGTGGCGCATTCGGACCTAACGGTTAGCCTGAGATAGGGGGAAGAACGGGAATGTTCTCGGGTACTCAACACATGGCTCACTCACTCGTCTAACAACGACTTTGGCGTTTCCCTTGTTATATAAATAGATTATAGAAAATCGTTTACCCGGTTGTGTTTCTGTTTCAGAGTTTCCGGATGTCACCACGATATACAGACTTGACGTTCACGACGTAAACGGTGAGCGAGACCAGATTTATTGTCTTTATTTTATATTCATGAACTGATTGAATTCACCAAGTCAGAAGACTCTCCAAACTACACATACCTTGACCATGCTGTGCATGTAAAAACATAAATACACATTATTTGTTTGAAACCTTGATGTGAAAACACTAAGACTGTCGGGGTTTCTTTCTGCATCAAGCGATTCAATGATGCACGATTTTCATTATCACCATCGTCTTCCATATCGCACGCAAAGCATAAGACAACCACCAATAATAAAACCACGAGAAATTACAGTTGTTTAGTGATATCCCTCGGACGCTGCAAAATATCGGAAAACTGACTGCAGATATAGCTATGAGGTTTTGAGATAACTTAGCCTGCACGAAAATAGATTGAAATACTATGACGTTTAAGTTTTTATTTGATATTTAATTATTTAAATGCATTTTTGAAGTACAAACATCATCGATAATAATTATATTTAAATATTTTTTCTTGAATTATTTTGCCTGCAATCAGTTTTTAAATATTTTGCTCCGTTCTCGAAAAGTTCTAAAAAATCTTAATTTCGCGTGGTTTTAATATTGGTGGTGGTTAACCTCATTAAAGGGGCTATTAAATCAAAAAATGATTTTTTACCACATGATCTATAGCACAATACTACTATATCTTGTAACTGTGATTTAACACGAATTTGTAATTTATTTTGATCCAGAAATTTGCGAAAATGGGTGTTTTGGGAAATTTCTTAAATCGGCTTTAACCTGCTTCTTTTTTTGTCCACATAGATACGAGAGCATAGTACCAATCTAAAATGCCCATTTTTTACATCGTGTCTTGAAACTGTGCCCAAATATACCTTCAAACACGCAAAAATATGCATTCCAAAATCACACCCCATCTTGGTAATCAGCATATTTTGACCAAACTACTTGCCCAAATTACAAAACAAAATAAAGAGGATTTACAGAAAAGGCTGTCGAGTACGTCAATAATGGCCAATATATTTTTGGATCTAAATCCTCCAAGGTCACGGGGCATAAATATCGTCCCCATGTTATTTCTTATGGGAGATTTTTGCCGAAGGGACCTAGCTCGAAAAATGTCATGTTGGACCATTTTTTGGGAGGTCATGGTGGCCCCAATAATTTTTCTGTTAATTGCTAAATTAGTTAGCCTGAATGACACATATTTTTTTAGTTTAGCGGTTAAATACTCCTTTTACATATTATATTCGTGTGTGTTGTGTGGTAGACTGCGTGACTGTGTGGTAGATGCAGCCCTCCAGAGCAAAGTGTGTTTTACTCCAAATAATACCCCTCTACTTTCTTCCCCTACTAACTACTCCTTGTTCAGTTACAGGCACCGACGCTACGCCGACACGGTGGAATGCCACAGTCGATGCACACGCCCGAGCTAAATCAATGGAATACGCATTTCAGCTAACCAACGGTTCAGTCATCGGTAAGTAGGTCTTAACGGTGCAAACAAAACCATTTTTTGAAAACATTTAACGCCCAAAAATATAACTGTACCACAAGTCCATGTTATACCATCAAATCACGCATTGTTGTAAAATGATTTACTAACTAGGAAACGCTCAGTTGGACGCGTTGATAAGCGAGCACGTGCTATAGCTAGACCCACATTGCACATTTTTTTAAATTTTAAAATTTGCGACGTTCGCTGTCTACAGGGCCATGTTTCCAATATTATTTATTATTGCCAAGGTATTTGGGTAAACCCGTGTGTAAACCTTTACTTTGTGGATAAAATCCACCGCCATCTAGAGGACCTTGACTCCTTGGGAAAACTATTTAAACTCTTTGGTGACAAATAATACACTCTTCCTCGAAAGTATTTTGATTACTTCTAGGTGGCAGTGCATTAAAAACTTCACGCGTCTTTTCGTTGCCATGGCAACGTTACTTTTGTTATAATGTAATATAATATCGAAACAAGGTCAAGTCATCGTCTCATTCCCGATGCAGTTCCTAGTTTCCCGCACCCTGCCACTTCTGTGTTAATTAACTTAAAATGATCTCCCACTTATTGTTATCTAATCTTTTATAACCAATAAGAATTTAAGAGGGTGGGTATGTAATAAATATCACACGGGACTAAGAGGGGTTGCAATCATAGTATCTATGGCTCCTATGATCATGGAATTTGTACTGTCCTATAATGATTTATATTATATGCCCTGAAGAAAATTTCAAACGGAAAACCTTAAGGAAGACCCCGGATTGAATAGTTGGTAATTCCACCAAATCCGTTATTAATAAATAACATACAGAAACATGTATACATGGTAATGTTTATAACGTTTCTTTTTCTTATTTTAATTATAAATCAAAATTTTGAATTTTGTTTGGGCCAATTAAAAGGTAGTGTTTTAAGAAATTCATAAAACCTGACAGGGATAAGTCACAGAAGTGGTCTTCTTCTTAATCATCATGTAGTGGCGGAGTGGTCGTCTTCTTAATCATCATGTAGTGGTGGAGTGGTCGTCTTCTTAATCATATTATAGTGGTGGAGTGGTCGTCTTCTTGATCATCATATTATAGTGGTGGAGTGGTCGTCTTCAGGTCGTCTTCTTTGGATATTACAGTGTAAGTCTTCAGGTCGTCTTCTTTGGATATTACAGTTCTAGTCTTCAGGTCGTCTTCTTTGGATATTACAGTGTTGGTCTTGAGGTCGTCTTCTTTGGATATTACAGTTCTGGTCTTCAGGTCGTCTTCTTTAGATATTACAGTTCTAGTCTTCAGGTCGTCTTCTTTGGATATTACAGAGTTTATTACTTTATTAATTAATTAATTAATTAATTTATTTTGTTTATTACAGTTTAGTTTGAAAAAAAACTTTCGATTAACTTTAATGTAACTTTTTAACTTTTTGAACGATTTTGCCACAAAACTAATGGCATTCAATCGAGAACGAAGCTTACGGATGGTCAAAATTTCAACTCAATCAGAGCCTCCATTCGAACGTTATGGCGAGACATACAAAAAAAAAACAAAAAACAAACAAACAAACAAACAAAACCAGTGATTTTTTTTTCCGGCAGAGTCAAATGGAAACGCTCGCTTCGCTCGCTTAACAAATTGTATTATACATTGTTTCATAAGTAATCTTTCTTTGAAAGCACTAAAAACGAGAACTTAAAATTTTATCAAAATCGGTTAGCCGTTTGTCCGGTAGAAGACTTATCGAAACACACATACTTTGTGCATATTATGAAAAGTCAAACGTTTTGAAAAAAAAACTGTTCCCATGGCCCAGGGTTACGGATGGTTCTAATTCCTAAAACATTAAATCAGTATTGATGTTCTTGTACGATTAAGTTGCCACAACAAAAAATATGTGCTTTTCCAACATGTGTTTGTTTGAAAAAACACAAGCAGGCAAACAGTAAGAAATTATCCAACCTGTCAAAAAATTATTGTTATTCTTCCAGGTCCGAACCTCGACGCTGGTTTTAGAGAGTGTATCGCATTACGAGGTGGATGTGAGTGGCAGCGTTCCAATGATTGGGGTTTAAAACGATGGGGTGGTTATGACATGCAGCCCCTTCATTCTTTAGGTAAAGTATAACTTAATAATAATATGTCGTACGCACGCCACTCCCACTCCCACTCCCACTCCCACTCCCACTCCCACTCCCACTCCCACTCCCACTCCCACTCCCACTCCCACTCCCACTCCCCCTCCCACTCCCACTCCCACTCCCACTCCCGCTCCCACTCCCACTCCCACTCCCACTCCCACTCCCACTCCCACTCCCACTCCCACTCCCACTCCCACTAAAGTTGATTACAATCGCACAACATTCTGATTGTTTAAGTTCAAGCAACGTTTTATTCGTGTTTTCAGGCACTAATAAATATATAGATTATCTAAATAATTCTGAGAGTGACCCAAGATCTTTCCTTGAAGAGCTTGAGCTAGTCTTCAACGTGGGTGACGTCCACAACCAGGAGCGGAACATGTCCCTGATACTGGAAGACTCGACAGAAAACCTAATTTCGTAATATTCCACGGTGTAAACCTCGCTCTCAATGCTACTGACGGAGGTACCGAAGTTCTTATCCTCTACAAGTGCAAGCCTGGACAAGAAGACAACTTAGTTGGTTGTACGCTTAACACAGAAGAATCCGCGCAGGTAACGTCACTTTAAAATCATATTCTTAGTTCTATCAGAGTCGATAAAGAAGTTTGGGAAACTTCTTAATCGACTCTGGTTCATCGTAGACTATAGAGATGGATGAGCTCAGGCAAACCAGCGAGCGTTTATACTTGAGAACGCTTTTCTGCAGCAAATTTCCACTCTGAAGATATTTGTTTAAGAAATGTTTATTGGATGGAACAAACTGTTGTCTATTTTAGAGTACATTTTCATAATTTTATACGTATTTCTTAAAATTGCCAAGGTTTATGCATTGAAGACAATGCATTTGCGTGGCTCGTTGGTCGTGTGTGTGTTTCGTTGGTCTTGTGGTGAGTGTTTTTATAGATGTGTAGGTCAAGTACTGGTACCTATAGATCTATCAGGTTATTTTCAACGTATTGTATCTTTACCTATAGGTACAATTGAGAAATATTCTATCATTACCTGTATATAGATTCTTTTGGTCCAGAGTATATCTTTTATAAAGTATTTTACCCAACACTGCACATAGATGAATGAACTCATTACTTTCCTCCATTTTGTTACAGCTGGATGTCATTAAATGGCTTCCCAACAAACAATACAAAATCAACGTTGATATCAATAACACGGAAGTGAACATTAAAATAACATCTAATAATGGCACTTTCAATTCTTCAATTCCATTGTCTGTGACTAGCAGACAAATTACTACGTATCGACTGAAGCTGTCTGGGATGGCTGGGAACGTGACAAGCCGAGGTAAGATAGTCATTAAGGCGGGTTGGGTTGTAATTTAGATGAAACAAATTCTGCACGCTAAATTGATTCAAACCCCTGCGTCTTGTTCATTGGATGAGCGTAGCGATTGAGCGAGCGAAGCGAAGATTCCATTTCACTACACTGGAGAAAAAAATCCGGAATGTTTTTTTTTTTTTTTTTTTTTCTTTCTTTCTTTTTTTTTGTATTTTTGTGTGTCTGTTAACACGATTCCGGCTAAACCGATACTCCGATTGCGATGAAATTTTATGGAGGCCTTCGAAATCTCTGAACTTAGAACTGCCACGTTTTTCACGTAAAAAACGCAATTTTACGATTTAAAAAATTCTTCGACTTATAACACCTACATACTTTATCCTATTGTAATGATTTTTTCACAGAACCTTAATTTTATGAATTAAGATATTCGTGTGAAATTTGAGCGTAATCGAAAAATTATTTCTCATGAAAATCAAAAATTTTACGTTTTTTTTTTTCTTTTTTAAAACAATTCTTTGACTAATAACACCTACATGCTTTATCCTACTAAAATTATTTTTTCACAGAAGAACCTGAGTTTCATGAATTAATATATTCGTGTAAAATTTGAGCGCAATCGAATAATTATTTCTTATGAAAATTGCAATTTTACGATTTTTTTTTTTTTTAAATAATTACGATTATTTAAAAAAATTATGTTAATTATTTATTTAATTTTATTTAATAAAAAAAAAATCTTCAGCTAAGTAATGATTTTTTCACAGAGCAGCCAGAAAATCCGCGTAACACATGGCAGCCCAATGCACCAATTACGCTCATCCAACAACGCGGCGGGACCTTAAGCGTTTTCCTAGTATTACATCTTCGAAATCCTGTCCTACTTCATGCACAGATAACAGAGTACACTACGTGCTTCATGTGTCCAATCCACCACCACCACATATATTAGATAAAAAATAAGAAATAATTGGATGAGCGTAGCGAGCGAAGCAAAGATTCCATTTTACTACACTGGAGAAAAAAATCCGGAATGTTTTTTTTTGTATTTTTGTGTGTCTGTTGATACCAGCTAAACCGATACTCAATTGCGATGAAATTTTATGGAGGCCTTCGAAATCTCTGAACTTAGAACTGCCTCGTTTTTGAGCGCAATCAAAAAATTATTTCTCCTGAAAATCACAATTATACGATTTTTTCGATTTAAAAAAAATCTTCGATTTATAACACCTACATGCTTTATCCGATTGTAATGATTTTTTCACAGAACCTTAATATAATGAATTAATATATTAGTGTGAAATTTGAGAGTAATCGAAAAATTATTTCTCATGAAAATCGCAATTCTACGCTTTAAAAAAATTACGCTCATCCAACAACGTGCCTGAAAAAGCGTTTGCGAAGCTTTCTAGTAACTTCAAGTTTTGTAAGAGTGGTGGACAAACGAACATCTAATTGCTTCCCGCCGAAAACAATATCACCCCTTCCAAACCATATTTTAAGGCGAGCGGCGAGCGGTAGACTCTAAATACGAATGTATTTGTTTACATTTTATGTCCCGGCAGCGAAACGCGGCTCAAAGCGTAACGAATCACATTGGAAAACACTTGTTATTTGTTGTTTGTTTGTATGTTACATTCCAGGAGTTGAGCCAATGATGTTTTCGCTCAATGGCCTGGAAGGCAACATGACAAGCCCAGAGTTCGTACCCTCGATCAGCGAGGGTGATGAGATATGTGTTGACATTGACTGCTACATGGATGAAGGTGCCTCCATACAAGTAGTGGCCATAGTAGACGACATCGAGTACCCACTCAACATGTCCGCCAAATCAAGCGTGAGTATTGAAAAAATATCTTACTTAGTATGGTGGTAAAGTCTGGAATAACTTAACATTGCAAAAATACTAAGTACTCATTCACATTATTATAATTTTTCCAAACTACTTTTAAGATTTAACTCCTCTACCTCCTCTACCTCGACAATGCTTTTGAGTAAATAATGTAAGTCAGATATTGTTTTGTTTATGAAATCAAATTTATTAATGATTTCCCCCTTTCAATTTCAAATTGTGATCTCCCCTTCCCTTGTAAACCCCCCTTTTTAACAAACCATTGATTTCTCTCCACTTTGGAAACCCCATTAGATGCCTTACCTTTACAATTTAGTGAGCCAGTCCTTTTTCAGTCTCGAATCCAATATATCCCACCCTTAATCATTTGCCAGTTCTCCCATACTATCTTGTTATATCTTTACTCTAGTTATTATCAATCCCGTCTACTGATGTCACAACATCCGTCGCCTCTTCGGTGACAAGTGTTCTTTTGATAAGGGGTGGGGGGGGGGGGGGGGGGGGGGAGCAAAACATACGATCATATTTTACGCGCATCCTTGGATGATAGTGTTGCTTACGATGTGAGGGCGTAAATCGACGCACGCCAACAGTAAAACGGCTTCTCTGATCATTAATAAATTTAAGTGTTTATAGGGAAAAATCTTCTTGAACCAAATTGGCTATGTTTTAAGTGCGATCAAAGTGTTATATTTCTCTTGACTTTCTCACTTTTTCAACTATAGGCCTGGTAGATAGTATCAATGGGCCTCGCGTTAATACTTTTTGAGGCATTTATAGTTGGTGGTTATTTTTACACAATTTAGAAGAAAATTACCATTAATATTTATAAAAATCATTTAGTAGCATTTATGTTGCAAATACTAAATATCCACAGTTTACCAAGAAAAATAAAAAGTAATTCAATCAATGACAAATTTATGTATATTTTCCAACAAAATGGCTCATTTCTGACAATTAATGTTAAAATTTTATGAAAAATAGCACAATTTTTCTAATAGGTGACTTTTATAGCAATAATTAAAATTACTTTAAATGCAAATGATCCACATGTAATGTAAACATTCATGGAGAAACAATATTTTTTCTTCATTTAAATTTGTGTAGCATTTATTTAGTTATTGCTATAAATCATAGCCTCAAGTATAATTTAGATGAATGTATAAAAATTGCTGTTGTGTACACTTGTACTAATGTCTTATGTTACTCCATGTCTTGACGATCATCATTTGGAATAAAATAAGTTTCAGTGCATCTATACTAGGTCTTGCGGGAAATGAGAATCTCACAGTGATTGTAATAGATAGATAGATAGATAGATAGATAGATAGATAGATAGATAGCTGTCTGTCTGTCTGTCTGTCTGCCTATCATAGATAGATAGATAGATAATCGTCTTTATTTTCCAGGCGAGATTAAGGCCAGCTAAACCTTTTCTTCCATCCAACCTTTAATATAAATACATTTTAAAATTTCTTATTTGTTAATAACAGTTTTGAATTGACAAAGAATTATTTGATAAAATAACATTAATTTACATTTTTAAAGTGCATAAACTATATATATAACACATTTATACTCTTATTACTACCATAATTTTTAAGTGAATTGTCTACAGAAGTTAAAATCAAGAAAAATTATATTGTGAGTTTAAACATATTGTGCATTTTATTATTTGTCAGATCAGAGGCGCTAAGAGAAACGATACGGATAGGCTCTACATACAACGCATCTTGCTGTTGTGTACACTTGTACTAATGTCTTATATTACACCATGTCTAGAAGACCTTCATTTGGAATAAGAGAAGTTTCAGTGCATCTATACCAGATCTTGTGGGAAATGAGAACAGCACGTGATTGTAATCAGAGGCGCTAAGAGAAACGATACGGATAGGCTCTACATACAATGCATCTTGCTGTTGTGTATACTTGTACTAATGTCTTATATTACATGTCTAGAAGACCTTCATTTGGAATAAGAGAAGTTTCAGTGATCTATACAGATTTTGGGAAATAGACAGAACTTATTGTTCAGAGGCGCAAAGACGATAGGATGGCATTATTACATGCATTTGCTGTGTGTACACTGTCTAATGCTTAATATACGCCATGTCTAGAAGACTTCTTTGTAAGAGATTTCAGTGATCTATCAGATCTTGTGGAAATAGAAAGCCTTGATTGAATAGAGGCGTTCAGGACACCAGATCTTGTGGGACTAATACAGCATCTTGATCGGTGTACATGATAATGTACTTATCATACAATGTCTAGAACCTTTTGAATAAGAGATTTCAGGCATGTTCAATCTTGGGGAAATAAAAACAGCATGTGAAGTAATCAGGCTAAGAGAAACGATTCGGATAGCTTACATACAATGTTCTTGTGTGATAACTTGTACTATGTTTTTAAATTAGAAGCCTAAAAGAGAACGTTTCAGGCAGTATACCAGATCATTGGGGAATCGAACGCACTGTGATTATAAGGCGCTAAGAAAGTCGGATAGGTTGGGATCAGATGTCCGCGTTGATAGTAGCAGAATCATAGGGTTTCGTATGCGTTTAATAGTGTGTAGAATATGGCAATCTTACTGATATAAAATTGAACTATTAAAAATACTAAAATATCATCAGACTATAGTCAATGTTGAACAAACAACAACAATATAACAATTAACAGACAATACAAAAACATTTTCCAAATAGTCATAATTACAGGCGAAGTAGGAACGTCTGAAGTTGGTTGGAGGTGGGTGGGGGGTGGGCAAATCTATTAGAAGATTTGTGTGTGGGAGCGGGGGTCTGGGTAAGCCCGGCGCTGGAGGCTCTTTGCCGAAGCGCAAAAATTTCTCCAGGTTATTCGGTCTATTTAACTATTTCAACTTTTAATGTAACGATTTTACGCGAACTATGCTGCGACTAAATTACTCAAAAATGAACGTGAAGTATACCCATTTTAGTAATTTCAACTAATTTTTTGTAATGACGAAGATCAGCAACATATTGTTATCATAGGTGACTGTAATGAAAAATGCATAAGTGCAATGTAACTGACAGAATTATGGATTAAATTTAACTCACTTTAGTTTTGCCCCCCCCCCCCCCTGCCGCCCCCGGTTTCTACGCCACTGTAAATATGGCTGTGTATCAGTACCACATTATTAACAAAAAGGGTTTTTATAATAAAAACAATAATACCAAAAACAGAACATTAATTAATTTGACATGACAGTTGATGTTTGAAATAAATTATTGATCTTGATGGACAGAAACTCTTCCAAATGGATGGATAATTTACACTACTTCTTACCGACTATTTAGAATCATGAGAATTTGTGTTTCATTCCATTTTCATTTATATTTATTTGTACAATATGTGTAATTTGTTTCTCTATTTCATTTATCGGTTAACACTCGCGTAGGTGTATTTTGATCATTTTTATACAATCCATAGATTAACAAATCTGTCCGGGCCGGAGTTTGAACCCGGGCCTCCTATTTCCGGCAACAATTCAGAACCCGGTAGTCTAGTTGGTTGGCTAAGACGTCTACCCGGAAAGTGGGAGGGCCGGGATCGAACCCCGGTAGGGATAGATTTTTCATGTATGGAATGTTTAAAAAATTTCTGATCATGTGTTTCATAATATGTTCAGTTTTTGTATGAGGGCTCGGAGAAAGTCAAGGGTCAAAGTGATTTCCCTAGTGCACAAATGTAGGAGGATACACAGGCTTGGGAGTCCATACTTATTTTAGGCTAGGTTGTCTAGAATCTAGATAATAATGATTAATGAACTTTTATTGGTCTCTGCAGCCAGCGCTGTTGCCGTACGACACAGAATAACAATCAATTGATAAAAATACATTGAAAAATTAAATCACTAACATTTAACAAACATCTCAAATATAACCTACTCACTACATAGACCTAAGTGGTTTCTAAAAATACGAATGGACTATTGCAGAACACAGCATTACAATCTCATCCGTTAAACTACTTGTAAAACAATTTTTTTCCTGAAAGTTTACCCCCTTGCTCCTATCATTAGCCCTATTACACTTATTGTGTTTAAGTCATTATGTCTTTGTCTTTACAAGATGATGAACAGAGCATTATAATAAAACGTAAATCTAAAAAAAATGATATAAAACCAACATAATCCTTGTAACACTACAATGATGACTTAATATGTCTAATATATCGTATGTGAAATTCTGTTTCAGATCGTACTGAAGATGTATTAGTGCTGGAATCACAGGAATACGACCTACCGATTGTTGACGAAGGTTTCACCGTAACTCGACACCAGTGTAAGAAGAGATAGTTCACTTACATTAACAAATAGTTTCTTCTTCTGATCTAATTTAATAAAAAGGTCAACACAGGCCTTTTTGTATCACCTAGATATTACGTTTGCACCCCAACCGGCCAGAACTAAGGGCGAGCTCTGGCCGGTTGGGGTGCGTGTTGCAGAGAGAGAGCTCTTGCGCAACTTTTTATCACACTTTTCTCCATTCACACAGCCTTACTCATATTTAATTTCTTCTTTCACTTTTTTCTTCTCCATACTTGCCGGCCCTCTCTGCAACAAGCACTCCTCCGTTCCCACCCAGTTAAACCCATCCTATCCAACATCCTCACTCCTTCCCATTAACCCCCCGCGTCTTCCCTTACGTTCCTCCCTTTGGAGGTAAGAAAACATGGTGGTAATCCACAATTATGGAAAAAGAAAATTTGGAAGACTCCAATACACTTGAAATGGGCACTGATAACTCTACTGTTGAGTGCCCTAATAAAACAACATTAACTTACTAACTAACTACTTTTACTCCAAGTGCAAGTGTTACTTGTGTCGGCCTGCGCATGTGCACCGGACAACAAATACTGACATATACACAACAATAAGATCAAGTCACATCTCCGCATTGAGCTTCAAGCCGACCGCGGTGCACACACGTTAGGGCGCTGTCCTCAACGTACATGGCTCTACCAGGATGTGGGTCCGAATCCCGCATCTCATTCATTATCATCTATCACCACTCTTCGTCTCGAATATAATTAGTGCAATAATAGAGACGTTAAAAGGAGGCAGGCGTGCACATATTACCTGATGGTTTCAAATTTCGCAGACAGTTTTAGGCACATAAGTATGCAATTTAACATAGTTTGGTAAAAATGCAATATGAAGTAGCACTTTCTCATAAATTGAATATAGAAAATAAAAGTAAATGGCCAAAAACATCCAAATAAATCGGCATTTTCTTACTGTTTTATGATCAATATCATACAATTGATATAACAAGGGCCGCGGGCGTATTAGTCCCTTACTAGCAATACAAAGTTGTACCCATATATAATGATTTATGAATGCAGAAAAAGAAAAAGAAATGAGGCGAATATCAAATCAGTTCTTATCCCTCGTAAGCAACAAAAATAATGATATTCCCCTTACACTTGTAATGAAGAGCCCAAACTCTGCCTCGCCTTACTGAAGGGTGTTTGTTGCAGTGCCTATCAAGGCCCCCACTGTGACGTGCCGTAATGGAGGCTTCTGGGACTATGAATACAACAGCTGTAACTGTCCGGTTGGCTTCAACGGGTCGGACTGCGAAGAAGGTAATGATGCACATGTAATGTAGTGCCTCACATTATCGGCTATTCAACCGCGTTTTTCTATTTTCCTAAATAAGCTACCAAGTCAAAATATAGTGAATGGCTTTGAAACCTGGCTCTTTTAGAAAATTAAAACAATTTTTTTCAAATTTTTCTGATCCGGTACACGGCCAATATCGCCACCTCAAAATAATTTCAAACTTCAATTCGCCAAGGTACACAGTTTAACGTAGGGTGTTGTGTTTTTGTGACATTAATTTTCAACTGGTTTTCTATAGGCTGACTGAGAGAAAAAAGATTTCTTTTAACAATTGTACAAATCGGTACAAATTACCGCCAAACGAAAAAATTCGCAGGAAAGACAATTGTTTAAAAAAATCTTTTTTCTCTCAGTCAGCCTATAGAAAACCAGTTGAAAATTAATGTTCAAAAACACAACACCCTATTTTGAACCACTGACCACCGGTCATGTTACATCTAGCCATGGCACAAGGTTGATCCATTCCAGACTATACTTTAGAACTCCATCTTGTGTTAATGGTTGTACAGTCCAGTACTGTTGTGAATGTGCTTCCTAGGTTGCGGTCCCAACAGGTACGGCGAAGACTGTGGTGGAATGTGCTCTCACACAAAGCGAGCCTGCCATGGGATGTACCTGTGTCGACCCAAAAGACCCTGCGACTGTGCGCCTGGTTTTCACGGAAAGTTTTGCGATACAAGTAAGGATAGTTAAGTACCTTGGACCTAGATACTATTTAAAACGACTCTATACCTTATCAGTTTAAAGCGGACGCCTGAGGGTCTCGAGTGTGGCGTACTTTACGAATTGCATACAAGATAATCTACAAATTTTGGTTCTGCTTTCACCTTCTGATGGATAACTATTAATGATTTAAATCCGTATTCCTCGTACGTATAGCATTACTTTCTTTAAAGTCACGAAATATTCCTTGGACTTTACATCGGTTCAAGGTCGATACAATGTATCCTGATCTCGGTGACTGTTGCCTTGGTCAACGGTGTTATTTCCTGCAGAATGCGCTGATGGGTTCTACGGAGCCGGATGTAAGCAGCGCTGTGGTCAATGTGCGGCGGGAAGTTGCAACATCTACACAGGGACATGCCACCAGGGGTGCAAACCAGGGTTCACTCTGCCGCTTTGTCAATATAGTAAGTACTGACTGAAACTGAGGTGCAATACGAGCATCTAGGTTATTAAAACACACTGTGATTGCTGGGTTTGGGGGAAACTCTCCGCTACCTACTATCATTCTACTATGTTTTACTATTACTAAAGTTAAAGTAACGTCTAGAGGTATTTCAACCTTAGGAATGACCGTGTGTGCTTAAATAACGCGTCAGTGAGAATTTCGGACATTTTATTCAGAGGGAGCGGGGACCATTTTCGATTTAAAGATTGATTGTGATTCATATATGACCTCGCCGATCTTCATTTATAAATTGTTATCTAATGTATGAGTAAACCGAACAAGTTTACCTTAGTAAGTTATATAATTTGTACATCATCTTGCACTTGACATTTCAGAACATATATTATATTATTTGAAAACTGTTTTACAGCTTACAACTACTTGAAAGTGGCGCCGACTGTTAAGATTGTCAGTTCCGACGACAAGATAGTGGACGTCACTGCAGACTTCCAGGACCTGCAAGGAGACAGTAAACACAAGCCGAAATATTACCAGCTGCAATACAGGGTAGGTATCGTACGATCCAGGATTCATATGTATCATTCTTATAAAACAAGCACGGGAACGCTATACTAGTTTTACGTTCACTAATGGTGGAAGTGCCTACAAGGTGAATATTCAAACTTTCTTGGGGGCTAAGCCCACCCTACTGAGCCGATGGGTCACTAAAACCATTTTGGATCATCATTGTTTAAGGTCAAAGTAAACAAAAAACGCATTTCAATCGTAGATCATGTTCGGCTTTTATAGTAGAACAATTGAGTATAGAACCTTTGTTCTATACTCAATGGTAGAACAGTCCCGAACAGACGGATGCATATTATTATACTCAGTGGAAAACCCACCATTATGAGTATCAAGTTAATATGTTTTTTCAAGGTTGGCATGATTGTATGTGATGAAGATTTACTTTAGTCCATACCGAAGGCAAAGGATTGGAAGGTGCAGATTCCTAAGTACCCTATTCTGCTGCGGGTAGCATAGGTCACTGAGGTATGTGCCAACCAGCAATGGCATTTGTAATTAGAACACGATGGCTGGCCATAATTCAATCTTTGCCTGAAATATATTATTATGAAAGGTTACTTCAGAACAATTTTGGCTTCAGTTGCACCAGTAATTTCTTATTTTCTCAAAGTGATCAATGTCAATGTCAGGGTTGAATTCTATTGACGATGCCCTCAGATTGCCGACGACTCAACGGACAACCAAAAGGACGCTGATGTACAACAATGGGCGAAACAAAAGCCACTTGAAGTAAGCTCGACGGGGCCAAAAGTGATCCCTGTGGGACTCCTGTCGAACCTCGAGCCTGGCCGGAACTACGAGATTCGCGTGGTGCTCATTGACAAAGACAGCGGAAGCTACCAGGGTAGCCTCGTGCCCGTGCAGAACCACACCACTTCGTGCGAAAGTATGGACGTGCATCACGTTTAACACGTGAACCTATTTGAATTGGTTTCACTTTTAATTTAGTATAATTGTTCAAATAATGTAAAATACTATCATGAGACTGCAAAAGCAGTGATTTTTTTTCTGGAACTCTTCCTGAAGCCAGTTTTTATCAGATTTTTTTAGACTTTGCACATAGCTTATGCTCATGTATATACAGTCTTCTATGGTGGCACAGTTTTTTTTAAACAATCACAAAAAAACTAAATTAATAAAATGTATTTTTAGGATTTTGGATGTTTGTAAAATCATCAAAATTAATAAATTCCGAATTTTTTTGTGCGGAAAATGTTTGGTAATCTTTTACTATAGAAGAATGGCCATATCCTTTCTTGACAATTGTGCAAAATTGCATATCAATCGGATGACAACTGGAAGCAAGAATAGTTCCCAAAAAAGTTTCAAATAGCTAAAGTAGACTCATAAGTTAATTGTATGTACTCTTTGAGATGAAAATTGAAATATTTCATGGCTCCACTCGGCTTTGGGGAGGAAGAATTCAGAGGCGAGGTGTGTCTTAGCCCATCAATGATGCGCGGTCGGGTGGGGTGGGGAGAGCTTCGCTTTATAGAAACGCCAATGCACACATATACACACTCATTAATATCTCGTCCTTTCAGCTTATCCATCTTCTTTTTGTAGTCTGAGACGTTTTCATCGAGTCGGTTTGAAATTAAAATGTATGCAGCTCTAAACTGGGTCACCGCTTTGTCGAGGTTAATAATGCATTGCCACAAACAAATATTCTCGTCCCTTGAAAATATTTTTTACTTTTCTTTTTCCTTTTCGTTTCTTTTTTCGTTTTTTTTATATTTGATCCATTAATCAATTGCATTTAATATCCTTTTTGAATTTGTTACCAAAATTATTGTTTTTAATACATTGTTGTTGTTATATTACTTTTTAAAATATTTTCTTACTTATAGTTCATTGTTGTGTCTGCATATGTATGTATGCAAATAGATTTGTTTAGATATCCTCCTTTGTAAATCAGTTTTTTAACTGAATAGGATATAGAGGTTAAATAAATAAATAAAATAAAAATAAATACATACAAATCTTTCAGAATACATTAAAGTTTGAACGTTCTTCTCAGTTCCAGCCTCGCTGGAATATAACATGAAACTGGCCCAGCTCCCCAAGGAAGACGGACTCCAGGTCAAGTGGAAGGTAATGATAACAAACAACCTACCACATTTACTAGGTTGGATTGGATCGGGAGAATATTTTAAAATCCATTTTTAAATATAAAATTGCAACGCTTCACATTATCCTGTTCTAAATCATTCATTGCATACCAGCCCTCGTCTGGGAATCTAGTGGGAAATGCATTTATAGTTTATTGCGATCTGATAGAGTTTTAAAAAAAATTCAAAGGATATTTCCTTTCGATTTGAAGTGAATGTTGAAAAAATCCTTCAGATAAAAATAAACGTCATTTGTTTGTCTTCAACAATGCCTTCATGTACGGAAATATGGCCACAATGTGTGGGGAAGGCAATCCCTGATGTACGGCAATATGTCAACCAACAATGTTTATGACGTCACTTGCATACAAAGACGAAAAGCATCTTTGGTGTAAATCTGTTATTTCAAGTCTATAATATCACGACGTTTTGCCGAAACCTCATTCGACATTCTCGAAATCAATCAGCAGACGTGCACTTGAGAATGTTGACAGAGACTTCGTCGAAACGTCTCGGTGAGTTTCTTACGGTGTTCTTCCAGTACTCGCAAGCAAGTCAGATGAAACAACAGTGCTCAGTGGTCAGATTCGAGATCCACGTGAAGCTCTGTTGGAAGTGGGAGGTTCACAGCGTCGCCCCGCGCAGCTTCGAGAGCCAGGAATACAACGTCACCGACCTGCTGCAGGGAGAGCGATATGAAGTGATGGTGAGGGCGATAACCATCAAGGGGCCAGCCAACCCCTCGCCCACACTCTCCGCCACTGTCAGGGACCAAGGTAACTATCCAGGGGGCATCTAACCCCTCTCACACACTCTCCGCCACTGTTAGGGACTGTTAGGGATGTTAACGTTATGGCGAGACATACAAACAAACAAAAAAAAACAAAACAAGACTGCAGTGACAATTTTTCCGGAAGAGTCAAATGGAAACGCTCGCTTAATAACAAACCAATTTTCTTTCTTAATTTGTTAGCAATCTACCTTACATGGCTAGTAACATTTAAATGTTTAGTAATCAAATTCCCAGGTACTTAAACTCTTTAACAATCTCAACAGTTTCTACACATTGCACATAGATGACTCGATATAGAATAGGTATAAGTACCGGTAGAAAATTCTAGTGAGTAGTAGTATTAGTGGGATTTTCACAAAGATTTTATACGGTACGACTTTCTGTTTGGATGATATGTCGGAACCGTAAAAGTGAAAGATTGTTCATGTAAATAAACGATTGTTTGATTTTATGAAGTTCCTCAGAATTTAACTGCGGCATCACATTCATAGATATTTAAACTCCTATTGTAGGATAGATTAGCAGTGTCCAATACTTCCGCACAGGCGCGAGCGTAGCAAATTGAAGCGTCGAAAATCCAGTTCAAGATGGCGATTTGGCGTTTTAATTTAAGCTTTTTTAAAGCAATAAAGTATTTTACTGGATTGTGTGATATGGTTTTAGCTTTTGCAGCATGATATTGAACAAACAGAAACGATAAGACGTTATTACATAAGGGAATTTAGTAATCATTTGATGTTAAAGGCTAGTAAGCTCAGCTGTCAAACTGACGGCCATCTTTAAAAATATTCGGTCTACAAATCACTCCCATTTAATTAACATGCAAAGTGGGATTTCAAGATGGCTTCTAATTGTCACGGAAGTGGACCACCGACTGCTTATCTAGCCTACAGTAGTTGAATATCAATGATCACATTGGTCTACAGTCTCCCCTCCATTACAGCGCCGCTGGGTCACGTGACCAGCCTGTCTGCCGAGCTGATCGAGGATGATTGCCGAGTATTCTGGAACCCCCCTCGGTTCGACACGGATGACCTTCTCCAATACCAGGTCACTTACCAGGTGAGCGGCCTAGGCCAAGTTGGATGGAACTTCATTGAGTCAGGTGAAGTTCCCGTTCTTCCTAGAGTATTCTTACTCGAGTCTGCAATAGTAGTGATATTTTTCTGGAACTCTTCCTGAAGCCAGTTTTTATCAGATTGTTATCAGACTTTGCACATAGCTTATGGTCATGTATATATAGTTTTCTATAGTGACACAGTTTTTTTTTTAATTACAAAAAATACTAAATAAATGAAATGTATTTTTAGGGTTTTTGATTTTTGTAAAATCATCAAAACTAATAAATTTCGGAATTTATTTGTGTGTAATGCTTAACAATGTTTAGTAATCTTTTACTATAGAAGAGTGACCATATCCTTTCTTGACAATTATGCAAAATTGCATATTGATCGGATGACAACTGGAAGCAGGAATAGTTCCCAAAAATGTTTCAAATAGGTATAGTTGACTCTTTAGTGTTAAATAGTGTTAAGTCAATGCTGAAAAACAGGACATCTACGAACCAACAATACCATATTATTATGCAGGCAAATACCAAGCAAACCCTACATGTCATCGGATTGTTTGTTGGTGCAAGGGGCACAATCCCAAAGTTTTTTGTTGATTTTTGCAATACTTTTAAATTAGGAAAACCCTCATTGCATGACGTTGGTTCCATTTCTATTCTTAGTCTAAACATGTAATTTTTTAATTGTATTATTATTACTCATTTCTTGTTTTTGAATTTATATTTTAAACCTCTTTTTCTTAACTTCTTTTTTTTTGTTTAAATCAATGAATATTATTTTTATTCTGTGTCCTTGTGGCAATTGTATCTGTACTCAAGAATTTTGTTTTACTTAAAAAATAATTGTTCTCTCTCTCTCTCTTTCTAGGAACTTAAGTTCCTACATATTTACATTTCTTCCTTGAATGTTATTTAGTTTAGTATACAAACTGAACTAAAATACGGTAACACGACAGTTATTAATGGACTAAAGACTCGGTTAAGCCAAATCTTAGTGTGAAGTTTAAACTCCAGATTAATTAATTTTAAATTTTAAACATGTTTTAGACCCGGTTTTACTAAACTTTACACTCGATATTGAACTGGAGTATATTGTTATGTTTTTTTATTTCACGACCTAATGAAACATAACAATACGATATAAACTACACTTTAGGTAAAAATATAGCATTTTGCACATTTTTAAATTAATCCAATAGAAAAAATTAAAATTTGCTACCTAGTATGTTGTGAGTGCGATTTATACCATTTGACACATACAATCTCACACATATTCTAATATACTCTATGTAATATTTCCAGTGTATTCGGCTTCTGGCCTGCCAACAAAATGAAGCATCTAAACTATGTGATGGAGTAACAAGAGTTAGTATCAATACGACTGACTTGAATGTAAGAATCAATGATCTAGTGGCATACGCCCTCTACAACATAAGTGTGAGTGTTGTGGACTTTAGCAACCGAGTAGGAGAAGCCAATAGTATTCAAGTCACAACAAATGCACAGGGTAAGTGTTCAGCAAACTGCCAATTTACGCTTGAGTCAATCAGACTTTCTACTCTTCAGTAATCATATAACAGTTATATACTTAGTTAAACTAAGTATAACATTCAGAAATGGTTGGAATTGTGGCTCGTACAACGTTATAATATCCTAAATTAATCTTCTTTAATAATTACAAATATTTTTTTCTGATTATAAATTACAATATATGGAAAGTCCATCCAAATTAATTAATTCTTACGTAATTATTATACACTATAAAGTAAACAACATATGAATCAGGGTGACTGAACTGATTGAAACAGTACGTGCTGGTAAGTAAGTAGTAAGTAGTAAGTGCTGGGATGCAGGGTGGCCGTAAGTAATGCTCTCAGGTCATAGATTTTTTAATAGCTTTTTGTGTTTTTGTGTTTAAAATGTTTCCTTACGCCCAATCAACACCATTTTTCTACGATTGAAAATGATTTGTAATGTTTTAAAGTTAACATGTGTTTGGCCCAATATATTATCAATGTCCAGTTGAAGTGACAAATAGCTTCAACTGTGAGTTAACTTGTTAGGCAACCACCAATCGAAAGCCTTATTGTTAACTCGCTCTTAATTCATATAAAATAAAATAAAACATTGATATAACAATGGCCATAACAATGGTAGAGTCGTCAGTGTGGGGTCGAGTGTTAAGAGGGTACGCTGAGCTTGGCCCAACTCAAATACGCGCACTCAGTTGTTGATGATTAATGCTGAACGGTTGGCAATACCATTACCAAATTTTGCATGGATGTTAATAAAGTACTTTTACATTGATATCCGTAATTGGTTGTAAAAATTAAGGGTTAAAGATCCATTGCGTTGCGAGACATAATCCAAAACGTGAAAAAATGGGAAATACAAAACATGGATTCCAATTCTAGAAATTCCCACCAAACCGTTTATCTTACGATAAAACCAAATTAACCTACGCGTTCACATTGATTTAAATGTTGATGTCCAGTATGCAAATTTGAGTTAAAAAATCTGTACACTTGGAATTAATTCCCGAAGTAGACCAAAATGGAGTAATTTTGGTGATTTCAGTAATTTTTAATTCAAAATCAATGAACTAATTTAGGAATACGCATAATGCATAACATAGATTGATTCTTTATTAACGTAATCGTGAAATTGATGATGAAATGATTGTTATAAACCGTTTACCCGAAAAAAAAACACAGAAAGCTGAGGGCCTAAACTCGTCTCCGCGCCAGCCTCAGCGACTCCTCTTAAGCGTACGACTCTGATTCGAGAAGTCCCAAGTTCATATCCAATCGAGACCGCCAATCCGGATTGATTCGATGTTCGATCGATTTCGATGTTTTGGACGCCAAAGATTGAGTCCTCCTAAAAAGCCCTCGTTCATTCGTTCAAAAAATTGTTCTTATACTCGGTCCAATATACCTTACTACAAATCAGAAATTACAAAAGTCCGCCCCAACCGGGATTCGCACCACGGGCCTCCCGCATTCCAGGCAGGCGTCTTAACCACTAGACCATCAGGACGGGTGCATTTTAATCTTTGAATTGTCGTTGCATTATACATATGAATTTTGTAATTTCTGATTTGTATTTATTACACTTACGGGAGTGTTTCCCGACTAACCAAATCGAGAAATATACCTAGTTGCATTGCATTGCACCATGGGTGCAGGTATCCCACGAGAAATCAATTTGTTTTGTTGATTTTATTATAATTGCTTGTAATTGTTTCAGAACCAACTGTGACCCTGTCAGGCGCCACTAAGTCACAGGTCGATGAGTCCAGTTTCACGGTCCACTGGAATGCTCCTGACGATGCGGAATGTCAAAACCTTCACGGTGAAATAACCGGTTACAGATGTGACATTGCAAAGAAACAATATTTTGATTGGGTAGTTTTCAAAACCACTACCACTACAGTCAACGAAGTTACATTCAAAAATCTTGATCCCAATACAGAGTACCAAGTGAAGGTATACCTTTTGACGACCTTTGGCGAAAGCAAACGTTCTTTGGATATTTCCGTGAAAACTGCAAAACCACGTAAGCACAACCAACTATTATTTTTTCTCTTCAAAAAAACGATGTGTAGAGCTTGGCAGACCGATACTGATTCCTGGGATGTCCAACATCCCCTTTACCCAACTAAATTGGTGTTGGAATAAAGAGTAGCAATATATATGCTAACGAATACTTTCGTAGGCTAGACATTATGTTAACTTATTTTAGAAATACTGGTTTTTATGGTTTACGGAGTGGCTGCTACAGACATTGGAATGTATAATTGGATGAGCGTAGCGAGCGTAGCGAGCGAAGCGAAGAATTCCATTTCACTACACTGGAGAAAAAAATCCGAATGTTTTTCTTTCTTTTTTTTTTTTTCTGTTTTGTATTATTGTTGTTTTGTTAACACGATTTCCGGCTAAACCGACACTCCAATTGTAATGAAATTTTATGGAGGCCTTCGAAATCTCTGAACTTAGAACTGCCACGTTTTTTGAGCGCAATCGAAATTTTTTTCTCATAAAAATCGTAATTTTATACGATTTTTTTTCGATTTTTAAAAAATTTCTTGGACTTATAACATCTACATGCTTAATCCGATTTAATGATTTTTTCACAGAACCTTAATTTCATGAATTAAGATATTCTTGTGAAATTTGAGCGCAACCCAAAAACTATTTCTCATGAAAATCAAATTTTACATTTTTTTTCTTTTTAAAAAATTCTTGACTTATAACAATACATGCTTTATCCTATTGTAGATTTTTTACAGAACCTTAATTTAGAATTAATAATTCGTGTAAATTTGAAGCGCAATCGAATAATTATTTTCTATGAAAATCGCAATTTTTACGATTTTTTTCTTTTTTTAATTACGATTAATAAAAAATTAAGTAAATTTTTAATTTTATTTAATTATTTTAAAAAAATCTTTGACTTGTAATAATTTTTCACAGAACAACAGAAAATCCCCATAACCCACAATGGCAGCTCTCAACACCATATTACGCTCATCCACAACGCGGCGGGACTTAAGCGTTTTCCTAGTATATATAATTATTTGTGGAGGCTTTCATGGTCAAATGATACCATGACTCAATATGTTTGCAGCTCCCCCCGCCGTTGAAGGACCTGGTGGTCTACAAGCGAACTGGCTCTACACTCGGTGTGAGATGGAGTCACCCTGACTCAGGCGACATCATCAAGTCGTTCAGCGTCTCGTACACGCCCCCGGGGAAGACAGGCCAGCACAAGCACAGCGATCAGTACGCGAAGTACAAGTGCTCGGCGTGGGAGAAGAAACATTGCTTCCTCATTGAGAATCTGCACAGCGAGACTTACTACGACATTACAGTAACCAATGCTTGTTGAATTATACAGAGTCGATAGAGAAGTTTCCCCGTTATATAAATTGTGCCCCAAAATAAAAACTTACTCAACTATGAGCTAGGCTACCCCTATAAGCTACCCCAGTATCTAGGACGTTTCTGAATACTGTTCTTGGTCTAATTACTTGGTCTTTACTTGATCGTGGTCTCGATACCAATCTCGTTCTCATTCTTATCGGGGAAACTTCTTTGTCGAATCTGACTATAATAACATGAAGATTATCGAAGAAAATATGTAATATTGTTAGGAGGGTACTATGATCCATAGTCGTTCCCACCCTAGGTTGTGCTGGAATTTCTTTCCAAATCCCTTTAGTTCAAACCAATATGTAGGTTTTAATTTTACTTTGGTCCGCGAATGAAAGGATTCTTTCAGCTAGCGTACACAACCTAGGGTAGGGAGGACTATAGGCTTATCGAATGTAAATTCTTTCATGACGCGTCATAATGCACCGACACTTAAAGATTCACAAACTCGTCAAACGGTTTTTAAGCTCCTGTCAACATTCTTTGCAATGTTAAATCATGGAGTTGGATGATAGTACTATTTATAACTCCATGGTTAAATGTCCATTGAAATGTTCGCTTTATCGGCTCATTTCCCGAACATTCTGGAACAAATTCGAACTTCAACATTATTTTCCAAATTTTAAATTTAGCGAGATTTTTTTACCAGGGATGAGCGCATGGAGCGAGCGAGCACATTTTAATATTTCAAATAATTGTCCACTACACAAGCGTGGAAAGTAACCACAAGTTACCGGCTTGGTAACATATTTACGCTCAGTTTAAAAAAATGTAAGCACTTTTTGAAAAATGTGTTTTAATCGTGCCATACACACGTTCTTATTTGACGTTTTGGTGCAAACCATAACTTGGTAGGACAAACGATGCTGCATCCAAGTGATCTAGACTTCACCTCTGCATCTACGTAGAAGCAATATTTATAATATTGTGCAATTTAACTATATAAAATTAATAGTTTCACGCGATGATGGCATAACCGTGTGCTTTAACCTTTAAACTAATAACTGAGTTACTGTATCAAAATTACATTATAACATAATAAACAAACATAATAATAACATAATATAACAATACCATAATATAACATAATATGCCGGTAATCCTCAAATGTGAACTTGTGTTGTAGGTGAGTGCTAGGAACAAGGAGGTAGACAAGGACGGAGAATCCAGTGACATGAAACCAGTAAAAACAACAGATGCTCTCCGTAAGTAATAATTAAGAACCCCTACATCCATACGTGTACTTGACACCGCAAAGATCTCAATCGGATAGTTGAGATACTGTTGAGATTACAAGCTGGTTCGCCAGGATCGTCTGACGGGACTTCACCAACTCCTCTTTACATTTTGGTTTTCAGTGGAACTTACACATGGCGGTGACAAACGTCGATCGTTCTGCACTCTGGTGGGGAATTTGTCACCCTGCACAACAATAATACACTGCCCTTAAAATATTGTGAAAATTCCTATTTTATCAACGTAAATACACTGTGGTCAAACCCCGATCGTTCTGCCCTCTGGTGGGAGATTAGTTTGACCATTGCCCTACTCATTCAATAAAAATGTCCTCAAAGTGGGCTTATGGTTAAAAACCTTGTATTCACTACCAATCCTAGCAATAGAGAAACTAAACCTTTACCTAATGCGAGACGAGACTCAAAGGTTCGGTACCTGTCAACGGTGATTCAGTAGTTTTCCCAATGTTTACTTCAGTCTTTCATCGCCCTACAACCAAACTGTCTAACTTACTTTTTAAAAAAAAAAGTTACAAATCAAAACTACCTAGATAGAGCTTATTATTATTTCCAGATTTTTTTCTGATTTTCTTAGCACTGTCACACACACACATGTCACAGTGATTTATTTTAAACTTCTGCCATTATTCTTCTATTTGAAATGTTTTTTTTATTCCGAGCAGTTTTTTTTAATGAAAAGGTGATTTAACAGTATGGTTCTAGTGCGACGCAATGCTAGTTAGTGACGTACCTGTCCCCGACATGAAATCACGCGCATGCGTATGGTTTCAGTTCCCGACGCTCCCTCTGGCCTGGAGAAGCTGGCTGGAAACTCAACGAGCCTCACTCTACAGTGGGACATCCCCGACATTCTGAACGGGGAGCTGAGGTACTTCTCACTCACCTACGAGTACATGTCGGGGCCTGAGCCCAAGGACCCCAAATATGATGATGTTAAAATGATCAAAGTCCGTCAAGAATTGCCCAAGTACACGCACACAGTGAGTATTTATTTTTCTTCAATAATACCAAACTCAATGATAAAACATTTTTGCCAGTAATACCTTCGAGGCACTTTAAAACAACTTGACAATTTAAACAGCTTTACGAAATTTGTGTTTTAATTTATGGTTTGTTAAATATAAATCAAATTTTCTGGTATAGCTTGCTGGGACATTTTAATTTATTTTTTAAGATCTTTTCGTGATTCAACAGTAAATTTGTTTTTGTAAAAGTTTTCAAACCTTATTATAAAATCGAACATATATCAAGCGTTATAGTAATGGTAGAGTAACAACGCTTGTAATAGAACAGTCAGAAAACAGAATATACTTAATTTTCGCCTCCTTCTTGGCTAAACTTAAGTGCCTAGCTTCGCTCCCTGTTTTGTGTACTCCCGTACCCGTGCTGTTTAATATTGATAATGTTAAGTGCCCTTTAGGCTATTCGACCGCGTTTTTCTATTTTCCAAAATATGCTACCAAGTCAAAATAAAGTGAATGGCTTTGAAACCTGGCTATTTTAGAAAATCAAAACTATTTTTTCCAAATTTTTTCTTATCCGGTACACGGCCAATATCGCCACCTCAAAATAATTTCAAACTTCAATACGCCAGGGCACACCATTCAACGTAGAGTGTTGTGCTTTTGTGACATTCATTTTCAACTGGTTTTCTTTAGGCTGACTGAGAGAAAAAGATTTTTTAAACAATTGTCGTTCCTGCGAATTTTTTTGTTTGGCGGTACAAATCGGTATAAATTACCGCCAAACGAAAAAATTCACAGGAAAAACAATTGTTAAAAAAAATCTTTTTTCTCTCAGTCATGCCTATCGAAAATCAGTTGAAAATGAATGTCACAAAAGCACAACACTCTACGTTGAATGGTGTGCCCTGGTGAATTGAAGTTTGAAATTATTTTGAGGTGGCGATATTAGCCGTGTACCGGATCAGAAAAATTTGAAAAAAATAGTTTTGATTTTCTAAAATAGCCAGGTTTCAAAGCCATTCACTATATTTTGATTTGGTAGCATATGTTGGAAAAAAGAAAAACGCGGTCGAATAGCCTTAGTTTACACATATCACTTTGCTTTTAGATATCGGAATTGCTTCCAAAGTCCACTTACCTGGTGTCCGTCGCTGCGCGCAACCACAAGAATCACGACGGTACCTCCGTCACCAAAACGTTCCATACAGAGTAACGGGGCAAACTCTTGTCAAGCATAGTACTACGTATAATAACTCGACACTGTTCATTGCATGGCAATATCTTACTTCTTATACAGATGACTAGAAACAAGAATGGTATGCTGTTCTATCTGGTAATATCGCTATCATCACCCACTAACCTTAACTTAACTTGGAAGTGAATTTGATAATTTCTTCCTTAATTTTACATCTGTGTTTGACGTTTTAGCTTTACATTTTGTGTATCCTGAGCCTTTATAAATGTAAGATAAAAAAAATGATTAATACAATTTTAATATTAGCTTTTACATGATAACCAAGAGCGTTACTAGAGTTTGGACATTGGGGGGTCGTAAATTCAGTAGGGTAAATCCAAAAATTCGCTAGGAGAGCGGGGCTTTAGAGCCAGTGGCGTATCCAGGAATTCATAAGGGGATGCATAGGTGCACTGAAGGTTAAGTGGTGGGTCCTGGGGGTTGCCCCCGTTTTTTAAATCTACCAGAAACCTTATCTAAAAGTTTCTTCCTTCTAAGGTCATTTTGGTGAAAATCTGTGTCTTTTAAAGCATCACAATAACAAACTTTGTATCTACAAAAATCCTTTCTTTAATCTTATTATTTTTATCTCCGAGGTCATTTTGGTGAAAATCTGTGCCTTTTAAAGGATGACCAGCTGTGGGTTGTTAATTGGGGGGAAAAGAAAACGGGGGGGGGGAGGGATGAGTGACGCCATTAATGATAACCTACTTTGAGTGAACAATATTTCAACGCATACATCAGCAATGTCCATTTATAACCAAAATGTCAGTAATAAACATGTTTGTGACAATGTTGATATCTAAGTTGAATTTATTGTAAATCACGTCTTGTCTTTTTGCAATAAGAACAGTATATAAAGTTTATTTTCATTCCTTTATATCAAATATAATTATATATATTTTTTTAAATTTTGTTATTATTAATTTTAGTTAGTAGGTACTAGAAAACATGTAGCCTATTATTTCCAGCTCACGCATTATTAGTTTATACTCATGCCTATGTACATAAGAACTTTATAGCATACACACTTAGTGTGACGTCATTCCATCATGGCCGCCCCCTCCCAGTTCTGACTCCAAAGTCCAAACACAGTTTCGACCCCAGTACAAACCAATGGGTTTAGTATTCTTTAAACTGTTCACAATCAAGTAATATGTTATTTATTGAGTGTAACACTATATTTCACCGAGTGAAAAATAAAAACACTTAAAAACTATGAATGTTTGAATGCTTTTATTTACATTCAAATTTAGGCCTAGTTTGTAGGCTGTTTGCTTATTTAAGAATATGTCTTCAGCTTATATTAACTTACCTTAAGATGAATAGTTATTTTATAATCACGTTAGGTCTACTAATACAATATAATTATATTTTTTTTTAAAAATGTGTTATTCTGTTCATGCTAATGAGATTATGAAGTATTGCTGTTGATGTATTTGTAAACAGCAGCTCCAAACAGTTTCGTTCCCCTATAAAACCGATGGGAGGTATTTTCGAAGAAGTCTCTCAAAGGTATTTTTACACTTGTATCGATAGCGTATTTTATCCCGATAAGTTCGACACTATTACAAAGAGGGAAAAATATAATCACTTGCATTCGATGAATGATTGAATGCTTTATTTCCATTAAAATGTAGGCCTAGTTCGTAGGTTATGTTTGTAGCTTAGTTTAATTTATTTCTTAAGACTTCTCGTAATTTGATAATCAAAACATAAGTTTACTTATACAATATTATACATATCCCTATCATTTCTTAGTTATTAAATTTTGCCATCTTGCTTGTCAAGAAAAATACAATTTTACAAATATACATTGTACAGTGTCTGTGTGCATAGGCACAACACACGAAACCCATGCTGCATAATATGCGGTAGGGATTAGACAATGTTATTTAACTGGGCGCAGACAGCGGTTTAGCCGAGCTCGTTTAACCGGTTCCCACTCGAACACCGAAGTTAAGCAGAATCGGGCGTGGTCATGGGTAGAGTGGGTGACCGCTGTGTCCTGAAACTCACGTGTACCGCTGGTTAGAGCAGATGGAGGGTTCGAGAGTTAGTGTAACGGCTTCGTTCTCCTCGACGTCTGCTCGGCAGTCCGGATTAGTGGAGGAACCTATATGACTGTCAAAGTTACACCGTCCTTTCGGATGGGACGTTAAGCCGTTGGTGCCCTTGGTACTTTTCGAAAGGAGTAGGCTACGTGCCGGTACCGGGTTTCCTCTCCTGCCTTCTGTTCATACTTCATCCTCATCTATCACCACTCATCGTCTCGATTAGCCAAAGTGCATAATTATGAGACGTTAAGCAATGTCCAATCAGTCATCAATCTTAACTGGGCACCGCATACTGGACTCGGGGCAGGTGACCTAGTCTCCCTGGTCATTACCGTGTAGTGGGCAAAGTGCACAACCCAGCCCTCTGTCTTTGTCGCTGCCAGTTCAGTCGACGATCCGTGTTTCATCTTCAGTAGTGGAACAAGTGCGCGTGGTGTAACATGTTACCGCAGTGAGAGGTGGTAAATTAAAGTGATATTTGAATGGTTTCTTATTAGAGTTAATAGACCAACCCAGGGAAAGTGAATTTCAAGTGTAACAGTGCGAAATGTCGTGGCCTTGGAACTATAATACATAACTGAATAAGAATACAAGCCACGAATACAGCCGTACACAATCACATCACATCACAGAAAGGTGATCAAACGAACAACTAAGCAGTGCTAACATCCAAGGGTAAGTACGTGAAAACATATTTTAACCCAACCATAAAACTAAGAGCAAATGCATGGACAAACAAAGAGAATAATCAAGGAATTTATAGTAAGTTGACCTACACAGGCCTTCCACATCCACGCATTTTGTACAAGAAAAGTGCAAAATGTTATAGAATGTTTCCATTGATGGAAAATCGAAAATTTTGAACAGTCCTGGGTTCGGTCCAAAGTCGAAACAAAAAAATAAAGAATTGTTTTTACATTTACAACATTCTTACACTATTTCGAGCTAAGTGTCCCCAGTATTTTTAAAATAAATCACTCGGCCACCAATCACTTTCCAGCTTTCTATATAAACCGGGCGCGTACACGTCCCGTAGAAGCGTTTACACTGGTATGCGCTCATTTGGATATTATAAGTTCCCTATCTTATCCGGGATTTCACCCCAGGTGCATTATATGTTGTCCTACATTCGAGAAGAGAGGGTCACATCTTGTAGAACTCGTGTGACCCTACAGTGTGTTCCCCTACTAATATGCACTAAGTTGTGAAGCTCGTTGGTCTTGTGGTTAGCGTCTCTGCTTCCAATGCAGAAGGTTTAGGGTTCGAGCTCCGCTACAGGCATAAGTTTTTAACTTCTCTTCTTGACTTGGGTCCATCGGTTTTTGGTTTAGGAATGTGTAAACGGTGACTTTGGAGACGTCCTAGCAAGGAGGCACATAATAACTTTTAAGGTTGTTCAGAATCAACCGTATGATGCATGTGCAATCGTGTCCAGCTTGATTGATCGGTGTTTCTAACTTAAATATGCCGGTCTCTAGTTGGTCATTGTTCGCTCGTCGATGGTGTCGGCGCCTACAGGGTAGACCTGGTCGACTTTAAATTGAATGTCCCCCAATGAAAATAAGTTACGTGACTGAGTGCATAGACTCTAAATACGATTTTATTTATTTAAGTAATTAAAAAGTATAACCAGGTGCGCGATATTATAAACATTTTAGGCTCGTCCATCATTAGTAATATTGTGCTTATTTGCTAATCTCGAATTAACTTTAACTGTAAGTTTGTAAAACAAAACAATTGCAACCGACAAGGGAAGGCAATAAATTACAAAGATTCTACATAATATTTTAGTATTACATGCATTTATTACAAGTAAAAAATTATTTCCATGGTAATTCATCAAAATAGTAAAATATATCTCATCTATATCCATGTGTGTCATTTTTTATACGCTTACGGCTAAAGTATACGAATTTTAAACAAGTGAACCACTGTATTATATTCTTAAGTGGAGTTGTATGTCTTGAAATACTCCTGTCTTGTCATGGTAGGCATCTGAAAAACAAGGTTGTGTCATCAGAAAACAAACTTCATTCGTTTTATTTAGTTTATTTAGTTAACGTCTATCTCATTCAGTTAAAAACTGATTTACAGGACGACTAACTAAATAAATCTAATAACATAAGTGCAGACACACCAATGAACTATAGTTACGTAGGGCTACAGTTTGGCATGGGTTCCTATTGCGTTTCAGGGGATGTATGCACCTTGGATGTCCAGGACATTTCGTTTATTGAAATAGAAAGCTAAACATCAGCAGAGGTAAAGCTCATGTGTAAGTCTCAGGACTCTGAGTCGAGAAGTCGCTGGTTCGAAACCAGTCACCGGCCATGCTGAATGAAAGTTTTATCTAAGTTTTTGATCCGTCGTTTGCTACTATAAGGATTAGATCGAAGTTGATACTTTACCCTTGTCTTAAAATAATTGTCCCTGGACAGGATACCCGCAAAGAAATTTAAAACTGTAACGTAGCTAAACATTTACTAAAAAAATATAACAATTAATAGGCCTATACTCTTATGTGAATATGTTGATATCTTTTTAGTACAAACGCGTTTTTAATATACAATTTATGGCAGGCGTTGCAACTAGATTTATACCGCCGGCATGTTGTTACCTGTTTGTCAAAATGGAACCGGATCGCGGATGGTTAAAGCCGGGTTTCAGGTACGACATCCCTATAATTTCAATTCGAACCCAATAATCTTATTGAAAGGCGAAAAGTTCTCACCGCAGTGTCCAGTTGGGTTCCTCTCAGTCGCCAGTCTTCTTCAGTGCTTGGTTGTGATTGATGAACTTGACTTCGCCGCCCGCACCACTTGGTCGCCCCGCACCGCTTCGCCGCCCCGCACCACTTGGTCGCCCCGCCACCGCCCCGCCCCCCGGACATCCCACCTCGTCGGAGTTGTCCCCGCAGTCATCCACACCGTTGCAGAACTTCTCGGGAGCAACACACATGGTGGAGACGCAGCGAAACTCTCGGTGGTCACAGGAAGATTCCTCTGGAAACACACAACACGCAGATAACAGACCAATCTGTGACATCACATTCTCACGTTTAATTATTTTTCGGCTATCATATTCAGTTAAAAACTGATTTACAAAGGAGGACAACTAAATAAATCTAATAGGGAATTTGCATAAGTTCCCGATATTGGTAAAAGTATGTGCAATGTGTACGTTGTCGTCAAAAAATGATATAAACGTAAATTTGAGGTTTTAAAGTTAAATAGTTTAATATCTATTGAGGGTCAAAGTTTGACATTTTAAAGTTCCCGCACATTTATTTTGAAACGGCTGCCTACGTCACCGGCCTTCATGACGAACACGGCCGCCTAGATAAACCACGAAATTCCCTCCTTTTACCAAAGTCTTTGGTTCTTACAACAATAGCCAACAATAAACAACAGTTGATGTTCTTTTCCAAATATTATAATCAACATTGTGTTTTTACTTATCATCAATTAAAACACAGTTAAAAGCTTATGTTGTGATATACTAAATGTATAAAATAAAATATCAAGCAAATCAGAACAAACAAGATGTCAAAATGAGCTTCTACAGCCAAAATAATCACCAAAAGCGAGTAACTTGATGAATCGTTATACGTGATTGGTTGATTGGTATCATGAAGGCTGGTGACGTATGACCCGTTTTTTCCCGCCAACATATATAGGAAACTTTCACCCTTATTTTATAAATGAAAATATACTTAAAATAAAAAAAATAAGATATTTTTGTGTAAAGGAAGGAGGCCTTAACCCAGTAAAACCATAAAATAATGTAATGCAAATTCCCTAGTACATAAAATGCTGACACAACAATGAACACATGGACAGATAAAAACCGTTGTGTGTACTTAGTATATTACACAATTAAACATTATACATTCTTATTAAAGCTGGAAAGTCTGCACCAATTAAAAATATAAACGTTGTATTCTTTACTTCTTTTCAGTTTAAATTTTGACCAAATTACAATTGTTCTCATCACTTACAACCATTAAATAAGAGTGTTTTTAAATAAAATGAGAGATAACTAACACTTTTGTTCCAATGTGACATTATTTCAGTGAATTGACACAAATATCAAATTGATACCTTGAAACTAACATTTTTCAGTGGTTTCACCGTAATCTTTTTGAGAAATAAACATCACCACAAAGAAATAATTGATTCTGAGTGAAACTTACCTGCGATCTCGGTTCCATCTCTACGGCTTACGACCACTTGTTGCTTGGCACCTGGTTCGATCTTGTTCCGCTTCCTGACAGACCTAGGTATTGTCACCGCTCTACCGTTCCCCGGTAACTGTCTGGTTTTGAGCGGAGACCCGGGAGTATTACCTGTAAAGATACCAACACTTATTACGTTCAAACAAAGTAAAGAGAATAAGAAATACAGAATTACGAGTCTGCATTTCTCTAGAGTTGCCTCTAGGCGGCATCGAAAAACTTTAGTTTACAATATTTGTTCCCTGAGACCAACAGCTATTGTTTCAAGAATGAAACACGATTTGTTGATCAAGTTTTGATTGATCTTGGATTTAAAATAAAAAAAAAATTATTTATTGGTTCCCACTAAAATACAGCATTGTTGCCATTTTTCATTGAGGTAGGCTAGAAACAGTCATAATAAATATTTAAAAATATAATGAAAATGTTCATATTATGATAAAGTGATGATTTACAAAGTACTGATATGTGTGAAAAATAAGAAACATTTTATAACAATACAGCATTAATTATTTATCTGATAGTTTTTTCCACCTACACTTTTTAATATTTTTACCGAGAGAGAGCATTCAATCCCTTGCATTCGCACTAACGACTGAGGAAAACTTTGGAAAAATCCTTCAGTCAGGATTGCCGGTCACGACGGGATTCGAACCCGGGACCTCCCGAATCAGAGTCAAGCGCTAAGCGCCCGAGCCAACACTGTCGGTTTCCACCTGTAGGAATGCCCCCTGGGAGTGAACCACGATAGGCGATGTGTTGCACTTATCCTAGAAGGCATAAAGATGATGCCTACCAACGACTACCCTGGCCGTGGCCGAGCCTATGCCCGTCCCGTTGAGAGCCCGCACGTGGCAGACGACTGCCGTCTGCAGAGTGACGTGGGTGATGGTGAGCCGCCTGGTGGCCCCGCAAGGCTCGGGTTCCTGCGCGTGGAGATGCAGCACCCCGTCGCTACCCTCGAAGACGGGGAGGGCTGTCATGTGGATGTCCACGCTCTCGTTGTTAGGACTGTGGTACGAGCAGGTGAACAGCTGGGGCTTGGTGTACGTCATGCTCTTGCGACCAGGGGACAGCCTCACGGTAACAGAACCTGTAGGACATAGAGCGCATCAGGTTAAACATTACAAATATTATCTATCGGCGTAGTTACTAAAAACTAATCAAAATCTGCTTTGAGTCGAATTTCTCAGATAAACTTTTGGTTTAAACCGCCCTTTCAGTTTTTCGATCTTGACAAAATGTCTCAGCTTGGTTCTACATAAAGTTATTAATATGTGTGAGAAGTTAACTTACACGAGCACATACTGCAGCTCTTCGTGTCCCAGGGTAAACCGTCACAGCCTCGTCCTCCGTTAGCCGGAGCTGGTCTGTCACAAACCCTCCACCGTGTCTTGGTCTTGGTCGTGTTCGAGCACTCCCCCCACCTCCCCCAGGACGACCACCCCCCATCCACCGGACAGACCACCAACGGGCACCTCTTCACGTTGCAACTCTCCCTATCGACGTCCTCGCCGGGACACTCTTTCCCGTTGAAAGAAGGCGGTGGGTCATCACATCGGCGTCGTCGTTCTTTCACCCCTTCCCCGCAGGTAGCCGTACAATCATTCCAAGCTCCCCACTCTGACCATCCCCCGTCTACACGACACGACCTCATATTGCAAGGTTGCGTCTCAGAAGACGACCCTTCACACTCCAACACCCGAACTGGAGAAGATATGTCCTTGTTGTACGGTTTGATGCAGATTCGTTTGCGCGTTTCGACTCCCTTGCCACACGAGGCCGAACATCCACCCCAGAGCGCCCACGTGTCCCAGACTGGACAAGGTTGTAGAGCGCACGGCTGGACCTCTCTGTCGCTTCCTTGACAATCTTGTCCTCCGAATCTGGCGAGGTTATCTCGCGTGCGAGTACGAGTGTGGACACCGTCACCGCAGGAGCCTGAACAGTCGCTCCAGGGGCCCCACTCGGACCACACGCAGTCCTCGGGACACGGGGAGGCGTCGCACGGCTCGACCTCGTCGGGGGGGCCGTCACAGTCCTGGCCCCCACCCTCTGGGCTCGGGCTGTCGCACGCGCGGTGTCGCTGACGAGTACCAGGGCCGCAGGGAGGGCAGGAGGTCCAGGAGCTCCACACGCCCCAACCACCAACCTAAAACACAAGTTAATGATGATGATTCTGTTGCTTAATGTTTCAATTAATGCACTTAGGCCGTTCGAGACGACGAATTCCTTAGTCGGAATTCAAACCCACGACCTTTTAGAGTCATATGCTTTGGACAAGCACCCTAATCGTATTGTCACCGCGGACGACCAACAGATTAATAATTAATACAATGGTATGGGGATAAAAATGTAGATACAAAAAACATTATAAAATATAGGAAGACCAACAGGAGAGTTTGGAAAATTGATTGAAGGAGACGTTGAAGGGCGAGGTGAATCGTGGGACCAGGTGATGGAAGTGAAGCTGTGGGAGGACAGGAAAGAGGGAGGTAGATTGGTAGAGAGGCAGGTGTAGGATGAAGATGAAGAATCGTTGCCATCGGTCCAAATCAGTTTCCTGCCCTTATCGGTGTGAAGAGCCCCACTCAACCCAACATAGATGGAAATGATTACGGATTGTTATTATTGTTAGGTAATCCTAAGATCCGTGACCACTTTCAGGCTAGTAAGGTTTGACGATTAATTTGACTACTGTGGACCTTTTATAAAAAATAAGTCCCTATGACTCTCCCACAAATCACGGCATTTTCCACCTAAAATACAAAATATGGCTGCCAGGCACCCCTTTGAAAAATGTCATTCGAATCATGCACAAAGACGATTTTTCATTTAAACTTACATCGAGGATTCTGAATCTGACATTAGTTTGATGCTACAACGCCATTTTGAACAAAAAATCCAAGATGGCCACCATCCTGTAGAGCAAACTTCACAAGGATCTCTTGAAGGAAAGTACCATCATATCACCCTAAAATTTGTACTTTTATGAATTTGCTGAGATTAATGACACTGCAATACAAATACCAAGCACATTTCACACGGACATAAATTGTACTTTTGTTGAAGCTTTGTATACTTTTTTTTGTTACTGTGGGCCTAACACTGGCAGCCATATTGGATTTTAGCCTCGGGTGAAAAATGCAGTGATTTTTAGGAGGGACTTATTAGGGTCTTTTTTATATTGAAAGCCCATGGTAGTCAAATCAATCGTCAAACCTTACTAGCCAGGAAGTGGTCACGGATCTTACGATTATGACCCAACTATTATAATAAACAAATAATCTTCAATCCCAAGACTCACCCGACACCCAGGACAGTCTCGCGTCTCATGGAACGAATCTTTCGTATCTTCACATTCTTTGCTCTCGTCTTCAGGAGGTGGCTTTTTCAGAACATGGCAGACCCGGGTCTGAGTACAGTTGGGCCTGCACTCAGTCCAGTTGGTAACGTGGTTGCACGTAGCCTCAGGTTCTAGAACAAAGAACGAATGGTTCCGTCCAAAGGAAGTCGCGCGATATATGTGACGGAATTAAAACTATTTTTAATAACCATGCAGAAACCGAAGCTCGTCTCCCAACAGATTAAGTCTTTGTTGTGGTTGGTCAATGATTTGTTTCGTTGCTTTAGGGTAGCTTTGACAATCTTAACCGACAAAGTGAGGCCTATATGAAGCGCAGATCTATTTTACAAGTTAAACTACATACTTACTGGGCACCAACTGGATGACTGCTTTCAGGGAGTGCTGACACCCCGCTTCATCGCTTCTGTCGGGACAGTCGTAGCGTCCGTCGCAGAATAGTTCCCTTTCCACACACTCGCCGCTCCTACAAGGCAGCTCGGTCGGGGCGCAGCCCTTCGTAGGTCCTGCACAGAAACAACATATGTTGGACTCTTATGCATCACCTTTCTGTCTGTCCGTCTACTCGTGGCGTGTGTTGCACGATCAACTGTCACGATAAAACAGAACATAACCTTCGAATGGCAAGGGTTTTTGTTTGGTTGACATTGCCTTTCAGCAAGGAAGTTAAATAATAGTTTTGGTGGGCCTTGAGCTGTGTTGGCGGGAAAGTCATACTGGAAGGAAGTGAAGTTGTGGGAAGACAGTGAAGAGTTTGGTAAATTGTTGGAGAAGCAGATGCAGGATGAAGGTGAAGAAACGCTGTGGCAACCTTGGCACAAAACAGTTTCGTACCCTAGATATCAATTGCAGAACACTACCCCACAACCCGACATCTTCAAGACAGAATTACAGTCGCATTTCTCCAAATCAACCAAGCAGAAAAAGTATCGCTGACAATCACCAGTGGACAGTTGCCAATATACCTGTTAGACGCTATTGTAAGTAAGTGAGCGAAAGCTGTTTGGCGACTTGGCAACATTGGTAAATAGTTCAGAAGCGTACATTTACCATCAATAATAATATCTCGAGAACGCTGCAAAATATCGCAAAACTGTTTGCAGACAGCGGACCGCTTTTGTTCAATAATGCTTCTTTGTATAGAAGTTATCGGACTCTTGTGCTGTCCTGAAGTTTACTTGGAAATGAGTGTCAGATCATTTTTATTATTATCAAGTTTTAAACTATAAAGTCCACCGGTTAAACGTTTACAAGAGATTGAGAACTAACAGTACTTGAAAACAATTTCTGTATAAATCTCTGAAGCACATGCTCTGTCGAACTTACTTCTAGACCTCTGCACTCGAAGAAGTAAAGTATTGTTGATGCCTGGTGCAAGGGTTTGTGTCTGGTCGTCCGGCAGGCAGATGTAGCCACCTTGGTGACTGATGGCGACCTTTGGTATCGTCAGCCGACCCTGAGACAAATACAATGAAATTCATCATCTGTAAGTACCCTATCCAAACAAGATACAAGCAACGTAGTATATTGGGAAAACAAGAAACATAAAGTCACCTCCGGTATAATCTCACATAGGCCTACTATGTCACTTCGTAATCGTACTGAAGCCGTTGGTTTAAATTTCAATAATGGGGAACGCCATTGGTCATCTTTATATGAAGAAAATCATGTTCAACCATATTTTATTTATTTTGTTTTCCTGTCATCTTGCGGTTGATTTAAATCACTCGAACTTAAACTATCAGCCTAGCAATCTAAGCTGGAAATAGAGGAAATAATTATGTTATTGTGGAAGTAAATTAGAAAATATGGTTGTATTTAGTGAATAGGTGCTAATTTGGTTCTAATTTAAATAATTGTTCCCCTCTTCAGATGTCTAACTAGGTATGTTGCGGATAGGAAATCACAAAAACAAAATAATCATGCATCCAATAACACATACTCAAAATTACAATTGTGACATGTTCAATGACGACATGAAAGTATTAAAATGACAGAAATAGTGAATAAAAACGCCCATTTATCAACGCGACTGGAAAAAGAGTTATTTATATATTTTACTATTTGATTTGATTTTGAATAGCGTTTATTCACCATATTTGTCATCAAACTTGTAGCTGCACTTAACACTAAATAAACAATTGTTGCGTATTAAAAGTATCAGGTGGTTAGGTTGGTCTATGAGGATAGTTGGAAGGAATTTCAGTGATGCTCAATATTGATTTTTTTTCGTTTAAAGACATTTTATGGAATTGATTAAATTAATATTGCAAAAAAAATAATGCACCTACAAAAATAGCTCTATCTCGGTACCTGTTCAAGATACAGCTTTGAGCCTTGGCAATAATATAATTAAACCTTCCTACTTTCTGCTCGTTAAAACTTTTGCCTTAATGACTCATACTTTAGGCTGTAGCGATTTATTTATGAATACTTAGCATTGTGTGGTGTACGGGGTGTACAGCGGGCTGCCTGCGCGTCACACTGCAGGCGTACCGTGCGGTGCTGCGACCTAGCGTCGATAACTAGAACTGCGTAGTCAAACCACCGTCTTACGAGCAGCTGTTGAAAAGCGACTACGCGCAATCGCACCTAGAAGTGGTTATATCTCGGTACCTGTTCAAGATACAGTTTTGAGCTTTGGAAGTAATATAAATCAATATTTTTATTTTCTGCTAGCCTTAATGTCTTTCGGCTGGAGCGATTAATTTATGAATAATAAGCTTCGTGTGCCGTACTGCATATTAAACATTTTCTAAAATGTATCTAACAATGAAGATAAAGATACATTTCTCAAAATATATTTAGGTAAAGATACAGATACTAAGTAAAGTACGTAGTAAATCTATTCAATTAGACAGGCAAAAGTAAAACGTTTGCTAACCCCAAAAATTAATATTTTAGCATATTGCAATATAGGAGGTAACAATCACAAAAAGGAGGTAAAATGCGAAAATAAATAAACATTTTTTTTAGTCTACCCACTCGGTCACATTACTGATTTTCAGGGTAGGACAATCAATTTAAAGTCGACCAAGCCAACCCTGTTGGCGCCGACACTATCGACGAGCGAACAATTACCAACTTGAGACCGTCATCTTTAAATAGGAAACACCGATCAATGAAGCTGGACACGATTTCACTCGCGGACAGAGCCAGAATCAACAAGGCAAATTCAGGACAATCTTAGAATATATTATGTGTCCTGATGGACTTGTCTACATCAGAAGTTCAAACACTTCTGCCTGAAGAGAGAATCGAGTCCTGGACTTCAGCATAGGAAGAATATAACCACAAGACCAACGAACCAGCGGTCTGATTCTGTAAAATCGTTATGGAAGATAACGATCGTTATCCGGCACTTTAGCGACTATTTTGCGTGTCGACTGATTCTGTAAAAATGATATAACGATCGTTACGGTAGCGATCGCTATGATAACGAGAATGAAAAAGGAGTCGCTATGCTATCAAGATACGATAAATGGCGGCCGTAGCGACTATTTTACAGAATCAGGTCGATAACGATAATTTATAACGATTGATATTTCATATCAACCGTGATCGCTATCGCTATTATAGCGACTATTTTACAGAATCGCACTGCAGGTCAACTCACCAAATTCTGCTCGATCTCCATGGGAATCGGCAGGTTATCAGCTCGCTCCCAATGTACAGCATTCCTCCCGGGGCCCTCGTCCCTGCACGATATCGTTACTTTTTGGCCTGTCATAACAACAGGATTGGAATAGTAACGAATTTAAGAAATGCAAACTGAATTATCATTAAGTATTTGGTAATCGAGTATATCCATTTATAAAAATAAACAAAAAAATTATGAGCTTGAATCTTGATATTAAATTACTTGGGCTATTTTTAATTGTTGTGTTGTGTTGTTGTTTTTAATAATATGAAAATATGCATAAATAATTGGATGAGCGTAGCGAGCGAAGCGAAGATTCCATTCTACTATACTGGAGAAAAAAATCCGGAATGTTTTTGTTTTTTTCTGTATTTTTGTCTGTTTGTCCACACGATTCCGGCTAAACCGATACTCCGATTGCGATGAAATTTTATGGAGGCCTTTGAAATCTCTGAACTTAGAACTGCCACGTTTTTGAGCGCAATCGAAAAATTTTTTCTCATGAAAATCGCAATTTTACGATTTTTTTCGATTTTTAAAAAATTTCTTCGACTTATAACACCTACATGCTTTATCCGATTTTAATGATTTTTGCACAGAACCTTTATTTTATGAATTAAGATATTCTTGTGAAATTTGAGCGCAATTGAAAAAATATTTATCATAAAAATCGAAATTTTACGGTTTTTTTCTTTTTTTTAAACAATTCTTTGACTTATAACACCTACATGCTTTATCCGATTGAAATGATTTTTTCGCAGAACCTTAATTTTATAAATTAATATATTATTGTTAAATTTGAGCGCAATCGAGAAATTATTTCTTATAAAAATTTCAATTTTACGATTTTTTTTTAACAATTACGATTTATTAAAAAAAATTAGAAAAATAAAGTTAATTCTTTATTTTATTTAATTTAATTAAAAAAAAATTCAATTTAATAATGATTTTTCCACAGAACAACAGAAAATTCCCATAACACATGGCAGCTCAATGCACCAATTACGCTCATCCAACAACGCGGCGGGACTTAAGCGTTTTCCTAGTATTATACTATTCACTTACCATCTATGGCGGTAATGTTATTTCCCGGGAACACTCGCGGGTCCACAGCAGGTCGCGATAGTGGCCCTGTAAATAATTCCAATTTAAAATGGTTCAAAAACCATTATTGTCTGCTAATTATTTTTTAAAACCCAACTTTGGATGCGATGGGTTCTGGGGTCTTGTTCACGTAAGGCTAAGCATCGAAGGATTTTTTCTGCAGAAATTCCAAACAACCTGAATTTTTGCACAGAATTTCCAGAAAGTGTCCTTAATAAAGTGTAAAAAGTTCCCACTATTCGGTCTGGAGCGTTAGCCGCCATCTTGGAAAATGTCTGCACAAAGGTGGTTGTTTTCGTATATCTACAAAATGGCGGGGAAAAGAAAAGTTTCAATGGCAAAAATATTTTCCTTGTAATTTCCAACCAAAATGGTGTTTGCAATATTTTCGGTAGAGACAAAACCATGGATTATTTGTTGTTTATTGGAAAACCAGCTGATTTCCTAATTTTCGCGACAAGTATCAAACAATGCCCGTTAAATCCGTGAGAAATCGATTTAAACACAAACGACTTTTGCACTGTGTTCATGAACGCTTTCACTGCTAAATCGAATTTCGCATTTACCCGGAATTTTGGTTTTTCCAATGATGGTATTTTCCTCAAAAATGCCATATTTGACTGCCCAATTGCATTGTAGGAAAATTTATTTCAACGGACTTTGAGGTTAAGTTTTTAAATTTGGATTAAGGGCACGTCAACTGTTAGGTCATAATGCACCACTCTAGCCGAATGGTTAGTCAAATATAACATTTTTTGAGGAAATACCAACAATTATAATATTTAAAAAAAAATGGGTAAATGCAAAATTCGATTTCGCGGACCTGATTGAAAAATACTACTATTAAATTTCATTTTGTGTTTAAATCGATTACTCACGGATTTACCGGGCATTGTTTGATTCTGGGCGCGGAAATTAGGAAATGAGCTGTACCTCCAATAATCAACATAAATAAATAAATTTGTATTTAGAGTATACTCACTCAGTCACACAATTACTGATATTTTTTATTTAATCATGATTTTGTGACGTAACCGTTGTCTACCGAAAATATGGTTGATACAATTTGTGTAGGACATTATTAGGGGAACATTTTTGCCGTTAAAATTGTTTGTGTATCTTCCGCCATTTTGAAGTTATAAAAAACAACCACTTTTGTGCAGACATGTTCCAAGACGGCGGCCAATGCTCCAGCACATTTTTTTGGGACTTTTTTTTCCATTTAATTAGAACACTTTCTGAGAGGTCTGTGCAAAAATTCAGCTGGCACAGAATGTTTGGTCAAAATCGTCTCAAATGGTTTATCTTTGCTTGGCTTAATAAGAGTTTTTTAACTTGCGAAATATTCTTAACTTATTATCACAAAGTAAATGAATAACACCGTGTTTGTTTAATTTTAATTGTAGTAAAATATTTAATTTTAAAATACATTTGAAACAAGACAATTTCCCAAAATAGCTTGTTAAGAATGCTACCTAATTCTTTGCTATGCGCCAACATTTCGGTATTGGCTACAACTTAGCAACAATCAATTTTACAAACTATCCTTGTTTATCGATTAAACGTATAATCGTTCACTAAACCGAATGGTGGTTGTGATTTCTTTGGTAACACACGAAGCTTATGTCAATAGTTTATAATTTAACGTATTCATAAAAGCATAGGTGGTTTTAAAATTGGCAAACAATAGTCACTTTAGTGGAACAAAGTACGATTCAATAATATTTATAACTTCATCCTAAAAAAACGAGCTACGTGATCGTATAAAATAGTGAGTGAAAGTTGTGAGAATTGTTGTGGGACGTATTTTATAGGCCATACACATAGTTAGGTGAAGGATAGTTTAAATTTGTCCACGTCTCGTAGAAACTATTAACACTACTATAATATACAACCCTAGAACTTTCAAAAGTTCACTCTATTTAACACGTGTGCATGGGCAAGTGAGATGGCGAGTAGCTTGACACACTTAACTTACACTTATTTTCCTGGCGCAAGTTCAAATTAATAATTTTTATAATCTAATATTTAAAAAATATATATTAATTGTTGAATTACATCTTATCAGAAACTTTATTGATCAATGATCACCCAATCGGTTAATGGGAGAAAAGTTCGAAAATGGGGGAGGGGCCCCCCTATAATGGCGAGTGGTACATTTTACGTCTTAGGACTTAATAACACTTGTAAAAACAATTTTGGTTCTTATATTTTATGATACAAAATTAATACGAATGTTGGATCATTGTAAAGGGAGCATAAAATAATAACACACACACCGTGTTTTAAATAATAGAAAGCGAAAAGAAAGAAAAAAAAGTTCAATGCGGTTTTAAATATTGTTTTTATCCCCCCAAATTCTAGTCTCATTAGTCCAACGTGGCCCAACTTTGGGTTAGAACTCGAGAAACAATCTGTAGAGGGGCTGGGGGTGGGGGGGGGGGGGTAGAGTTGCCTCTTAATTCTAGCTATATGCGTCTATGTCGTTTGATGTAAATTCATTGATAGCATAAGATGTTTGTAGTTGATGTTACAAGAAAATCTCGAAGTGCAACAAGGGCTGAAATCCGTGAGATATAGTTTTGATATGAACGCGCTGCAGAATCCAGAACAAAATCTTCTTACTGATGCGGTCCACAGACTTTTCAGTGGGCTACACCATGCACATAGAAACACTCAAGTTTGATTTACCCCACAACATACCAAATCCGTGGTTTACTCAGCCCTTTCTGCAATTCGTGATTCAATAATTAACTTACTTTGAGCTGTTATTCGGTCCACGACAGCGAATACAACGAAACACAGAATCCCTCGTAGTTTGACCATGGTCACTTTCCCTGTCGTATTGCCCACACTCACTGATTCCTCGCTACGTAGGTGTGAAGATTATGAATGAAGCCTGGCTACTGAATGTGTTTACTTGAACGCTCTGTGTGCAAGGAGCTTGAAACCTGAGTAGCCCCAGTAGAAGGCGCCGGGGCGGCTTGACGCAGCACTCAGCACCCCTGGAGATAACGCACAGTGGCATCTCTCTGGTTTGTGCCAACGACGCATTCAACGACGTGGTTATGCAACGGATACCCGGGAAATCCCGTGTGATGCGTATTTCCAGCGTCACGTATTATGTATCTCATTGATAGGGCATATCACGTATTTGAAATAAAGTAATTCAAGTAAAACTGCGAGAAGTAAATGTTTACTGAAAGAAAAAAATGCAGTGATATTCACTCAATAGGGTATGTGCACCAAGTCCAAATATTGACGTGGGTGTAAGAAATGGATAGAAAACGACTTAAAACCACCATTACTGCAATTAAAACCAATTGAAAGTAAATATTTTAAATTCTATTGAGGCACAAAGTTTTTGAATATTTTAATTCCCGCGCAAACAGCACGTGACGTCAAGATTTAGGGTCCAGAGCTTTGTTCACCAATGTGCAAAGCTGTTCAATGTCTTTAGATCAAGGAATTAACTACCCCCTTCTAGATTGCACACTGTTACTATCACTGTTGGGCATTACCTCATTGGCCGATTCACAACAATAGCTATTTATTAACTACAATTCAGAAACTAAAAAAGTCCGCCCCAACCGGGAATCGAACCACGGATCTCCCACATTGATGTGGACACATGGAATGTGGGAGATCCGTGGTTCGATTCTCGGTTGGGGCGGATTTTTTTATTTTCTGAATTGTAGTTAATAAAAACAATTACACCCACGGGAGTGTTTCTCGATCAACCAAATCGAGAAATAGCTATTTGTGACGTTATGGCTCGTTTTCCCGCCGTTATTATTGGTGCTACTTTCAGCTTACTTTTATAAATTAATGAAAATCTTATCTAAATAATAACAAAATGTGATCAACGTATTCAGAATTAAGTCCGTAGGGGAGTGATAAAAAAAGTTAAGGAAGGAACATACCCTACCCTAAATGTTTTAGGAGGAGGATATGAGTTACATCTTATTTTCTATCACAATCTTCGTTGTTATACCTCCATGTGTAATCTTTGTTAGTAACATAAGCTTGCTGACGGATTTAAAACAAATTCTTTCTCTGGTGAAGCCGAATCCCGCCAGATATTAATTTTACAGCAGTAAAATCACTGTGTTTATACTAAATATCTCACACTCGCTGTGTGGAGTGCCGAATAATGTTTCGCATTCGCTGCCAGCCGAGATCTCGTAATCTCTGGACTGTTCGGTGACGATTTCGTGATAAATTGTCACGAAGTGTTTCGTAGAGTGTATTTTGAGCCACTTTGACCACTTATTCATATATCGATTATCGACAATTAATATCTTTACCATTTTTTATACATACATGGTACAAATAACACGAGGGCCTACTTAGTTTTCCGTATCACTCACCTTCATTTTTTTTAAACATCAATTACAAAAATGCCTGATGGGATGGTTTTAAATTTAAATAAAAGCCACAATTTTACTCTCAAATGCGTTTTAAGCCCTTCTCCAAAAAAGCTCAGCCCAAAATATGTTCTCCTCCTGCGGCTGGGACTGTGCCCCAGACCCCGTCCCTGATACGCCACCACCTTCCTCAGTGTGCGACACTGCAGTTCCATTCTCATTGTGTCAATTTATAAAATCTGGTTCGGTATGAACGGGATTGAGATTGTGAATAAGAGTAAAAGTCATTAGTTTGTTTTGATTCGTATTCAAGAATGATAGAGTTTATAATTTTGCGTCATCAGTTACAAATTCTCTTCACAATATACCTTCACCCAAACAAGCTAGTCACCACACAGGGCAATGCTAATGAGAACCCATCAGCGAGAGTCCTTACGATACTTAATTTTTCACAAACAAGACAAAAGGTTGCACACAATCTTTTGCCATTGAAAAGGCCTTCATTTACATTTGCACAATACTAAATATAATCTCTTTTGAAATCAAGTAATAAGTTATTCGTTTATTTAGTTGTCCTTTGTAAATATTTTTTCATAACTGAATAGTATAGAAGTTAATTTGAAATTATTAATTAGTAAATAAAATAAGCGATAATCAATTTCACTAATGTCTTCAGTCACTCATTATGTATACATACAATTTATATTGACAAGTTTCACACTCACTATCATCCACTCAAACAACGTCCAACATCACACGCATACCTACATTCATGTATTTATTATTTTTATAATCATCTTTAAATTTTATATTGTATTTTATTGGGTGTTGTTTTATGTTTTTTTTTGGTGAATAGCACTTTTGGGACTTGTAGGCCTATCCTATTATAATTTGGACACAGAATGAAGAAGAAGAAGAAGAAGAAGAAGAAGAATTGGAAATATAATTCTGTGCATGGAGTGTCTTCAGACGGCAGATGATAGTGTGGCAAAGTGCGAAGGTGTCACAGAAAGATAAGGAATACGCAGAAATGTCGGAGACTCTTGGCTGCAAGATACTGCAACTAGACGGTTGTACCATCAAGTCTGCATGAGATGTTTAGCACGACCGATCTTAAATAATGTGTCCGTCCGTCCGTCCATCGCATACTCCATATTTTCGCTGTAGGCGAAAATATTCTGTGCAGTCACAAGGATGAGGGACACGGGGACACTTATGAGGATTTCATTAACAATATAAAAGTGTCAGTAGTGCAGAACGATCGTCGCCACAACATGCCTTCAAAACAGGGTTTATACTAGGGAGCAAAAGCCTCACTTTTCTGTCCGTCCGTCCGTCTTTCTGTCCGTCCGTCCGTCTGTGAATGCGTCACGTCCTACCATTTAACCAAACATGACACGTTTTTTGTGGACATTGCCCTCTAACATGAAGAATATAATACTGGTTTATGTGACCCTCGAGTAAGGGCGGACTGGAGTGGTTATAGTTCTCCAGAACGATTGAAAATCATCGACCCGGCGCCTCCACCGAAAACCCCAACGAGCTGCGAACTATGTCATGATTTTGTTCTTCTACGCTGATCTGTTGATTGGTCTTGTTTCTGGTACTTGTTCCTATACATTTAACATCTAGTGGTGTTTTTGTTCTTCTACGCTGATCTGTTGATTGGTCTTGTTTCTGGTACTTGTTCCTATACATTTAACATCTAGTGGTGGTGCATGAAGCTCTTGACCTCGACACCGCTCACAACTTTTGAGCACATACTTGAAAAAAAATTGGGTTTTCTTTAGATCTTATTCGTTATCAAACTTAACTTGTGGCTACTTTTCGCAACATTGCTGCCTGTCGAGGTATACAAAAGGTTTTAAAAGTAAACAAATAACAATTATTTTCACAGTTTTATTTACATTTTATATACTTACGTTTAAAACGATGAATCGACATTCCGTTAAAATATTTTTATGAAATCACAAATACATCTCGAAATACTTAATAGATAAGCAGTGACTTAAACAACATATTTTTACACTGGATTTAAACACAGAATAAAATGTTCAATGACGTACATAAGCTTTGCGTAGCAAAGCGCTAGACGCTCAGTCTCCTATCCTTCCAACCGAGCGCTAGCATGGACGTTAGAAGCCATCATGATCAGGGAAAAATCATTTCACTGCAACATAGATACTTCATCTAGTTGAATGAACTAAGATGCAGTGGATTATTTGATCGACGCGGGATAAGAAAATACGTAAACAGATGGCGGACATTTTAAATTTTGAGTCTATGTGTAAAACGAGAAAAGTTGTCATAACTCTCATAAAACAAATCAGAAACCGTCCCGGGCCTAGGCCCAGATGTAGAAAATTATTTATAATACAACAGTGTAGGCCTAGAGTTCCATTAGGCTATAGGACTACATTCAATTAATGCTAACATAACACGTTTGACAAGCCCTAGGCCTCTTCTAGGCAACCCTAGACCTGCACGACCTTGTTCAGACACACATCTCGCACAAATAACTAGTTTTGATTACTAAAAGCCTAATGCAGATAAACAATAGTATGATAGTCCACCAACTTGAATTGCTTTATTCGGAAATTGGAGTAACTGAGAGATTTGCGGAAGAAAAACTGTTTTTCTTCAATAATACCAGAGTCGATAAAGAAGTTTCCCCGTTGGGGAGGTCCTCCAACTCCCTATACCGCCCTGGGTTAAATAAAAAGTCGGTTTTTGGCGTTGGGAATCTAACGTTCCGCGCGACTCTGTGTGACGATTGATGGAACTACTTCAATAAAAGTACGTCACTTTTCTACTAGTAGTTAACAGTCGATGACGACAAATGGCGGAAACGTCAAAATATTAAATACGATCGAATGTTGGCGAATGTTTTGGCATAAAGAGACAAAGAGAGTTTCTCTTTATTAATGAGGATATTTCTGATGGAGTAGACCTAAGCTTAGGAGCTAGGCCGACAATATGTATTGTTCAAGATTTCGATTTGAGTGCCTAGGGCGTACTTACGTCTGAAAACTGTATTGTGGCCTTGGGCCTAGGCTACACTTACGTCCGTTAGGCTTGAACAAGGCATATCTCAAATTATTTCGCACGAAAATGTCACTGACGCCTGCGCAACACTTTATAGTACAATAATAAATCAAAAGTAAATCGTTTTAAAAGACTAGGGCCCAGGGCTAATATGATTGAAATAAAATTGAAGTTTGACGTTTCGTCTGTTGTTTGTTGATTTCAGCGTCACTGCACATCGATAATCTACTGACCGTATTTAGCGTGCAGTGCTTTTATTAGTTTCACATTGGAGCCGCTCTCAGCGCGCAGGACGTTAGATTCCGTTTTGACTTGGGAGTAAGGGGACCTCCCCAAAGGGGAAACTTCTTTATCGACTCTGATAATACCGAGAAATCGCCATCTTGTGGTTTTGGTTTTACACCGCTTGTTAACACAAAGGCTGCTAAATTTAAAGGTACGATACATTTAGATGGCGGTTGGTTTTTCCCTGATCATGATGGCTCCAACATCCACGCTCCCCACGGCCATACTGTGTGTCTAGCGCTTAGCTTATATTACGTCATTGAAAATGTTCGTTCTTCACAGCCTCCTGTAAACATTGAAGTTTACATTTTCAGCGGTAACTCATACGGTTGGTAGGGCAGTGGTCCGAGCACTGCTTCCTAGATTCCTAGATGTTGCTCGTGGTTCAACATCTAGAAGGCAGTGGTCCGAGCATACTATTTCATGGTTTCACCAGAGTCGATAAAGAAGTTTCCCCTTTGGGGAGGTCCCCTTACTCCCAAGTCAAAACGGAATCTAACGTTCTGTGCGCTGAGGGCGGCTCAAATGTGAAACTAATACTAGGAAAACGCTAAAGTCCCGCCGCGTTGATGGATGAGCGTTTTTTTGTAAGTTTTTTTTGGTTTTGTGCGTTTGTTTGCACTTTTCCTTTGCAAGTGCTTTTTGAATGCATTGTGGAGGTGATTGTTGTCAAGTTTCTATTGTTATTTGTTAATTGGTATTATAAACTTAAAAAAACTCATATTAAAACCTTTATTTCTGTAGATTCTGACTAATTTTTTCAACTTTTTCTTTCAAAAGGTACTACATCACCATAACCTTAATGTCCATGTGAAATCTGAACGTTGTAGCCCTACCCGTTTGGTCAGAATCGGCCCAAATGTGACGAAAATATCGCACTAAAAATTGAAAAACTAATATTAAAACCTTTATTTCTATGGATTCTAGCTAACTTTTTCAACTTTTTCTTTCAAAAGGTACTACATCACCATAATCTTAATGTCCATGTGAAATATGAACGTTCTAGCCCCACCCGTTTGGTCAGAATCGGCCCAAATGTCACGAAAATATCGCACTAAAAATCGAAAAAAATCGTAAAAGTACGATATTTATGAGAAATATTTCTTCGATTGTACCCAAAAACAATACACCTCTAAGTTCAGAGAAAACGAAGGTCCGGTCAAATTTTCATCAAGATCGCGTATGCCGTTTGCCCGGAATCGAGCGAACAAACAGACGGAAAAAAAAAAAAAAAAAAAAAAAAAAAACACCCGAGCTAAATTTTTTGGGGGGTCAGTGAAATTGAAGTCTTCGCTTCCGCTCGCTACGCTCGCTCGCTCATCCAAAAAGCACTGCACGCTAAATACGGTCAGTAGATTATCGATATGCAGTGACAATGCAATTAACAAAACAACAGACGAAACGTCAAACTTTTATTCGATTTACTTTTGATTTATTATTGTACTATAAAGTGTTGCGCAGGCGTCACTGACATTTTCGTACGAAATTAATTGAGATATGGGTTGTTTAAGCCTTACGGACGTAAGTGTAGCCTAGGCCCAAGGCCACAATACAGTTTTCAGACGTAAGTACGCCCTAGGCACTCAAATCGAAATCTTGAACAATACATATTGTCGGCCTAGGTCCTAAGCTTAGGTCTACTCCATCAGAAATATCCTCATTAATAAAGAGAGTTTGCTTTATGCCAAAACATTCGCCAACATTCGATCGTATTTAATATTTTGACGTGTCCGCCATTTTTCGTCATCGACTGTTAACTACTAGTAGAAAAGTGACGTAGTTTTTTTGAAGTAGTTCCATCAATCGTCACACAGAGTCGCGCGGAACGTTAGATTCCAAACGCCAAAAACCGACTTTTTATTTAACCCAGGCCGGTATAGGGAGTTGGAGGACCTCCCCAACAGGGAAACTTCTTTATCGACTCTGGTTTCACGAGGACTTTTGTATTTAGTAACTGTTCTTAAGCCTCTTGTAGCGTCACTCTCGTGTCAAATAGACGTTCATAAGTATGGTCACCAACAAACAAACTCACTCACTTGTGTGTCCACTATAACATCACTGTTTTGTTTATGCGGTACCATTGGTGCTAGGTCACAATTCGTCCATCAAAACTAAAAAAGAATGTATTCACACGTATTAATATTTCAGGCTATTCCTCTCATTTAAACTAATTAACAAGCTACACAGTTCACTTCAATCAATGAATGCAGCACAGACCAAACTTATAATCCGGAACAAAACACAGAAATGTACGGTCCACTAGATAACTTAAAGGTTGTGTTCCGTAAAGGCGACCGGTCGACCATTCTGGGCTCGACTGGGGATTGTTATTTTCATTGTTTCACTCAACGTCTGATTGTTGGCAACTGCCTTGGCTACGGAATGGTGCGTGCTTCTACAAGGCCGTGTTTTTTTGAAAATTTTGATATCTCTTTAAAATATTACATTAATCATATCATTTTACTAAATAAATTAATGAATGATTAATTTATTGTGTACCCATGTGTATTACAGGAACATTCTTGGTAGTGGACATAATTCCATGATTTTCAATGATATAATTTGAAATAACCGCGCTTTCCTCAAAGACCTGCCCACGACCGGAATAAAACTCTGGGCTTCTTGGTCTCGACCACAACAATCGAAACAACTACGCATCGCATACGTTCCTTGCAAATCTGATCTATCATTGGTGCAAATTGTGTTTACTTAAATTTCATTGGTCGCATACTGGTCGTTCTGGTCGTCTTTGCGGAACACAACTTAATAGCTGCTCTAGAGAGCTCTAATCTAGTGGACCATGCGTAAAAAGAGCTTTTACTTTCACAGCCTTATACCGCTCCAAAGCTCATTCGCAATAGGGAACTAGCCTTGGTCTCAAATTCACGTTTTTTCATTTTTTATTATTTATAGAACACAGTTAAATAAACTTCACAAATGAAAGATTTTTTTAAAAAAATCATCCGTGGTAACTACGGGGGTACAAAGTTATAGGGTTTTGAACCCCCGCGCAAACGCTCGTTCTTGGTTCAACTGCGTTACGTAGCTTGCAGCATGCTCATCGTTGTAGTTTGTATAAATACTACAACAACAACAACAAAAGCTCGACGAGCGGCCGTGCGCGGCAGCGAAGCCTAGAGGCAATCCAGTGGACCGTGCTCATCAATAATCGGACTATTTTGACAACAACACGAACGATGACAAAGATGACGACCATGTGATTTTGACAGTGCGTCTACCCGACCTTGACTAGAAAGCGATTTATTTCTCATTGGTGGGAAAGAGCCACTGGTTATTTCTCTATGGTACAGTCATTCAAGGCTGCGCTAGGCTAGGCCCTACGCCCTAGGCTGTCTTTGCCCTAGAGGTTAGGTAAACCAATTCTATAAGCCTATAGCCTAGGTAGGGCTAGGCCGAGGCATTTCCTGTATCCTTAGCCAAGTTTTTTTAGGTTGATGATGATGATATCATTTATATCATTGATGTTTGGTAGGGCTTTAGATTTTATATTTAAATATGCGCCTAGACCTGGGCGTAGTGATAGGCCTACCTCGGCCCTAGGTAGAAGGGCCTAGGTCTACCAAGAGGGCAAAGGCTACCACTGTAGAAACACCGGAGAAGATCATTTTATACACGTGCCAAAAGAACCAAACGACAAACAAGGCAAAAAGAATTGTTCAAAGCTGCAGCACGAGAATGTTTTGAGGAGGACGCCCCCTCTACAAATTCACTCTACTGTTGTGAAGACCACTTTGATGCAAGTAAATATTATTAATTGGTCTACTAGCTTTTTAATTCACAAGTGAATTTCCTATAAGCTTCTGTTAGGCTCCGGCCAAATATTCTCCCAGCAAAATTTGCCTTGGGATTATAAGTCTAGGGCCATAACGTAAGAGGCGTTTTCTCGCATGGGAGAATGTCACAAATTCAATTTTTTTTTTATATTTCCCCGCGAGAAAATGAATTACGTATAGGTCCTAGGCTTATAATAATCCCGAGGTAAATTAGAAGCTCATAGGAAACTAACCTGCGAAATAAAAAAGTACTAGGTAGACCATTTAATATCATTTACTTACATGAAAGTGGTATTCACAACGGTAAAGTGAATTTGCAGCGGTAGGCTAGAGGCCCTAGGGCTACGACTCCTTGACATATTCTCGTCTTGTTGCGTTTAACCATTATTTTCACCTGTTTAGTTTTTTTGGCACATATATAAATACTTTCTCCGGTGTTTCTAGAGTGGTGTTTAAACACATCGGTACCTTACACCTTTTATAAAGCGCCATTTCTTTTAAATTCAATCAAAAGGATCATTGAGAAACGATAGCAGGAATGACAGCGGGCGCAGTGACGGCAACTGTCTGCTAGGATGTGTTTGACCCACCGCCGACTGGATGGTAGAATATCTACCATTTATATCTAGATAGCGGTGCGCCTTTGGGTCTGCGCTAGGCTGCGGTCAGCAGTCTGACGTCACACTACTTTTCGTGTTGTCTTTTGGCGGGAAGCCAGATTCAAATTTCAGCGTTAAATATTGAGAAAAGTATTAACCTTAGACAAAAAAAAACTTTTATGTTATTTTTTTTAGATGTTATCTTTAACATATTCGATTTCTGGAATGAAGGCTAGTTCCCTATTCACTGGAAACTTGGAACTCGAGATAATGGATTGTGCTACCGTTCAAATAATCTTGAACCTAGTCGCCAAACATCAAAGATAACCACAATTTTATTTTATTTTTCTTAGGCTATGACCGCTGTACGAAACTTGAGTTACCGTCAAGTTTAAGTTAATAGTGAATGAGCCTTAACAGATGCACTTTAGACGCACTATAACTTGCCGTCCATCATCAATAATCATTTCAACATCAGTGAGTAGCTCACTTATTGTCTCTCGTATGTCTCTCAACCTGATCCAGGGACGTTGGCTGATGACAGAGGGCCTTGTTTGATTTTTGGCGGGAGGGGCCCTGTCATCAGTAATTACATACAACTCCTGGACACTGCAGGGCACAAATAGTCCGTGCATAATTACATTTCGAGTAGTGATTTATTTTTTGAGTTCAACCCACCTTCATCTATCACCTACGTATAATTTTGTTATACCTTTTGCAGCCAAATTACCATAATATTTTGTTTACATTAGCTGACAAACAATTACGTGAAAGATGTATATAATATTATTAAAATATATTAACTATAATTATACTTTGGCTAAGTTCGAAAAATATGTTGAATCAATATAAAAAAATTCCCACTGAAAATTTAATTTTGCACTTGGCCATGCTACGAAAGGCCCCAAAACATTTTTGCCGTTCGCCAACTTTTCAGCCATGGTAGGCCAATCTTTTATAGACTTTGAAGAAATGCGTCCGTTGACGATAGCTTTAAATAATGAGTAATATCAATTACGTCTAGATGGAAGCTAGGTGTTATTTGACAACTATGCTTGCGTCACCATACGACACTCCAGCACTATTGCGCGCGGTGCATATGTACTTCCCGGCGTCGGCGAAGCGTATTTCTCTCAAGTGCAATATACCGCCACTAGAAGCTGCGTTGGTCGGTAGTTCTCTTCCGACCGTGCGCCACTGTATGTCCAGTGGGGGATCGCCCAGCACGAGGCACAAGATGTGAGCACTGTCCCCTTGATGCAATATCTGCAGTGAGGGGTAGACTTGCAGTATTCGAGGGGGGGATACATGTGGCCGTGGCGTCTCCTGCGTAGTTTCTTTCTTGACTTGTTTGGTGGTGATGGTCGGTGAAGGGAGGGTCTTCTTCCATGAGTTCTTTGGTACTCCGACGTTTTGGCAGCTCTTGCCTCCGTAGCAAGGTAAGGTTTTTGGCGACACTGGAACATGAAGAAGGTAACATATCATTATAATTATTATGCAGCTTATGCAGCGAGATCACATAATGCATTTTCCTTAGAGGCGATATGCTTGTAGATAGATGTCTGCAAACATTAATAAATCCACAATACGGCCTACAATAATATGTAAAGTAGCAGCAGGTCAATACAAACTTTGAAAACATTCGGGTAATACCCCTCTTGAAAAAAGTAAAAACGTTCATTTATAAGTCCTTCCTGCTTTTAACAAACTTTTATTGGTTGATATAATATACTCACCTATAAACGAATGGCAAGTACGTTTACTTAACAACTCCCCACTAATAATGTGATGAATTAGTTGGACTATTCACTGCTCTTTTAAATACAGAAAAAAACTATGTACTGTGTAAAACACTGTGTAAAAACTTTTCACATAGTTTTTTTTAAAAAAAAGAGAGCAGTGTATAGTCACATTATTAACCTCACCTGCTCTAAAAATGTCATTAATATTAACTCCCCTGCACTATACGACAAACTTCATGTACATCACCCCCCGTAGAACGTACCTGAATGCACTTTGGACTCGGCCTTCCCAAGGCCTTCCCCTCGGCGTCTCTGACGACACAGCGCCCCAGGGTGTGATCCCCTCCTAGCACCAGAGTCCATCGGCGTCGGGCGCCGCACCTCGTGGCTGTCAGGGAGCTGTAAGACAAGTCAGAGAGCTTAGACATAGACAGAGAGGTGTAAGACATAGACAGATAGCTTAGACATAGACATAGAGCTTAGACATAGTCAGAGAGGTTAAACATAGACAGATAGCTTAGACATAGACATAGAGCTTAGACATAGTCAGAGAGGTTAAACATAGACAGATAGCTTAGACATAGACAGAGAGCTGTAAGACATTAGTCAGAGAGGTTAAACATAGACAGATAGCTTAGACACAAGTAAGGGAGGTAAGACACAAATCAGGGAGCTCATTTTTAAGAGGTTAGCAGGTGGCAGTCAGAGAGCTTAAACACAAGTCAGAGAGCTTAGACATAAGTCAGAGAGGTTAGTTTATATTTTCTATCCATAGGCTATACATTTCTCTATGGGCTATACTATGATTTACACCTTGTGGAGTATTTTGTACTCGGTTGTAATATGCATGATAATAAAAAACAAACAAAAGAAAACACATAAGTCAAGGAGCTTAACACAGGTCAAAGAGGTTAGACACAAGTCAGGGAGCTCATAAGTCAAGGAAGTTAGTAAGGTGGCAGTCCTTAGACATAAGTCAGAGAGGTTACACACATTACTCAAGGAGCTTCAACACAAGTCAGAGAGGTTAATAATCGTGGCCGTCAAAGAGGGTGGTGAAATTAATGACGTAATATAAGCTAAGCGCTAGACACACAGTAGGGCCGTGGGGGGCGTGGATGTTGGAGCCATCATGATCAGGGAAAAACCGACCGCCATCTCAATGTATCGTACCTTTAAATTTAGCAGCCTTTGTGTTAACAAGCGGTGAAAAACCAAAACCACAAGATGGCGATTTCTCGGTATTATTGAAGAAAAACAGTTTTTCTTCCGCAAATCTCTCAGTTACTCCAATTTCCGAATAAAACAATTCAAGTTGGTGGACTATCATACTATTGTTTATCTGCATTAGGATTTTAGTAATCAAAACTAGTTATTTGTGCGGAATGTGTGTCTGAACAAGGTCGTGCAGGTCTAGGGTTGCCTAGGAGAGGCCTAGGGCTTGTCAAACGTGTTATGTTAGCATTAATTGAATGTATAATGGAACTTTAGGCCTACACTGTTGTATTATAAATAATTTTCTACATCTGGCCTAGGCCCGAGACGGTTTCTGATTTGTTTTATGAGAGTTATGACAACTTTTTCCGTTTTACACATAGACGCAAATTTAAAATGTCCGCCATCTGTTTACGTTTTTTTCTTATCCCGCGTCGATCAAAATATCCACTGCATCTTAGTTCATTCAACTAGATGAAGTATCTATGTTGCAGTGAAATGATTTTTCCCTGATCATGATGGCTTCTAACATGCTAGCGCTCGGTTGGTAGGATAGGAGACTGAGCGTCTAGCGCTTTGCTACGCAAAGCTTATGTACGTCATGGGTGAAATGGCTTGTCAGAGAGCTTAAATATAATTCAGAGTTTTTGACATAGACATTTAGCAGAACGAATGTGCACACGTGTGCTGCAGTTCCCGTACCCCCTTTAGTGAGGTGGTGGTCAGAGGTGGTGGTAAAATACAAGTAGGAGAGAGAGGTTAGTAAACATGGCAATCAAAGAGGTTGGCGTGGAGGTATCACATCACAAACTCACTCTTTGACGACGATGTGCGTGTCGCCCCCCTTGATGACCTCGTTACTGTGTGTTGCAGGCGAGAGGTCAAGCTCCAGGGTCAGGGGTTCGTCTCCCCGCCTCCTGTAGTGACAGGTCAGGTTGACCAGGCGACCTCTAGTCACTGTCAGTCTCACCGGCCGCATGCCGATCTTCAGGTTGCCTGCAAGGAGGGAGGTGATCACCACAGGCAGCCAGTCCGCAGCCCGGTATGATTTTAAAGTAAAAGAATGTGATTCTTCATTAACTCTGCTAATTATATCACATTACATGGTAGAGATGTGTAAAATTAGCGTTTTACGTATAAAAAAGCTAACATGATTTCTGAAAACGCTCCGAAAGGCCTTTTTTACTTCAAAAATAAGGTTTGCCCATGGCTATTAAAAATTACTTCAACGATGAATTCTTACCTTCTTATGGAATTATTTCAATTCTTCAATTGGTTTTAATTTTACTATTATTTACTGTTTACATTTAAAAAGTTAAAGAGTTGAAGATAATAAATTAACATGTGTTACAAAATGCTAAATTTGTACTAATTTGAAAATGAAAATGCTATATTTGCTATTTTTACACACTTCTACACGCTTGGTATAGTGAAAGCACTGCCTCCTAGATGTCGTCGTGTCTATCCACGAGTAGCATCTAGGAGGCAGTGAGTCAAAGCATTGTCTTACGCGGACAAGGGTTGCACGCGGCTTCCTGCACGTCGTCCCCCCTGCACCCCGGTCCCCCCACCTCGCACACCCTCCGCCGGGTTCGCGTCCCGTTCCTCCCTCGGGAGCAGGTCGACCACTTCCCCCAGGACCCCCACTGGCCGGGCGAGGCGCACGGTTCCTGCATGCAGTTCTCCTGCTGGCCGTCAGAGCCGCTGCAGTAGGCGCCCCCGTAGTTGGGCGCCGGATTGTCACACTTCCTGTACCGGCGTCGGGTGCCTCTCCCACAGGACTCGGAGCAGGAGGTCCAGGGAGTCCAGGCGCCCCAACCACCGTCCACCTGGAACACTTCTGTTTTAACACACACATCTTGACCCGTAACCATACCCCATGTAGTGAATGTTTAGCTTACTCAATGTTTGAATACAAGGGATTGAGTCCGTTTAAATATCCCTTCACAACCGTCCTTACTCTAATATACCTAGTTAAGGAGCATGTATTGAACCCTGGACAGGTTATTTTATATTTCAAAAAACTGTGGCATAGTCGGCAGCAAGAACAACAAGTATTGGCACCCGTAAGGTAAAGCTGCTCCATAGGAAGTTTGCAGTTAGTGACGTCACCGGCTGGCTAGATCTAGCCAATCAGAGGTTTTTAATTTTAAATACGGATCGCTCATTGGCCCGCCGATGCCGCTAGCATCTGCAAAGTCTTCCAATGGCGCAGCTATAATAGGTTTACGTATATTTAAATATGATTGCTTAACAATCGGAAACTTGGGTAACCTAACCTGAAACCACACCAAACGAGATGGAACAAAATGGCACCAAACACTGTTGTCACAAGTGTGAAGTTAGATAGAAATTTTAGGTCACGTCCTTAAGACTTTGTAATATAAAAGTGCAAATACCAACTTGGCAATCCTTCATGGGGCACTTCTCTCGTTCTGTCACCTCCCCGTCACAGTACGACGGCTTCGCTGCCCCGCACTTCCTGCTTCGCTCTCTCTCGCACTGACTGTTGCAAGGAGTCCAAGGCGACCACTCCCCCCACTTGGTCTTGCCATAGGGAATCACTTCGTTCTTGCTCGTTCCTGAAACATGATACGTTGCTTTAAGAAGGTTGTGATACGTACTGTTGAGTGCCCTAAAACCACTACACTAACTAACTAATAAGGTTAGCTCCCCATTCGGTTGTCAACTAGCATGGTTGGCCACAATTTCATTAGGTAAACAGCGCTAGCATTTGAAACCGTAACTGCGGTGCAACTTTATTTCTCGATGTGGTTAATCGGTAATCGGGTAATGGGTAATCGTTTTTTTTATTTTCCTCGTTGAAATTAAATGAAATGTAAACTTTAAAACATATTGGTTTCCGTTATTGACTACTCCTTGGTTTTACTCACGCATAGCTGGAACATAAACCTAAGATAATGCACGACTTATTAGTGAAATCCGTGTAAGAGATTAGTTAATCATGGAGTGAGAAGGATTAGCGAAGTCAGCCACGGTGGAACCGCTTGTGACGTAGCAGCTACACTATGTTGTCGCGCCCTCAATTAGCCTCGTTGACCCCAACGTACGAGGGTCAACAATCATGAGAGCTAATTTAATTCAATCATATAATCAATGGGACGAAGCTCTCAGTAGTTCTCACCGTGTACTGCAGTCAGCCGTCAGGAACCTCAAGACCAGGGGCGACAACTTTGTAAATACAATATCGCGTGTGACAACTTGTCGATCGTCAGCGACAACTTATTAAATATAACCCCGTTGCTAGCATTTACGTCACTGGCACGAAAACATGTCAAGACTACAGCGCTGAGCATGACTTATTAATTACTATTATTATTATTATTATTATTATTATTATTATTATTATTATTATTATTATTATTATTATTATTATTATTATTATTATTATTATTATTATTATTATTATTATTATTATTATTATTTATTTTATTATTTAACGTCTATCCTATTCAGTTATAAAAACTGATTTACAAAGGAGGACAAGTAAATAAATCTAATTACATAGATGCAGACACAACAATGAACTACATTTAAGTAAATATTTGAAATAGTAATATTACAACAATGCATTAAAAACTCAACAAATTTGATAACAAATAAAAAGGATATTAAATGCAGTTTATGAATGAATCAAATATAAAAAAGGGTTTACACATTTGTCGCTGTCGATAAACTATTGTCGCACAAGTCAGTAAATAGATCCCCAGAATTTCGGTTTCAATTTCAGGTTTTAGGGTCATTCTGTTAGGTTTTGTTTTATGTTTCACACATCGGGAACTGGTTTTTGAATTGGAGATGGGGAGTACAATACAATGCGGCAACTGACAGGATTCGTATTTGTCTGTTGATTGACCTCATGAGCAAGTGCGTGTAAGAGAACATAGTATTATAGTAATTACCCTGTCACTCGTCACTTTCAATTGGAATAGGGCATTTACTGAGTACAAACGTTCAATTAAAATATCGCACCAAGGACTTGCGATCCTTCTGGCTAAACCGTTGTTGTCGGAGAGCCGTGCGAAGTTTCTCTGTAAAACTGCCTCTTGTTTTAGCCCGTCAGTTATGTCGTCATCATCGTGAAAGTTACGTTCCGAACCAACCATGCTCTCTCATAGAGAGGAGGGGAATTTTTGCCCACCCGGAGCATTGAAAATTCGGACCAGCTTGGGGCGTTCGTTTTTTCCGGGCGGCATCTTTCCCATCGATGTCAAAACAAGCTCAATACACAACCTCAAAAACGTTCATAATTCGTACATGTCACTCGGCACTTGGCTTTACACCGCCCCATTAAGAACTAAGGGTAGTAGTTGTCCAAAACGAAGCCGTCAAGACCTCTGACAAGTCTAAAAATCCACGATTTTTACAGGCCTACGATAGAATCGAGCTTTCGGTCCGACTCTCTGGCCGATTTTCGGGCCGGGCCGCACAATCTTTTCAAAAATTTGCATTTCGACAGTGTTGTCTCGAGTGCGACTCTGATTCTGGAGGTCCCGGGCTCAAATCCCGCCGAGACCGGCAATCCTGACTTAAGGATTTTTTTTAGGTTTTCCTCAGTCGTGAATGCGAATGCAAGGGATGGAGTCCTCTTAAATAGCCCTCGGACATCCCTTCACAAGAATTGTTTTAACTTCAATATTCCTAAGGGCATGCATTGCACCCTGGGCAGGTTTAAATTATTTATTATTATTTTTTGAATACTCATTTTTAAAAATTATTATAAATATAATTAAGGTTCAAACAACTTCAATTCTCAACACTAGTATACCATACTAGTAATATACATATATCTTAATTCACATGAAATATGCATTCTATTTTATTATTCATTTTATACCATGTTTTAGCCTTAGGAACTATTCACTCCCTCTTCATGAAGAGGTGTATACTTGTACCATGTATTAGTCTAGGTGATTAAAGATCTACTCTACTCTACTCTACTCTAATCTCTCCCTCCCCTCCTACCCTGGGCGTCGTGCCTGAGCATGACAGTGGTCACGTGACCTCCCTCCCCTCTTACCCTGGGCGTCGTGCCTGAGCATGACAGTGGTCACGTGATCTCCCTCCCCTCTTCCCTGGGTGTCGCGCCTGAGCATGACAGTGGTCACGTGATCTCCCTCCCCTCTTACCCTGGGCGTCGTGCCTGAGCATGACAGTGGTCACGTGATCTCCCTCCCCTCTTACCCTGGGCGTCGTGCCTGAGCATGACAGTGGTCACGTGACGCGAGGACTTCTTCTTAGTGGTCGTGTGGTTACAGTGGAGCTCGTCCGAACCGTCCGTACAGTCCAGCTCGCCGTTACAGAAGACACGGAGGGAGAGGCACTCGCCGTTCCTGCACGACGCCTCGTTCTCACCGCACGCCACTGGGGCGCGGAGCTCCGCCACTGAAATTGAACGGGATTACCTCTTTAGAAAGTTCTTGTTAATAGTACATATTTTATAAATTGATTCTAAATTGATTATGTATTGAAACCAAGAACGTTTGATTGATTTATATCTCGCAAGCTATACCTCTTGAGACTACTGGCGTGAGAAACAATATTACCTGCCCCGTTCTGATGGCCACTTAAATATTTTTATAAATTTTTCATAAAACTGATTAAGGTAAAACAGAATTGTTAGTTGTGTTTAAATTAAACCCCTTACACAAACTGGGCATCGAACCCCACACCTCTCACGATTCAGGTGTGTGCTTGATAACAACATCGGTACTATTTATTATTACAACTTCCTGTTAAGAAACTTGTGACCAAGAGTTTTAATAGGTTTGTTATCTTTTGTTCATTTATGTCAGGTACTCATGAAACGTGTCAGTACACTGTGAGTATAATCTAGCTATTGTTTAAACATACCGCTCGGTGTCCAAGCAGCTAGGCTGTCTCGAGTCTTCGGGCGTGCTCGGGTCTGGCAGTGGAGCTCGTCGGAACCGTCCGAACAGTCAAACTCTCCGTCGCAGACGAACTCTTTGGGGTATGCAGGGACCGTTGCGACATTGAGCCTCTAGGGGGGAGCAGAGCTTTGGGGGTCGTTGGGGCCTTGGTGTTGCTGAAACACAATTGCACAGGGGTCTAAATATGAGCATGGGGCAACAATAGTTTAATTTGTGGACAGATTCATCCCGAAACTGCTTCCTTACGAATTTACCCCACTCTTCCGGCTTCCCTGTCCTCCCACAGCTTCACTCTCACTGGTTCCACGGTTCACCTCGCTCTTCAACATTTCCTTCAATCAATCTTCCCCACTTTTAGCATCGTCTTCCTACTTTTCTTTCACCGTCTTCTCCACTTTAAAATATCGTAATGACATCCTATATATTCCTTTCCTCTTCATGTGCTACCCAAACCACCTTTTTCTGCAATTTTAGAGTGACCAGTATAACAACTGATGATTAACAACGATGCATGATGTGATGAAGAAGGGAGGATGGTAACCCTACTTCTGTCGAAAAGTAGCAAGGAGCTACCAACGGATTTACGTCCCATCCGAAAGGACGGTGTAACCTTGAGTTTGACAGTCATATAGGTTCCTCCACTAACCCGGACTGCGAGAAGACGTCGAGGAGAACGAAGCCGTTACACTAGCTCTCGAACCCTCCATCTGCTCCGATCAATAATAATAATAATTAGTGTGCAACAATGGATATGACATCTTACAATATTTTGATAAGATTTATCTTAAAATCATGGAATGACCATCAAATCAAAGTGATAATTATATTAAGTTATGCAAGGAAGAAATCGGCATTGAAAAATAACAGCATTACCGTGCATAAGCATTTGCATATTGTAATGATAGAGAGCGCGATAAAAGTGCATTCCGTTGCCTAACCACAGTATGCGGGCACCACTTTAGAACTGATGCAATGAGACCTCGACATTGACAACGACTAAATGTGCGCAGATCACACTGCGCAAGAGGTAATGACCGTAGTTCAGCTTCCTAGCGATAAAAAGGGAATGTTTTACCGACATCGGACTAACTTGAAAGGTGGTGAAAGAGATGAATATTTCTGCACACGTATAATATGCGACTGCGAATCCATTGTATGCGGAAACTACTTGTGCTAATGGGAATGTTATGCATGAATATTCAATCGGTAAATGACACACATAATAATAAACAGCAATATCTACACATACCAAGGTAGATTGGTAAAATAAGACATTGTTTAAAACTACGTACAAAAGCGGTTTTAAATCCAAGTTTTTAAAGCACGTTGAATTATTTAAAAGGCGTTGTGCCAAATAATTGGGTTGAAAGAAACACATAAAAAGCTGGTAAAATATTATGTGTAAATCAATAAGGAATTTTAAAAAATCATCTCAGTAGGGTATCGAACCCCGGTCTCCCGATTGCCGGTCGGCTGCTTTACCCCTAAGCTACCGAGACGGTTGAATTGTGAAATTGTGAAGTGGTGAAATATTGTTACAAAAAGTGAAAACACGAACCATCATTGTCAAACTAGTTTAAATAAATAAATAAATAAATAAATAAAATAAATTGTATCTAGAGTCTACCCACTCAGTTATATAACTGATTTTCAGGGGGGACAGTAAATCAAAGCGACTAAGCCTACCCTGTAGGCCCCGACGTAATCGACGAGTGAGCGATAATGAACCAAAGATCGATATTTTATTTCAAATTAGGTACAAGAAAAGCAAAGTTTTCGATTTTCATGTTCTGTATATTTCATTCAATAACAATAATTTAGTTGTGATGATATTTCTTACAAATACAACAGGCGTACATGTGACTTAGCTCGCTTTACTTAACGTGTCTCTGTACAAAACAAATCAAATCAACGGTGATTTCGAAATGTTTATATTCCAAAGAATCTATGAAACGTTTGTTGGGCGACTTCAACCCTATCCTTACTAGTTGCATGCATGAGAATCACGCTCTAGTTAATAGTACGTGCCTATCTTAGAAGGGATAGGGCAACCGTGCATGGTACAATGTTCTCGGAGACTGTACATTGTACACACCTTCTCAGGCTATCTCAGTATGTCATAGCACAATGTGAACTAGTACGTCAACGCCGGACACCTGTTTCAACAAATATTGTTTGACCTGACTGGAAAATAGAAGGATTATTTTTGCTATTTTTTTGTTTTGTTTTTCTATTGTCCAACATGACCGGGCAGCGAACCAAGGTCTTGTTTGCCGGCCATGGAAACATAACTGCATCAAATCTGTTGCCTTTGATGATGATTGTTGTTGCTTAACGTCTCTATTAATGCACTACGGCTATTCGAGACGTTGAGTGGTGATGAGGATAGAGGACGATTATAAATATCCATACCGTGTGCGAGATTCGAACCCACGTCCTCATTTCCCATACACTAAGGACCAGCGCCCTAATCGTATGTGCCAAACTTCAATAACGTAGGGGTAAACAAGGGTTTATTTCTCGATTTCTCTATAGTCGGGAAACACTCCCGTATTTGGAACTCTATCTTACGAAAGTGTTTCCCGACCAACCAAATCCAGAAATGTTATGTTTAGTTTTATAAGTTTTCTATGTGTTTGGAACTTATTTTAGCTATAATTTCTCGTATGTTTTTAACTTTATTATAAAGGCTATATTTACGAAGACCATTCACATTTTATGGAATAATTATTAAATAAAAAATTAACTGGAAAAACTGATTTATTAGACACAATCGAATATGTGGTTTGCTAAAAATCGGAAATAGTAAATCCGGAAATAAACCATCTTTCGCAGAAGAAAACACCAAACGCGAATCTGCAATTTTCCTTACCAATCTTGACAACCGCTGACCGCTAATAAGCAAATGCTTATATGAAACCGAGCCTCAACAATGTTTTAATTTAATGAATGTCCGCGAATCTATTATGCGAGTAACTCACTCACCAAGGGCCGGAGACAGCCCAGGGAGGTGACTTCCTACATGGCTGTGAGCTCGCTGCAGTGTCGGTAAGTACAATGGGTAATAGATGGGTGGTAATCAATGACCATGTTTGTAGTCAACGCGCTGAAATCTGTAATTTATCGGTGTCATCCGCTCTCTGATCTGCTTTGGATCACCATCGTGCGCGCGACTCTGATTCGGGAGGTCCTCGGTTCGACACCAGCCCTCGGCAGTCGGGACTAACACGTTTCCACTAGACTTCTCTCGGTTGAGAAACTCTTTCAGGCACGGTGGTTACCGATATTGACCACCTTAAGCAACGACAAAAAATACAGACTTCCCTTGATACTAGTTTTTAAAATAGCAAAGTGTAAAAAATGATAAAATCAGACAGTTTTTTAAATGTCCGGAATTTCATTAACTCGAGATAGTCAAGACAAAATCTAAAATATAAATGTAACCAAAATTAAAAAAATCAGATTTTCAAACTTTTTGCTCTAATTATTTGTGACTGTTAATTTCGAATTAACTCCCAAATTTAGCAAAAATATTGAAATTATTTTTAAAAACGAGGAGAACAATGTTCATAACATGTTTCTGGTGTTGGATAAAAAAAAGGAATTTTATCAAATGATTAATTTTGAGAAAAGATTAACAATAAAATGTCGTACAACAAGGAGTTAACACCGCTAGGAAATTCCTTGTTCACTATCCGGATATCTGGTTGGAGAGGTTCACCCCGGGTAGCACGTATGTCCCTAGACTTAATTTATATTCCGACAAGGAAGTTTTACATCTGTCCCTAACCGGGCGTACGTCGGGAGGGACCCGACATGGGTGTTTTCACACACATGTCTAAACCCCCATAGAAATATTTGAGTTTTAATTTGGGGGGGGGGGGGTATTTAAATGTTGCCCATTTAGACTATAACTATAAAGTAATAAGTACCTTCTGTAAACAGTTAAATCGTCTTCTAAATAATAAACAAAAGACTCTGACAGGGAAAGGGCTATAGACAGATCGTGTAGTTCTAGACGCCCGACACCAATGACCTCCTTGTAATGAATAGTGTGTCAATCAGACCGTTTAACCCAATACGATTAATATTATTTATTATCTCGTGAGGCAGACGAGTTGAGATAAGAATGTTGTCTGGTCTTCAAGTGTGTTCGTATATCTCCAGTAAGACAAGTGGATATCCGAGATACAAATAAATTAATTAATCCGTATTTAGAGTCAACCCACTGTCACATAACTGATTTCCGAGTGGAACTAATCAATTTCCTTTCCATTCTTAGAGCTCCAACAAGGAAACCGAAATTCAAATACACCCTTCCCATTTTTCTCTACCCTTAATTAGTTTGTCTTCACCTATTCCCCTTTCTCCCTTAACTCCCTTTATAACTGAATGGCTTTTGTTCACCCTTTGTCAAAATGACTATACTGTTTTTTTTTTTTTTTTTACTTATTATGTTATCTTTACAAATTATGTTCTCCGTTATGTCTGAATGACAACTTGTTTTCTATATTATGTATTTGTTTTCTTGCAACTTTTGTGTGTTGTTTGTACCATTGTGACGCCAATACAGGCTAAAGAGGGTATTGTGCCCTACAATGGCCTTCTCGCCGAGCGGCGAGAAAAAATCATTAAAATAAATAAAATAACTGATTTTCAGCGTGGAACATTATATTTAAAGCCGACAAAGCCAACCTTGTAGGCACCGACACTATCGACGAGCGAACAATGACCAACTAGAGCATACAATAACACCGATCAATCAAGCTGGACACGATTCCACCCGCGGACAGTGGCAGGATCAACTAGGCTAAATCCGAACAAGCATAGAATTTATTATGTGCCTCGTTGCTAGGACGGCTCCAAAATCACCGTTGAACTTATGGATCTACAACATAATTTAAGAAACTTTTGCCTAAGGCGGGAATTGAACCCTGGATCTTCTGCATTGGAATCAGAGCCTCTATAGCCACAAGACCAACGAGCCAGCCACCAAAGAAATGGTGACTCTGTTAATGCGTAGGATGACTTGTCCGCTAGAGGCTTTCCGGAGACCAGAATTACATTTTAATAGTTTGAAATGTAATATTGAGTTCGATCGGAGTAAATTGATCGGAATGAAGATGTTTCGGGGGAAATTACATTTATTATTTTGTAATGTTGGCGCCATGCAGTAACATGGTTTCGTTCTTTACTTAACTCTTTCCCTCCACCCCCTACCCCCCTCACCTTCTCCCCTGTCGTTGCTTATCGCATCCTAGCCTAGTTGATTGATATTGTTCGGACGAGTGCAGTCCAACTGTGGTAAGTGGTAACATGGCCGCCCCTAGTCCGAAGCAGCGTGAAGTCTTAAGTAAGCGATATGCAATGATTTTCTTTTCCCTGAGCGATGCCAACAAATATGTAAGTAGTTGAAATACTTTACACATTTCTTACATATTAGTATTGTTTCACTGCTTTTAAAATAAACTGTAAAAGAATGTGGTCTCAAGTACTAAATAATTTACTGGCATATTTGGGAAGCATACCGATAAGAATAGACGCTCCCCCTCTGAATTGAATTGGCTCGTACCTAGGTTCTTGTATAGAACTGTCTACACAGTATTGTGCAATTAATTTCGTTCTTAGGAAAACTTGCCAAAATACCATAAGACATTTTTCATTCACAGTGTGTATATAGATGATTGGGAAATAATCAGTACTATAAACAGCTCTAATTACTGCTCAATTTAAACTATTGACTGAGGTAAATCTTCGTAAACCGCAAGTAAATATTATCTTGATCAACCTGAAGGATGAGGGAGGTCTCGCATTCATTGAGTGAAGTGCTCTGTATTAGAATGCACAAACAAACATAGTAATGTTCACTTATTTACGTCTCTGTGAAGCAACGCTTGAGAAACACATTGGTCTTGCAACAGACGGCGTCGAGTTGCTAATTACGTCGATAACTCGCGTGCTATGATTACAACTCAATGAGGTCTACAAACAACTGAACCGTCATTCACTAGTGCGGTCAGTGATCCGAGCCAGATATACTCTACTGTGCGCGCATTGTTCTGTGGAACATTGAGGAAAACAAGTGATGATATTTGAAATTTGATTAATGTACTATAGATATAATGGCAATCACCTCGCGATGAAGACAATTCATTAATAAAATTATTAATTGAATTGTGATGATGAGTTGTGTTGTTGAAATTACTAAATAACTCAGTCTTAAATTAAAAAGTCCCAAATCGCAGTAACATGACAGATTTTCAGTGTTGGACATTAGATTTTAAGGAAACTAAGTCAACCCTGTAGGCGCCGACACCATCGACGAGCGAACAATGACCAACCAGAGTCTAGGCTAATCGAGACGGTGAGCGGTGATATATGACGATGAAGGACAATTAGTAAACACATATCGATGGTGAAGAACCAATACCTTCTATCTGTCAAAAAGCAAATTGTTCAGGAGAGCATTAAAACTGATTTAAAAAAAGTAACTAGTTGGCGGTGGCAGATAGGAGATATTGATGTAAGGAAGTACTATATGTCTCTTTTGGAGATGTTTAAGCATTGTTAGATAGGAGCTATTAGCACCAACAAATTAATAATATATATTAATATATTATTATATTATTATTATATTTTTCTGTATTCATAGACACCAACATCTCATTTTGGCAGAAAATGGCAGATAGAAGGTTTTAGTTCTTCACCATCGATATGCATTATGCGGGATTCGAACCCACGTCCTAGGAGAGCTATTATTCGCTTCGGGCCAGCGCCCTAATCGTAAGTGCCACCGTAGATAATAAATGATAATAAATCTGCTGAGTGGTACAAGATAATTTTTTACAAATTCATCAACTAAGATTCAGGAGAACGTGCGTACAAAAATCGTCTCGAAATTGAAAATGTTCTCAGCTTATTTGGGCAATTATATTAACCGTTAAACATATTACATTGTTAAATCACACCAGAGGAACTCATTACTTTACCATACAAATGAACGTATAGCAACACGGAAGAAGGGTGTCTGAAATACAACATGTCAAACATTTGATGTCTATATTCAAGAAAGTTTACTCTATAATTTTATTTCGATAAATATTTCAGGTAAAGTAATCCACATGTGATAAAACGGGCGTGAGGCTGTGTTATAGAATCACAAACTGAGCACGTTTTCCTATGACGGGCTCCAATTATAAAATGCATGTTTCGGGGGGTCCTTCGTCAGGTAATCGTAGTGAAAACCCTTGGATTTAGGCAACTCCCCCTTGAGAACAAGATTACCTAGCCTACAATGTATCAATCAGTATCATCACCGTCCAACAATTCATAATTATATATTATATACTGAACCTTTCTCTCCCACCCACATTCATTCCTCATGTATAATTTAATTTAACTTTGCATATTTTTCAAGTATTGAACGACATCCGAGATACGCTCCGTCTAGTTTTCAATTATTAAGATATCAAGTGTGGAATTAGAATTTTACTACGGCAACAGATACATGCGCGATACGTTAAGACAACACAACAGGCGAGGTTAAATCAAACATAGTTGGTGTTAGGAATACGAATAGTACTTTAAAGTAACAATTTCATGTTAATTATTAGATTTATAACGTGGTAGTTGGTCTAATGGATAAAATAGCTTACAAACAAACAAAAACACAAAGCGATCATTGGCACAAAATAATCATATTATATTGAAGTCCAGTGGATTAATTTCACCCTGGTTCAATTCTTCTTTAACGTAAAAAAGAGGGAAGGTTCAATAAAAACTGATTTGCAATTAGATTGAGTGGAATTACGTGTATTAAGTGGTATCAAGAAGCCTAAAAGAAGAACCCAAATATGTTTCGTAAATAATGTATGAGGGAAGTATTATCTCTTACAAACCTTACATTATAAATTACTTTTGTCTCAATCGGTGGCTATCATTGCACGTCCAAGCTAGCCACATTTGTTGAAGTAAACAAATATTAATATAATGATCAAAAGTTTCCCAAAGAAGTAACAAACAAACAAGAAAGACGATTAAGTTATACAAATACGAGACTTTGAAGACGAGGGAAAACGAAAAGTGGGAATACCTTGATTGTAGAAGACATAGGTGGGAGCGTGTGGGAAGAGTGAAGTTGTGGAAGAAAGAACAGATTGGGATAGATTGATGGAGATGCAGGAGGGAGATGAGAAGGGAGAAACGCTGAGTCTGGTTACCTCGGCACGAAACAGCTTCGTGACCTAGAACTGGTGTAACCCCACTTAACCCGACGTTGTTAAAATTATTATCACCATAATTATAATAATTCACATTATTCAAATCTTGTCAACTTCTTTAAAATAAATAAGAAAACGAGACAATTTTCACTGTAAATTAATTCGCATAGACTCACCTCCGTTGCGTAAGACTTTCAGGTTCACGGTCACTTCTGCACCTTCTCTACTCCTCTCTACACCCAGCGCTCTGCAGGTGTAGTTGCCAGCATGCCTCGCCTGCACCTGGTGTAGAATGAGCCGTCCTCTCTGTGACGCCTGCACCTTGTTGCCTCGGAACCACTGCACTTGGGAGCGCAGGGGACCTTCATCCCGACAGTCGAACACAGCGGTGTAGTCTGGCCACACAGAACAAGAGGTGCGATATAAGAGGACGTAAAACAGTGACTTATATGGGCTCGATAAACTTAAAAAAATATATAATAATTATATTACATTTAGTATAATTTTTTCCACATAGTCGATTGCAAATACCAAATTAATATCAAAATATAAAAATCTATCTCTTTATAACACAGCGATTATACATAAACTTTGTTGATCTTTGTTGTGTTTGTGTGTTGACTTTGTTGTTTGTGTAGGTATTTTCTTCTAGTTTGAATTGCTTTTCCTCATTTCAATCAAAGTAAACATTATTTATAAAAGTTATTAACATGCTCAGAATAGGCCTATATTTTTTAAATTTGCAATATAATTTACAAAAACTTATATTACAAGTAAATAAGTTCAGGAACAATTGCTAAGGTGCTCATAATAAATAATTAATTAATTGATAATTTTAAATTTGAATACTTTCAAACCTACACCATAAATATACAATAATTTTGTTTATGTCCCTGATGAATGCATTGCCATGGTCTTTGACTTGAACTTGCCACTATAAATAAATCAGCATCACGCGACCGCACATGTGATCACCAGCTAGAAGCCGACACTTGTAATGACGCAGACAACTCGTAGCAAGATGCATCTCAACTGCAGCCTCGCAATGTTAATAACACGCATGATGTGTACGTGCACAGAGTTTAGATCTAGGAGCAGCATTAATTAAAGATGGGAACAGAACGATACAGCCTCTATGAAAGTTAGTTTTAAAGGGGTATTCACCCGCTAAACTCAAAATTATATATTTCATTCAGGCTAACTAGTTATTATTCACAAATCAACATAACAATTGTTGGTCCACATTGACCCGGGAAAAATGTCGAACTTTTTTTTTTCGAACTAGGTCATATCGGAAAAAATCTCCCATTAGAAATAACATGGGGACGATGATTATGCCCCGTGACCTTGGAGGATTTTGATCTGAAAAAATACTGGCCATTGTTGACGTACTCTACAGCTTTTTATGTAAATCCTCTTTATTTTGTTTTGTAATTTGTGCAAGTGGTTCGGTCAAAATTTGCTGATTACCAAGAAGGGGTGTATTTGGAAAATTCATATTTTGTTAGTTATTTGTGCACAGTTTCAAGGCACGTTGTTGTAAAGGGCCATTTAAGATTGGTATGATGCTCTAGTATCTTATGTGGAACAAAAAAGAAGCAGGTTAATGCCGATTTGAAAACTTTACCGTAAACGCCAAATTTCGCAAATTTCATGATCAAAAAAATTAAAAAATTCTTGTTAAATCACAGTTACAAGATATAATTTTTTATACTGTCATTTGAGTATAGTATTATGTTTTAGATTTTGTGGTAAAAAATATTGTTTTGGGGTGATAGCCCCTAATAAATCAACAATTTCTTGATTTTAAAATTGTACCCAAACATGTTTAGTACCTAGTTTGTCGTTTACGGTCTGCGATAGTGTTTCGTGGCTGATTTATATAATGTTTGCTTTGTTTCATATATTTCTAAAGCAAAACAAAGTATATTTTTTAAAGGAATTGGATATAAAGTTATTGTCTATACTTTTGAGTCTCAAGCACGCTGACTTTGATTCTGCGTGACGAAGGGATTCCCGTCAATTTAAGAAACAGTTTTTTTTTTTAAACAATATCAGCAACCATCTCAGTTACTCCAAGTATTTTGAATTCATTATAATTTATTTGATATCGTCAAAAATTTTCACTTTTTTTAAATGTTTTGCAGTTTCCCAAGTACGATATTTTATTACTGCGTAAAAATGTTTGCAATACATTTAGAAGAAAATCTAATACTCGTAAATATATGTATAATTAAAAATGTAAAATCTGTTGTGTATTTACAATACAATCGTGCATTGTAAAGACACCGAGTCTTTTCGGTTTATAGAAGAGGAATATTCTAATATTCTTGTCTGTAATTCTAGGTATTTGCAATGCATTTTTTGTGAGGGGGCAACTCGGTGCAAGTAGTAGAATTCAGCATAACTCTAAGGATAAAATCTGAGCATAAAACCTCTTTCTAGGAAGGTATCTTAATTCCAAGTCTGAAGACCTAATCTTTATTACTTGAATGTGCAGTCGCCGTGTGATAACGCTATTCTGATACAATCATAATTCGGTAAACATTCGTCCTAGAAGCGGTATGACAATTAAGCGCATGCCACTTAGTATATTTTTTAACCAAGATTTGGTTAAAATATAAATGAAACCAAATGTGTTTCGTTTTTCGCGATCGTTTAAAAATGATTTGAAAATGTTTTTGGGTTTTAGAGCCATCCACTAAAATCAGTTATGTGAGTGAGAGTGGGTATTTATTATTCTATTTAGGCCTACAAATTTATTTTATTTCATTTCATTTCACAACTAGCCGCCTACTCACTCTCTTGCAGGGTGAGGGTCTCGGGGTATGTCTTGAGGTTCCAGCTGGGTAGCTCTTCTGAAACATAACAGTCACACCACTTATTACTAAGAGGAAACATTGTATAGTTTTAACTGGAAGGTTGTTTCACATTGATGAGGAGAAGACGCGTGGACAATTATAAAATTAACGGAAATTAAGGGGAACTTGTAGCTGTAAGATCGCACCATTCCAGGAGGGTCATGTCTAGTCTGTTCTGGCCCGGTTGTCATCACTAGAACCACACTCGACACAAGTAGCTCGAACTGAGGGCGAGACTCTGATTCGAGAGGTCTCGGGTCCGATACCCACACCGGCAAGCCTGACTGAAAGTTTTTACTACGTCATGGTTTTTTTTCTGTTATTAATGAGAATGTATGGATCCTTTTATACAGTTCTGGGACATTCCTTTCACAATTGTCCTAACTCCGAAACTATGTAATTAATAATTCAGTAAAATTATATTTTAATTGCACCTGGGTCAATTTCCAACGAGAAATTTTACCTTTCCTGTTATGAAAATTAAATACTAATGAAACAGCGCAAGATTTAAAGTGTATAATTATTTGTAAACATTATTTTTCTGAAATGCTGGAATGATTTCAACCAACCAAACTGTTTCATACATATCTCGCTTTTAAATGGGTATTTGGGAGGAAATGACCGTCATTTTTACAAGTGAATTAACTATGATTCGGGACCGGGAGGTCGTTGGCTCGACTACCACCACCAACATTCCGTTTAAAACTACTTACAAACCATTTAAATATAGTTATAGTTGTTTTATTGTTTATTAAATTATAGTTCTAGTAGACAGATTTGACACAAAATATTAAATTGAAAGCAAATGATGTTTACATCTCAGTCCCAGCACTTGTCTTCTGAGTTTTAATCTCGGATCCGAACACTCGGTCGTCGGTATCGATACTGTGACACACTTCGAACATGTGTTCAACCAACGACACAACTAATGCGTGCATGAGAGTAAGAAAGGACGTATCTTCCATCTTTCTCAATCGTTGCGTTTAATTTCATATTCGTTCTCCTTGTTTTTACTGTTTTATCCTTGTTCGTATCACGCTATCAATCACGTTTACGACAGACTTATTCAATTGAATATGAAATACGTAATTTCACAACCAGACGCCTCGTGTTGCATGGGCTTCTAGTCTACACACTAAACAAAGCTCGTTTGATTGATGCGTCTAGTGTAACCGAATGACACTATGATGGACACTTATTGCACCACGGTGCACACGAAAACTAACACATACTTTTTTCCTACGTGACGAGGAACTTCTCTATTTCAATTGAAATAAAAAGTCTAATAGATTTTTTCATATTTATTTATATTACCGAAACTATCAATTCAATTTTAAATTTTCACCACCTAAGTTGTTGAAAATACATAATATCGAGTGAAATGTACGTGTGAGTTTGAGGGTTTTATGTTGAAAATCTTGTGCCTAAATCAAAGAACAAGAATCAGTAATCTAAACAATTTTCACAACCGTATCACATTATTGCAACTAATAACAACATTTGTGCTAAACTAATAGATAAATAATCATGAAATAAAACGAAAAAAAACTAAGACTGAAGCTATAACTGCAATGTATTTGTGCTCAAGATAGAGGGTGTTGCGTAAAATATAATATATGTATGTAACAATGATGACTGTTGTTAGCTAAGCCGGATGGCATGGGTTCGAAACTCTTTCTTCACATGTTCATTGATTGATAGTCTTATGGACATATACGGTTGATTATTGAACGTAGGTATGGTATTCGGGAGTATATTATCGCGGGCAGTAGTAAATCAATTCAACTGATTACTGAAAAAGAATATTTTTAGCTTAAAATTTCTCGTGCACTCGTTGCATTATTTCCTGCTTTGCTATGAATAAAAAAGATAAAAATCGTATAAATGTAGGTAACACATTGATATTGCATAACACGATACCATAGTAAGAAGAATTGTTTGTTTTCCGTCACACCCTTATTGTTGTCTATTGATTTATTCTAACCTGACATTCTGGTTCGTAGTAAGAGAAAACCCTAATATTCTAACCAGTTTGCGAAATTGAAGAAAATAAACAATCAAAAATAAGCCTAATCATCCACGGCCAACCATCATACCTTGGCTATTTATAAATTATGTTTGGCAAAAAGAGATAAATCTTTCATAAATTAATCAACTTTTATTTTCTCTATTATATTGCCAGCACAACCGCGTCTTCATTATTTATCGCCATCTGTGATGAGCATCATTAGACAAGTCTCCGTCACTTAATAAGCTTTTTACGATCGCAAAAACTCTATACGACTTCATAATAAATTAGCACATACAAAGTTCAGAGATAAATTGTAGGTCAAGTTGCAGTGTACAAGAACACATATCACGGAAATGCCACTTTGCCTTAAAACACTATGATGAGCATTGAGCACATTTCTCAATCACTGTTGTTACAGCAGGTCAACAACTTGACAGATGATCTGTAATTACTAAGTGCTACGTACCTTGCGCTCGGGTGAGCTCGGCAACGCAGATAAACACCAAGGCGAGTGATACTCGGAGATAAAATATCTTCATTGCACAGATGATCTCACTTCCTCGTAGACATTCACACGTTGGAACTGTCAGATATTGACGGTTTATCTCGAGCAAATAGAGATTTAGCAACACGATTCTTCTTGCTTCTTATCATAGAGCGAGTAAAGGTGGTCTTGTTTTATGAGTTAGACGGTTTTATTGGAAGGGACTTTGAGATTACTTGGTCGCGTAATCGAAATTGATTGAATTAATAAGGTCAACTGTGTATGCTGGTGTATGACAACTAGGCAAACAGAGACGGCCGATTAAAATATGATGATATGCATCATCATAAGTATTGTTAATATGCCAAATTTATATCTTCGTGAAGAACAATTTTTAAGTAAACAATTATATACATTGAAGGGAAAACATTACACTATATAGTTTACGAAATAAATTTATATAGACATTTAAAATTATTTACACAAACTTTCGAATTGATTTGCGATATATTACTTATTTTGAACGCGCACTTCAATCAATACTGAACGATATAAAATAAAGGTTGTTTAAAATTTTTCTTGTAAAAATTTCACTTTAAAAAATATGTTGATTATGTTTATTTTTAAATATTTTATCTTCGAAATTTCAAAATTACTTTACTTTCGCACATTATTAATTTTTGATCACTCTTACATTGTTCCCGGGAGTTTATGATCACCGACACATTCTATCCCGCCTCGCACACGCTACGTCGAACCTAGAGCCAGCCGGGCAGAGAGCTGATCGGACACGTCTGTCGTCGTCCGCTCTCTGAGCGCAGTGTGACCGCTTCTCACTCCTAGCATCATCGCCTGCCGGACGCATTGTTATGCAAGCTCTGTACATCGCGCGTACGTCCGATATAGCTCACCCGCCTCTTGTCTATTTACTTGCTTTCATATGCAATTACGCTGCACTTCTGTATAAGTTAGGCATTGACATTTTGTTTATTGTGTGAAGTAAGTGCTTGCCAGAATCTGTAGAGGCATTGCACTTCACAGGTTCGTACGTACGCATGACCTCGGCTACGGAAAGTGGCTTGGCGCCAGCGCCAGGACTCTAATTCGGTAGCGCGTCAGTTCGACTCCCGGAGGTATTTAGAGGAGTTTTCGCGGTCATAGCAAGTATGCTGAGATTTACTCACTCACACTCAGTTAACTATTTACTTATTGTTATGCAGTGGTTCTGTAGGTCGTATGAAAATATAAATAAAGTGATCGGTTATGTTATTAAATTGTGAAGTGAACATTACCTTTTGGCAAATTCTTATAGGCATCTTCAGCGTTTTACTGAAAATTAAAATTAAATTGTGTCTTAGATTAATGTAATTTAATTTTTATTGTATTTTATAAAACGAATTGTTAATGGGAAAACAAAAAAAAAAATAAAAAATAACAGCCCCCTACACGATTAAACGCAGAAATGAAAAAAATAAGTTTTGTTCTGTATAATTTTATAATTGTTATATTATTGCACTAAACTGCTTTATAGTCAACCCTGCATATTTATTAATTTACAAAATTCAATTACTTCAGTTTTATGTCTCTACAAACTAATCAGTTTACAGTTAGGCGAGTTAATTTGGTGATAATCCATATTTTTAATGAGAATATCTAGAGATTTATCCCAACAAAATCTCAAGTTTGATAGTTCAATTTTGAATAGTTTTCCAATATAGTATATCCTACTAGTATGTCCTGTCCTATATATATATATATATATATATATATATATTATTATATATTAAGGATTGTTGAAATTTCGATTCCAAAATTTAGCACGAATAACTTTCAAAAGACAACCAATCGGGCCCCTATAAAAGAACCAGACTAAAAAGGTTTCACTACAGAAAGCGTGCTATTTTTTTTCTAAATTGCCACCACCCGTTATTTTTTTTTGATAGACATCGCCCCCCCGCCCTTTCACGATATACCTCCCCGCCCCGCACCTATTTTCTATATAACCTCGCCGCCCCGCACCTTCACCGAGGTATATAAGCGGGCGCTGCGTGCTTCCCAAAACCCTGGACCCCAACCTCCGAGTCACAGTCAACCTTAAAATGCTGACGTAGTACAGACGAAACGTCGGGGACGCCAGGTTCTCCCTGGTTCATCTTATTTTTAGCGGTTTTACCAAGATCCTTGTTTTTTTCATATTATAAAATACTAGGACCCTTCACGTCACCGGACATCCACTGATAACTTCATTGCCAGTTCTTGCAACCTAGTGGGCCGACTCTGAATATTATTAGCTCGTGGCCAGAGCAAGAAGTTAAGTTAAGTTAAGTTAAGTAGCAAGTAGTTAAGTTACAAGTAGTTAATAATACATTAATCATGGATGCAAACTCGGCTTTTCATCATTTGTATCGTGGTGGCATAATGTGGTATAATAGCTGGCAGAACACTAACACCATGAGCCAGACAACATTTCATAATCCATAAGTGTAGGCAGATACATTCTCAAATCCCTTGTACGATTTCAAGCTCTGAGTTTATCTTATCTTTAAACATCGTAGTCAAAACAAGCAATTGTTTTAATTCTTGTATGTTTGTGTTGTGTATGTACTCGAATTTAGATCGATTGACTAGTTTTGCATTTACGTCAATATAATGATGAAGAATTCAAAATATGTAATCAATATCTGTTAGTTCTGTGGATAAAAGAAATGTACTATATTAAGGATGTTAGCAATGCTAATATCGTTTTCGGGTCATCTACAAAATTGCATAATATTAACATATTTTTATATTATGAAATATAGACCATATTATAACACAACAAAGAATGATTTGAAGTAAAAACGTTTCTCAATGTTCAAAATTATATAATATATTGTTATTAAGTAATATATTGTATTAATTTTCAAACTGTAAAAATATAATTTCTAAACACAATTTAATTTATTATTTATGCTTTGATGGATTCTCATAAGTAATTTTCCATTATGGTTTGGGGTTCAATCTATAGAGCTAATAATATGCATAATGTGTATTTAAGTACTTTTTAGAGTATTTTATAAAATGTCGTAATTCTTTTGGTTGCAAGAGTTTCCTTGAAAGTGTTCGGTAGCAATGCACTCAAGTCAGAGTGACACCAGTGCACTCAATTAAAATACTTGGTGCAGCGCCTAAGCCTAAGCTACAGCTGCTTTTGTTTAGTATTATTCTATGTTTGTTATTTCACAGAAGAGTTTGCGTGGGAAATGTACGTAGTTTGCGCTAGAAATAGACCGCGCTTAGCGAACTCGCAGAGCTCTTAGACCACGGGTCACTGCTTCGATTCCAACAACACCACTGAAGTTACTGGTGAAGAGGGTCGGTTAGAAATATAAATAAATATATACTACCTTTAACAAGTTGACCAAACTAAAATAAAATTCCAACCAATTTTACGTATTATTATAAACTTATCATCTTTGTCATAGCTAGACTATTGTATCGCCCTCTTAACGATATTTTAAAAGTCAAAGCTAGATGACAAAACCTTAGCTGAATAAAATAGGGTCTTGAATATAACAGAAAAATATATTTTTTAATTTTTTCAATTGACGGTACAAATAAGAGTTTTGTTACCGAGGACGAAAAAATCGTGCATCGAACGTTTTCAAAAAAAAATATATTTAAGCAGGGGAAGATAATGATGTGTAGAAACAACATTTAAAAAATCATCGCTCTAAATTAAGTGTAGCACCTAGCTCAGTGTTAACACTTTTGACCCAAAATTTGAGTATAATGGCTGACCGGGGACGTAACGTCACGCCCAAAAATTACAAAATATAATTTCCTCTTATGTTGAAGATGGCTTGAACTATTTAAAATCTTAAATTCGTGATGCTTTTGTTTCTTTGAGGGCCCATTAAACATATATTGTGAATAATATAATAAAGAAGTAAGCCACCACTTACTGCGATTACTGCCTTCTCATTAGGAACGTATGGTAAAGATGCTTTGGCCGATAACATGACTTCAAATTGCAATTACTTTTTGATAACTATAAATTATTTGTAAAATAACAGAACCCCGTGTATGGCTCTCTGTTGATAGTAAAAGGCGAGAACTAGGCATAGCCTATCTCATAAACCTCAGCTTGTATGTGAAGGGCAGTATATTACTCCGCAAAACTAGAGGCGACCTCTGGCAATCGTCGTCGGGGAGCTCTCCCCTTCCCTTGACGACCTAACCGACGACGACGACGACGACGATCGTCGTCGGGGAGCTCTCCCCTTCCCTTGACGACCTAACCGACGACGACGACGACGACGACAATGGCGACACGATTACGAACTATGAGAAAGATGATGACGACGACGTGAGAACCTCTCCTATTACTCCCGCTGTCAGTGGACTGGTTCTGACCAGCATGGGCCTTTCCTCCTTACATCCCCAGGTTGGAATGGTACATTATGATCTAATTATAATCCTAAAAACTACAACTCATCATGAGATCTGAATAGAAAGTGGAACACAAATTCAAACTGCAAGAATATGTGCAAAGTCTCGAAATTGTTTAGGAGAGGGGGGGGGGGGTTCTTACCCCCAAGACCCCCTACCCAAATTGAACTGTGCCATCCACTCTGGAAATTCAGAGGGGTGGGGGGACAAAACCGAGAGATGGATAAACAATAAAGGAAGTATATTAATAAATAAAATATGTATGTGTAATTTATTTTGCAGCATTAGGAGTAACTGTTTATTTCTGTCAATACGCCAAAACATAATCAGAAAGCGCGTGTCGCCTACGTGAAGACTTTAACTACAAATACGTGTTGGCATTCGTAGATGAGAGCTGTCACAACGAAATGACACGTGCTCGTAGAGTGCGCAATTGGCGCATGCGCTATATAACCCCCCACATTCCAACCCCCACTCTCGCCGTCATAACCACAGTTTTCCGGAATACGTGGGTCAGCCAGACATCCATATTAATCTCACAGACTCAGTGATTGTCTCGTCAGCTGCTGAGTTGTCGAGGCTCAAGTATCAACTTGCGTGGAATGTATTCAAATTACACTAGAGCGGTTTAATTGCGTATTAATGCAGTGTGCTATTCGAGATGATGAGTGGTAATGTGATGGATGATATGCCTAATCAGTAATATATCCCTTCGAGTAACACAACGCCCATGTCACATGAGCCACTGCGGACAACAACACTCGTCTAGCCGAAGAGAATTTCAAATTTATAACTGTTTTTAAAATAATAATAGCGATTTAAAGCAAACGATTGAGATAAAATTAATGTAAAAATTGTCTTAATGGGGGATTTAACCTACAACCAGACTTACTTAGCGATGATATTTCCATTTGAGCAATCGAGGCCACAAGGTTAGCCTTTACCCAGTACAGAATGTTTTGTTTTAGGTGACCCTTAGGGTCAGAGGGGCTGGGCTAGTCATTTTGAGAATTATATCTTTGGTGCATTCAGACATTCGGACACCAATACACATTTCATTGCAAGAAAATATGTTCTATTTAACTCGGCACAACCACCAAAACATTTCAATCCAAAACAAACTTTCATTTCACGACTTTATCGGAATCACCTAATTGTGTAGCTCGCTACCCATATTGGGTATCACGTACGGCGATTGTTTGATCTTAAGCTGAAGACTAAACCTAACTGTCTGTCGGGAAACCAGAGCTTAGTAAGTTTTCTACTTGAGGTATGTATGATTTACCATAATATTATTTCCACGTGGCTGCGCGTAATCTTCTTGAACACATCGCATCCTGGCGACCAGCCACGCTGCCGATGGGAAATATTGCAAAGAGGCGTTAATGTTGCCGACTACAACTGTCACCTTGACCGTTGATAGTCAAGGCAAATGTTCTTACAAAGCATATTATGGTGCTAATAACATAGAAATACGTAATCACATTTCACATTTAAACAATAATAGATGTACTTGTATTCTATTAACTGGAGGTAATGTGTAAAAGAAGCGTTGGAAATAAAACTAAAAAAAATGACGTGAAATGATGACATTGAGTGATATGCATTCCAGTTGCTAAAAATAGAGTGCATGGAGGATGTACAAGTATTAAAATGAGTATAATATGAAGACCATTTTTATTTACAAAACAGAACAATGTTGCACAGATACAAATTGCCATATGGGCACAGAATAATAGACATTATCACTCATTTTACATTTTTTTTAAATTACAATAAATTACCAAACAAAGGTTTTGGCCATGGAGGTGATTATCCCCTTTCAGTGCTACCACGGAAGATCGTATTCCTATTGAAAAGAACTCAAAATTATAATGCAAGTCGTGAAAGTCACTTTTTTATTATTGATTGACTACAAAATTAATCATTTATTACGATTAAAACATTTATTGTTAGTAACATAATTTTATTTATTCTGGATGCAACGTTACGTTTCAAGTTTCACTGGTTCATTAGCTAATGAGAGAATACAATAGCTTAGCATGACAGTCTCTTCTCTTGATTCCGTAGAGGTAGCAGCTCGATTCCCGCCACCGGAAATCCTGATTCTTGTTGAAATCATTTTCAAAGCTCTCTTTAGTCGTTGTGACGAATGCTGGGATAGAGTAAATTCCTTTCACAATTATTACATGCTACTATCCTATTAGCTTAGTAACCTCTCACCAGCTAAAACAGATGTGTAGTCCTTTTGGACATACGTACAAGAGGTTACAAATAAATGAATGAAATTTAAGTGAGTGAATGATAATTATAGTTTACTTTAAAACAACATTTATAATAACTTTACTAGGAAAACTTTGCAGCGTGTGCTAATGTGACTCGCAGGCCCGTCATACAGACACGCACTCTCGCAAAACAGACATAGGCATAATATGCAATTGCACGTTTTGCTTCAGTGCGCGCTTAGCCTAGCGAGAGAAATACAGCTAAGTCAAGGGGTAACATACGTAAGACGGATGTGGTGTAGTGTACAGCGGCCATCTGTACGAGATGTTGGAAAGAAATCGTAAACATTTTAGTGAGTGAAATATAATTACAGTTTACTTTGAATGGCACCTTTATAATTTTCCCAGTAAACTACATTGCATCGTGCGCTAATATGACACGCACTCGCAAGACACGCGCGCGCACTCGTACATGTAATCGCAAGGAAGTTTTTTACACACGTACGAGCTCGGGTCTAAATAACAACCAATATAACTTGAAACTATAGTTAAATAATCATTAATTACAATAAACCGAACTACTTCGTGGAAACAATTAAACGACTTCATTTTACTGTTTCGTTAAATGATCGTACAGCCTTACTCAAGGGAAAAGCGGCACTCCTGTACTTATTAGGCCCTACTTTACTTATAATATGTTGTCAACGTCACGATTGATTGTTCGTATTGATGTTCGCTGTGGGGCACACTACACGGTCTTGGTTGACTCTCTTAAGATTCCTGCTAAGCACGAAGCACTAAGTAGGCAATAAGTCTGTTCGGTTAGTAAGGAAAGAAAATACCAAAAACTCATTAGCAGAACTCAATCCCAGCATTTATCTGACTGAAAAATCGAGGAAAAACATTTTAGTCTCATTTTGACTGTGGTTAGTGAACTAAATGTGACATTTTACCTCTATCTTTACAACAATATATTATTGCACTAGTTAGTTATAAGTATTGTTTCAAGCTTACTTCTTTCACAGCAATTTTCGAGCTAATAAGGGAGGAGGCAGGCAATCTCTTTACACAACATTACATAAAGTTATATTTTATACATATTTCTTACACCTGCTTTCAACATAAGTCGGGTCTAACAGAGTTTCATATTTTCTTCTCCTTCAATGTCGTAGTCTTCTTTCTTGCTTCTAACCACCAGCTCACGCCATTTCCTTCTGTCCTCTCTTAATCGTTCTACTGCCATATCTTCCCAATACTTACCTCTCTTTCAACATCATTTATTATTTAATATTCGCACTTCTCTTTTGGTCTCCTGGGTCTTCTTATGTTCATATCTCCAATTATTTCAAATTCTGCTCTCGGTATTCTCTTTTAAATACACATAATTATGTAAGGGTGAATTACATTTGAATTTAATTTCATGGTGTTTTCCATACTTCTATTCCAGAATAGAATATTAAGAATCCTTCAATCTTTCAAAAAAGGTCGTAAACACAAACGTTTTTGATTGATTAATAGGGCATTCATTAATTATATTAATTTTTAGCAATTACTCAGAGTTTTGTTCGTGTGTAATTCTTTATGAGAGCAGGTATATACAACTATGCCAAACATAAAATCATCCTCATTCCTCGAATACTGCTAATTAAACAATTAATATAATTCGCATGAATTTTGGAGCAACATATTATCTGTATGTGGGTGTTATTCAAAGCAGGCTAGGTTCCCGTTAACCGGGGAAGATAATATAGTTTGCTAAGTGCAATCTAGACACGCTGCCAGCATGGTCTCAGGTATAAAGCCTGTAGAACGCATGTGTTAGTATCGTGTTGGAGTGATGGCGAGGTACTTGTCTCTCCTCGTCTTCTGCTGGCTGGGTTCTGTGTACGGTGCTGCTGTCAGGACAGGTGAGGTGGACAGTCGTAAACTTGGCTGTTATCTAGACTTACGCTTGTAGAATCATTACTTTTTTATTTAATTTGTTTCCTCAGTTATAATTTGAATACAGTATTGCTACCATTTAACACCACCGTCAGTAAAAAATAAGAAACACGAATAATTAAGAAACTATCCATCCAAACGCCAAAATGAAACAGTAGGTTGAAGTAAAAATATCAAGAAGCCCGAAAAGTTTAGATTATTTTTTTAATGTTTCATATTCCAATAATTTGTGTGACTATTATGAAAAATAATATTCGTCCAGTTCCGCAAAAAGCAAATAAGATTTAGGTGTCTGATTTTTAAAAATGTATCTTTCACTAAACTTCGATTCTGAACTTGGCTGGATGTTATTCTTTCTTTTTGCTTTTTTTCCTTTCATTTTTTTCTTTTTTCTTTTCTTTTCATTCTTCACCCTTTTTTATATTTGATTCATTCATTAATTCCATTTCATATCCCTTTTATTTGTTACCAAATTTGTTTAGTTTTTAATGTATTACTATTTCAAATATTAACTTAAATGTAGTTCATTGTTGTGTCTGCATCTATGTAATTAGATTTATTTAGTTGTCCTCCTTTGTAAATCAGTTTTTATAACTGAATAGGATAGACGTTAAATAAATAAATAAATAAAAATAAATAAATAAAATAAATAAATAAATAAATAAAAATAAATAAAATAAAAATAATTATAATTTAACTGATTCATTATTATTTTATTACTATGATCTATAATTGATCAATATTAGGAGTTATCGTAACAAAATAGTTATATACGTCTAAAAACATGTACTTCCCTCTTGAGGGAGGTATACAGCAATGTTTTTAGAGGTGATTTTCAATTTCAAATTTTTTTACAATGCATGTAGCGTTATTTTATTTTATTGCAGTCTCCTGACATGAACAGTCCATATATGGGATATAATATATTATATAAACATATAATTGCAGTTATGGGAAAATAAAATAATTACAAATATACAAACACATAAATAGTACAAAATATAAATAAAAAAATCAAATTCAAACAAAATCAATTTGGAGTGAATCCATTATGAAACAAAATATTAAATTAATTCATATGACGATTATTATTAATATTTAGTATTAATCCAAATGTAGATATATCTATTTTAAGTGCGCAATGTAGACTGTGCAAAGCATGAAGGAAGGGGACTCGCATCGAGACATGTCTTTAAAATTCTAGGACCGGCCAACAAAATTAATAATAAAAAACTTTTGTCAAATCAGATTTGCGCCTAATATCATTGATAAAATAGAACATTAGACATTAACTGAAATTTTAGATATAAGTTTGAATATTATGCATATTTTCTAGTCAACAAGACTTAGTTTCTGATAGTTTTGGGTACCTAGTTCAGTGTATCAATGTAAGTGAAAATGTTAATATTGTAGCAAAAAGTAAGAGTTATATTGAGTTGAGATAAAGCTCTTCTTCTATTCTCAATCTTGGCGTGGGAGAGACAGATGACTAGACTGACAGATGTCGAGGTAATGAAATATGTACACCAACAGATAAGGTTGTAAGGTCGTATGTTTGAGGGGGGGGGGGATCGGGCTAAGTGAATGCATTTTGTTTTTACCACTTCAAAGTGGGTCATGAGCTTATCAATGAGGAAGCCATGTGTATTTTAAAAACGGTTTTGAAATCATGCAGGGCCGCGCACAAGTGATGTCGTTGACCCTCTGAGTCTGAGAGTGCGCCACGTATCCCAGCGTCGTTCTAATCTAATTGACGGAACGAATAAGACCGATCCTAACTCTGACACTTTGAGCCTCTGAAGTGCGCCACGTATCCCACCCGTCGTTCTAATCAAATTGACGGAACAGGGAACCGAATAAGACGTCGATCCTAACATCTGACACATTGAGCCTCTGAGAGTGCGCCACGTATCCCAGCGCCCGGTTCTAATCTAATTGACGGAACATGAACCGAATAAGACGCCCGATCCTAACATCTGACACATTGAGCCCTCTGAGAGGGGCGCCACGTATCCCAGCGTCGTTCAAATCAAATTGACGGAACATGAACCGAATAAGACGTCGATCCTAACATCTGACACATTGAGCCACTGAGAGTGCGCCACGTATCCCAGCGTCGTTCTAATCTAATTGACGGAACATGAACCGAATAAGACGTCGATCCTAACATCTGACACATTGAGCCTCTGAGAGTGCGCCACGTATCCCAGCGTCGTTCTAATCTAATTGACGGAACATGAACCGAATAAGACGTCGATCCTAACATCTGACACATTGAGCCTCTGAGAGTGCGCCACGTATCCCAGCGTCGTTCTAATCTAATTGACGGAACATGAACCGAATAAGACGTCGCTCCTAACATCTGACACATTGAGCCACTGAGAGTGCCCCAAACGTATCCCGCGTCGTTCTAATCTAATTGACGGAACATGAACCGAATAAGACGTCGATCCTAACATCTGACACATTGAGCCACTGACTTGATGCAGACATGGCTCAGTGCTCTAAACATGCTTATGCATCAACGCGACCGTAAAAAGCATTCGCGAAGTGACGTATTTGTAAATTAAAACAAAAATACATCCGTGAATTTAAAGATGATGAAGAGTGCACGATGACTTATTTGCATGGATTTTCAAGTCTCATCTTCAAATCTAATAACATTTTTTTAGTTTCTTCACCTATTGCAATGCGCTCGCCACACAATACAGACTTACCCTCTTCAGCCTGTAACAAGTAATATCCACTAGGTGTGTTGTACGCACAGTACTCGAACCCGGCGTCAGCCTCGTGACTGAGGAAAACCTCACGGGAACCTGTCAGTCACGAGCGCAGGGACGCTGTGGTCGGCAATAAGATGTATACTCGTGTCTGTCTGGCCACTTCTATCCGGAAACACGGAATATAGTTTTAACTTGGGTTCTGTCATAACGATTCTCAATAATAATTACTTTTCTGTGGTCAAGTTCTTTCTCCCTCTCTATCTCTTTCACTCTCCCTCCCCTCTCCCCCCTCCACTCCTTCTTCTACTTATGACATTCTGAACACGTATGTTTGATCAGTGGTGAAATTGTATTTTAAGTTGTGTGCACATGATGTAACTTTCCCGTTCGTTACACTAAAATGCAAATTTAATTCCTTGTGTATGAAACTTGTATAATACATTTAGGAAATGCGTTCTTTAACTGAGTGTACAACCACTCTAAAATACCAAATTTTTCTGCTATTTATCTGAAAATTGAATTTAAAATCAAATTAAAAAATTATTGATGTATTCAAATGAAATACAATGATTTTAATCAACTCCACTCTTTCGTTTAATCAAACTGCATAATCATAATAAAATAAGTCTTTTCTAAGAATGGAAGATATAGGAATCTGAACTGCTCTTTTGCAGCTGTGTATATTCAATTTTACTCTCTCAACTTTGAAATCCTAACAACATTCGTATAACTAAAGAGCATGTTTTGAAGTTATCTTAAGTTTCTCAGCTTTTAGATGGCGTAGCTCGGTTGATATCAGTAAGATTTAAGCCACCATTAACCCTAGGGTCTATTTACTAAGCGGCAACAGCCGATCGACAGCGACAACTTTAGTGACAATAGTCACGCATATGACTGCAGCTATACAAGCTTATAAACTGTGTATTGGCAACAATTACACATTTCACATTTTTAATGTCGTCTTCCAATGCAACACAACTGCAGCAAAAAATGTAAGTTATTTAACGTTTGTTTGATGAAAATTCGAGGTGGCATTTCTCACTTGCTCTTCTCACTAAAGATGTCGTTTCGGTCGACTATTGTCGCTGTCACTTTTAGTAAATACACCCCTGGATTCAGGGCTTCCCTAAATCACAGAAGAGTGCTGTAATTTGATCCTCTACTAACAATCTTTGGCTTTACTTCCAAACTACCCCTAGTCATCTGAAGATCACACCTATAGTAACTGACATGCACCTCGATATGTTTGTGTCTTAAGGTTGCAGGATAGTCGTGAACGGCGGTCTCCCGAAGCCCCAACCTCTCCTCCTGAAACCGAACGGCTCCACCGACAGTTTCGGCTTCTACTCCCCCTCGAGCTCCGACCAGACGATCACCCTCTCTGCCGGCGAGCGGATCCGCGTCGCCTGCGGTGGCGCCTCCAACTACCTCAAGCCGCTGGGCTCGGGCTCGTCCGAGGCGAGTGCCGTCTGCGTCTCCGGCACCCGGTTCGGCGTCGCCGGCCAAGTCTACCCCCTCCGCGAGCTAGCGTGCAAGTCTCACCCCTCGCACGTGGCGAGGTCGACCGGCGAGACGTGCGACGACGGCAACGCCATCAACATCGAGATAGGGTTCGAAGTCGGCACGGATTTCTTCAAGACGATCGATATATGTTTCGACGAGGCGCGAAGACGCACCGTCTTTTCCCTGTTCGACCTCAGAGCTGGTATTGGTGGATCTCAGAAGGGATTCCCTGGGTTTAACTTTGTTGACGACGGGTTCTTCCCCGGTTTAACAATCGACGCTCTCTACTCCCGGAAAACACAAAGAGCGACCATTGGTCGATTATTAGGGTCGATTACTCTCGGAAATCAATACATCGATACTAAAGGTAGCTACTTTCTCTCAAGAGGACACCTCACGGCTAAAGCCGACTTCATCTTTGGATCGCAACACCGCGCGACTTATCACTACGTGAACGTCGCCCCCCAGTGGCAGACGCTAAACGGGGGGAACTGGAATCATCTGGAACAAGATCTACGTCGTTTCGCAGCCAACAACTCCCTCGATCTCAAGGTCATCACCGGCACTCACGGAGTAACAACGTTGCCGAATGTCGCCGGTGTAGAGACGGAGTTGTACCTGTACGAAGACAGCAACGGCAACGTCGCAGTGCCCGTGCCGAAACTCTTCTGGAAGGTGGTGTACAACCCCGAGACTGAGCAGGGGGTTGTGTTTCTCGCTGTGAACAACCCCTATATCCCCGTCGAGAAGCTGGGGGATGATTACAAGATCTGTACGGACGTCTGCGACAAGGTGGCGTGGGTCTCGTGGAAGCTAGGCGACGCCAAGAGGGGATACGCCTACTGCTGTGATGTGAACGAGTTCCGGGAGACTGTGGACTCTCTTCCACTCTTCGAGGTGGTCGGGCTTATCACGTGAACGATGCAGGTCGGATGTTTGAATATGCCGGTCTCTGGTTGGTCGTTGTTCGCTCGTCGGTGACAGGGTTGGCTTGTTCGGCTTTAAATTTTTAATGTTACCCACTGAAAATCAGTTATGTTGACTGCATGAGTGTATAGACTCTTAAGAATAATGTATATTTATTATTTAATTATAATTAAAAAATTAAAATTAAACACAAATCCTACAAGTTTTCCATCTACCAACAAGCACTAGCATACCTTATTAATTACTCCAACGTTCTTGCAGTATCCAATGTCAACTTCCATCCAGATGTTGAAATATACATAATGTTATGTTTTAAGTTGGCATTGTATTTAATGGTGTACAGTTTGTACCCCACCACACTTACACCACACTTACTTACAAACTTCACCATTTTGTTTGTACAGTTTGTACAGTTTGTAGTGTACATTATTATGTTCTCTTTTCCCACCTTGGGTTTCTATATTTTTCTTCATTATAAAAGTTCATTAAGTAGTGTTCGATGAAGACCAAACTATACGATTCGAATAAATCAAGGGTCAAAAAACTATAAAACCCGGAAACATTTATTTAAAATCGACGTGTTTTGCTATCCCAACAAATTTAAATCGACCTGCAACTCTTCAAGCCGCAAAATAGTGTCAAACTTATTATTATTTATTCACAACAACGTCGTATCTCACATACGGTGACATACGACATATACACTTATCTGAAAACAAAACGAACCTTGTTAGTGATCAATTATTAATAAAAATTCCTAATCTCGTAGGTAGCAACATAAAATGTTAATTCTGCAAACATTTAGTATAAACGGTACCACACAGCGTTTACGATTTTTGTTGGAGTTTTTATATTTATTTTATTTTTGTACCTGCTGAAAAATTTGCCATTTAACTGTAGGATCTATGAACTCACTGTCACCTATTATTATGAGAACAAGATCGTATTAACAAATTCAATATAATAGGTGCAGAGACAAGAAGCATAAATATTTTCTATTACCTTCAGTTTAATAGACGAAATGGTTATTTGACGAGGAAAACGCCTAAGTCGTTGTTAGACGAGTAAATGAGCCACGTGTTGAGTACCCGGTTTAATTCCCTTTTCTCCCCCTATACCTAAGACTGGATCTAGACAGCGCTGGTCTTGCCTCCTTTCCTCCCTAGCCTATCATAGGCTAGAGTGGCGCATTATGGTCTTACAGTTGACGCGCCCTTACACCAACAAAATTGAAAACCCTTATCATTTATACCTATATTTCAATCAACTTGTATGCAAATATTCCCTGGTACTCAACACATGACTCGCTCACTCGTCTAACAACGACTTTGACGTTTCCCTAGTCTAGTTGGCCCTTATAACCGAAATGTTTGAGACCTGGGTTCAAACCCCTGGTCGGGAAAGATTTTGTAGTTTTTGGATTGTGTTTAAAAAATTAATTAAACATGTTTTGAAATGCATATAACGCAGTGTATTCTATCATCTGTGACATTACTGTGGGAAACATAGCCAGTACGAAATACTTGTAAATATTGCAAGGTTTACTCAATCTCCGAGCGGAATTTGGGGGTACCTTGAGCGTGCAAGATTCGATACACCTTGGTCACCGCATGAAATTTTCACAGCCTGACAAAAATAACAAATAAGAAATATGTTTTCAAAAACAATTCCATTGTCAAAATAAAACCATCACATTTAAAGCCTATTTTTCAAATTATGATTTCTTGTAGGTTTAAATCGCAACGGATTTTGCTCATTTTGTTAACAGTTCTCAGTTAAAATTTCAGCTCAATCTGTTTGGTCGTATGGCCGTATGGGACCGAACAAACAGACATTTTACAAACATTTAACAAATAGACTAATTAATCACGACGAAGGCCCGTTCAACTTGCGTTGTAGACTACGTTCGCTGAAAGCCAAAGTCGATGTTAGACGAGTGAGCGAGTCATATGTTGAGTACCCGAGAACATTTGCATTTAGGTTGATTCATGTATAAATGGGTTTTGAGTTAAGTTGGTATAAGGGCGCGTCAACTGAAAGGCCATAATGCGCCATGCACTCTAGCATATGATAGGCTAGGGAGGAAAGAACCATGCTGGAACCAGCCTTAGGTTGAGGGAGGAAGGGAATGTTCCCGGGTACTCAACACATGGCTCACTCACTCGTCTAACAACGACTTTAACGTTTTCCTACTTTTGTATAATCATTATTTAGTACGAAGGCTTAAGATCAGCTGAAAAACAAACAAAACGTGTAGTTGTTAACCTAAGAATAAATTAAATAGACATTGGTCATGAATGAGCCACGAGAGTGTTTTTTGCCACTTGAATATCACATGCAGCAGTTTCTTTCTGCGTTTAGTCGGTTTATTTATTAGTTAGTTACTATATCGGCCTACATTAATTTAACATGCATTTCACGTTTTGACCCTTGTAACGGTCATAAGTATTAACTAAACGGGTGGGGGTGGATTGGCTGATTAATCTACCATCACCCTTATAATGAATGCTTATGACCGTTACAAGTTTCAAAAAGTAAAATGCACATTTAAATTAATGTAGGCCGATATAATACCTAACTAATAAATAAATCGACTGAACGCAGAAAGAAAATGCTGCATGTGATATTCAAGTGGTAAAAAACACTCCCATATGGCTCATTCATGTCAAAAGCTAATAATATCAATAGTAATATAAATAATTTAGATGTAGGCTTATTATGGCTTTAGCTAGGAACAGGATAGACGTTAAAGAAAGAAAGAAAAAAAGAAAGAAAGAAAGAAATATTATAGCTGATCCTTGCAGGCTGTATCCTCTGTAGAAACAGAGAAAGTATGGGTTGTACGGCTGTGTAGCCCTACCTAAGCAAGCGTTTCTGTCACCATAGCATGTTACACTTGTAATAAAAATACGAAATTCTTTGTTCATGTCCACCAACGATATGTAAAACACTTTTAGTATACTTTATACTAAAATATACTACTGGTGTGCTGGTACCCGAGATTTAGAGTCGGGTCGGAAGAAACCACCGAACGCGAATTTTCAATCTTGCGTTCAAATCTTGTTATGAATTTAGTACAAAAGATCTTGACTCTAGAATATAATTAAAATTGTATTATTGCCATCAAGCTAGCCAGTCTAGCCAACCAGAGTCAGAAACCACAAAGCTTTAACCGAAAACAGAGTTGACTTGAGGAGGAAGCCGAGCTTGACCACACGGTATCCACAAATACTAGTTAGACAGGAGTAAAACAAGGGAAAACATATAAATAAATTTTAAATTTGTTTCAGTCTACCCACTCAGTCAAATAACTGCATGATTTTCAGTGGGGGACAATCAATTTAAAGCCGATAAAGCACTATAGAGACCGGTTAACAGACATTTTACAAACAGACAAATTAATCACGACGAAGGCCCGTTCGACTTGCGCTGTAGACTACGTTCGCTGCGCTCACTAGTCTAACTAGTCCTATTCTACTTAACTGGACTGAAAAAGGTTTTGGAGTGTGTATATTCAGTTTAATTTTTACCTTATTTTCATATTATTATAGATATAGTTACTATGCTGTAGAAATGTCAAGTCCAATTCAGGTCTGATGAAACTGGTCCAAACTTGTTTTGCCACCATTTCAACGGCCTCGGCGGTCGATCCGAAACTGCCGGACTTTCTAGAACTTTCCCCTCGGCGGAGAACTCATCGGGAGGCCCTCCAGGGGGCGGCACCTTCATGTCGCCAGGCTCCTCATACTCCTCAGCTGCGTGGTCGTGTTTCATCCTGTATCTTCCTGGCTTTGTGGATACTTCGTAGTCGCCATCGAGGTCGCCATCGTCTTCGTCATGCTTCTTGGAACCATCCGACTTGTCTTCTGACTTATCAGACTTGTCAGATGTCTTGTCAAACTCTACATCAGTCTCGTGAAACTCTTTATCTGACACGTCAAACTCTACATCTGACTCGCCAAACAGTTCACCTAACTTGTGAGCACTCGCAAGCTGGCAAGCCAGCAACAGCCACACAACTCTGGCGTACATGCTGGACCGTGCCGAACACACAGTCAACTAAACCACAACAGAAATACTCGTTTTAATGGTTAATTCACGAAGTTTTATGCTCCTGTTTGACGTCAAGGGCAGATCAATGAACAACTACGTCATAATACAGCTCAAACTGCCGCTTTGTATTTCATCGATACACTGTACTTACGCCATTGTTCCATTGATCAAGTTACCGGATATTATACAATCTGGGGAAAAGGGTTTATAGGAAACGAAATTATTTATATAGATGATTTTTTGACGGGCTTTAAAATTAATTTGGTCATAAAATGTAATAATTTAGAATATTTAGATTAGAAGACAGTGACGGCAGTGACCATGTACAAGTCACAAAGCAATTTAGCTCTGGAAAAAAAATTGTTTTTTCTCCTGTTTTACAGTGAGTGTGTATTGTATTTCATATCAGTGGAATCTTTTAAGAAAGATACAGCAGCACCAGTGTTAGTGTGTGAGTTAATCCATTTGTATGGACAATATTTAAGTTTTTAATATTAAAAATTTGGGGCTTCAAATTTTGTTTGGTAGACATTTGTTTGTAACCATGGGGGCCCAAATTTGAGTATTGTTTTCTTGCATACTAACTCTTTGCATGAAGATATGACACTCTACAAGTATAACCAAGCATTCTGAAAGTCATCAATTAAAGGATGGTGCCCTGCAGTGTGCGTGTGGCTGGGTGGTTGATTTTTTTTTTATTTTTTTATTGTAATGTTTACATTTGTTTTTCTCCCAAATGAAATTTTCTAATGCACATTATTAATGACAGAAATTCAATTTTATCCGTTTCAGTGTAGATGTTGTATTTGGGTTGTGCTCTGACGACATTTTACATTTCTGCGTTAAGTTTGAGTGGATTGCCATATATTACTAACCCTCCTTTGTGTGGTATCAAGTGAACGTAGGCATAAATCTAAAATTAAAGTGTTCCTTCATATCATTCTGTGTTTTGACCCTGTTACTTTGTGGTGACACCCAAAATCAATCCGGGTCCAAATTTCACCTTTAAAAAATTCCGATGTAACTCTTTACTACCAGAACACCCAAAGTCTCAACAATAAATTCAATGAATGTGAAATGAACCTGCCGGAATTTGAATCTTTCGACGTCGTTGCTTTCTCCGAGACCTGGCTTAGTGACACTACACTGAATTGTGAAATCCCGCTCAGCAAGTCATTTACGCTCTTCAGACGTGATCGTGCTACCCGTGGTGGTGGAGTGATGATTGGAGTGAACAATTCATCTTGGCCTGCTAACGAAGAAAGGACCTTGAGACGAACTGTGAAATAGTGTGGGTGGAGCTACTCATACCAAAATAAAAAAATTAATCGTTGTTACTACTGACCACCTAGTGGAACCACGTTGATCTTGAGCAATGTTTTAGAATCCTTTGCAAAAGGCTCATCCTAGGGCGCCGATAATATTGGTGGTGTTTTTAAATTTACATATCAAGTGGTCCACTCCACAAACTGGTAATGAAACTGATGGTTTGACCAGTGGTTTATCCAGCTTTTTTATTGATGGTCTTGGTCTAAATCATACAATATGGCAACCAAGAAACATTCAAACTCTTGACCTCGCTCTATCATCTCTCGATAAAATGACAGTCTCTCCTGGCAGAAATTTGATCTCTTCCGATCACCTATCTTTGGACCTGTCATTTCTCCCACTATCAAAACCTAGAAACCTTTGGGTTTCCAATGATATCCTCAGAGAAGTGCCAATGTGGAATAGCCCTGTTGGGGGGATGTAAGGCATGCTCTTGCACTTCTTCCGTGGAACCCAATTGGAAGATATGCCGGATGTTGATGATGTAGTTCCATATTTTTTTACGAGGGGGACTTCAAATGTTATTCAAGACCCTTTTCCACACAGGCACCCCAAAAGTGGGCGGTTTCCTTCATGGTATCAGCGTGAAACGCTAAACGCGCTCAAGAAAAAAAACAGGGAATGGCTACAATGGAAGAAATTTTTCCTAGCCCACATTCACGTCATATGTTCGAGCATTTGCGGAGGCTTGCTAAACAACGCCCTCGGGAATGACTATAAGGATTATATTGATCGTATGACCTATGATGCAAGAACTAATCCTAAAAGGTTTTGGACTCTTATTAATTCTCGTCGCAATACTGAAAGAATTCCCCCTGAAGTGTCATTTAACAATGTATTTGCTTCTAAATTAGATCGTACTGAGCTTTTTAATCAATATTTCTATGGCAATTTCACTGTTCCTTCTGACCCAGCTGTGCCTATTAACATTCCGGTATCTAATGTCTCCTCTCACAGTATTAATAACATATCTACTACACCTTCTGAGGTAAGAAACTTATAAATAATCTTCAATCTAGTCGTGCGACTGGCCCAGATGGTATTGGAGCTATATTTCTTAAAATTGTTCCTCTGTTTTGTCTCAACCTTTGGCTGTCATATTTAAAAAAGATTTTTATGACAGGTAATTTTCCATCTGCCTGGAAACAGGCAAATGTCATACCATTGTTTAAAGCAGGAGACAAAACATCTGTGAAATGCTATAGACCAATATCAATTCTTCCGATTCTGTCCCGCCATAGTGAAAGAATTGTCCATCGTCTTCTCTTTGCCCACTCTCTTCCACTTCTTTCGCCTTAACAACACGGATTTCTCCCTAACTGTTCATGTCTCACCAATCTTGCAGTCCTCCAACATCATGCCACTAATGCCCTGGAAAAACGATCCAGCTGGACGTTGCCTACATTTATATTTTCAAAGGCATTTGATTCTGTAAGCCACAAACACCTTCTTTACAAGATCAAAGAGCGTTTTGGTGTGATGGTAATTTCCTTAATCTCATTGAGAATTTTCTTACAGATCGAAAACAACGTGTAATTATTGCCGGTTCATCTTCCTCTTGGTTACCAGTGCTATCTGGTGTCCCTCAAGGCAGTGTATTGGGCCCTCTCCTTTTTTGGGGTGTTGTTTGTAGACGACTTTGTAGACAGACTTAAACCGTTTGCTTGTGATTTTCTGTTGTAAAGCTGACGATTGTAAAATTTTTAAAATTGTGTCGAAATTATGTGATGCAATCGTTCTTCAAGATGCATTAACAGCGTTTTCTCAGTGGTGTTTGGATTGGCTTCTCCGTCCTAATCCTGAAAAAGTGCTCATTGTTAACAATTTCATTGCGGAAATTACCATTAGTTTGTAATTATAATTTGTCGGGGCAAGTCATTCAGCGAGTTTCTAAAAGAAGATCTTGGTGTCATTATAAATTCAAAATTCCTTTTCATTGAGCACATTTCCAAAAAAACTTCAGAAGCCATGTCCCTATTGGGGTTTTTTATATAGGTTCACTGATATTCGTGACCCAACTGCTCTAAAAAACATATTTCACGGGCTGTGTTTTACCTGTTGATTGAGTACTGTACTCCAATTTGGGGATTATCAGCTGATACCAAAATTAAAAATTAGATAGAGTACTTTCATTTTTTTTGTGCAATTGTACGTCATCGTGTCCCAGCTTTTAATCCTGGTCTCGTCAACAAAATTTTAGTGAACTTTTCATACAGATCTAGCCACTCGAAGAAAACGCTATGACATGTCCTTCTTGCACCGTATCATCAATGGCATTTCCGGGCCACCAGCTTGCCCCATGTTCCACTTCATGTTCCATCCCGCTTTACTAGGCTTACGCACCTTTTCCATGTAGCTAGACCTAGACTTTCTATTACCCGTAGATCAATCACCTTTTTGTTTTCCTTCCTTTTATAATAATTTTACCTAATTTACCAAAATTCGACAATATTCTCTGATTTTAATACTTTCAAAAAATCAATCCGTGATTGGACTGCAGTTGAAGGTCATTAGCATTTCCCCCTCTATTCTTACAAACTTTTTTTTTTTTTTTTTTTTTTTTTTTTACTCTTAGTTGTTGCACTTATAATTTTGATATATTTGTTTATTGTTAATTAATATTTTTAATTGTTTGTTAATTTGTAGGTTTATTAATTGTAATTTTAATTTTTACTTATTTATATATTTTTTAGGATTGTCTATGTAAAAAGGTACTTGTGCTGTACGAGACTCTTATATAAATAAATAAATAAATAAATTTTATATTAACCTATTTTTACTATAATATTTTTCCTGCATCAAATTCAAAATTTAAATTTTAAATTTTAGTCTGGAAATAAGATCAGTATCAGCGTAGGCCTACAAATTTTTTTTTCTAAATTGTACTTTTTGTCCCTTTCCCATTATTTCAACAATATATTTTTTAATCACTGTCGAAAATGATGAGTAGAGTTTTATTATGACATCGTCTTCATCACGTTTTGCCACTAGGTGTACTGGGTAGATGTATTTAAAAAAACATTTTATACAATAATTTATTACTATATAATATACTCACAAAGTATTATAAAATTACTAAATTCAAGCTAAAACGTGTTTGCATTACGCCTTTTAGGTTATAACTTCACCAGCATTTCACGTGTGATACAATTACTTCATATATTTGCATTACTGTTAATATGCAGTATGCACATATAGCAGGGTGTGGGAAAGTAGAATTAGTGGTTTTAAGTTTTATCTTATAATCAAATGCTGATGAACTAAATAATTTATAAACACACTCATTAGCAAAAACATTATTTTATTTGTACTCAAGTTGTGGTATCTGGATACAATATTGTCCCAATATAATATATAGCGTACCTTGTGGGTGTATATAATACTAAGGTATATTATACACGATCATTCAAGAGATTGCCAAGAGTTTTGTTCTGGCAACAAGTAAGAACGTTAAGAAGTTCCTTAAAATAATAACAAATTAATTGCTTATTTTATTACACGATATTAGAATTGCCATGCCTATAAAAGAATGTCTAAAATTTACAAATATCCACTGTATTATTTTTCAAATTAATTGGTAAAATCAACAACCATTAATTTAAAGACAAGTAACTTACAAATATTATTACTTTCTATAAGTTTATTATAAAGTTAGTTTGGTATTGCCCCTCATACTGGCAATAAATACCACCAATCACAATGCACACACCCGCGACAGAAGTTGTCAATTGTCTAACATTAAGAGGGCGTTCCCGGTCAGAACTGAGCACAACACATGGCCTGATTGCCAAACTAATACAGCCAGAAGACTCAAGTAAACACTGGTTGTAAAGGAAAACTATGTATAGAAAGCTTATTCAATATTCAGTACACATGCGTTTGTAAGCGATTTTTTTTTTTTTTTTTTTTTTTTTTACAAAATGGCAGTTTTGACCAAACTTTGAGTATGTTGGATGTATTTTTTAGAAAACAAATTGTTTATAAATCAACTATAAAGCCACCTAGCATAGATCTAAGTTTAATGAAGAACCATGTGACTTAAATCGTTCATCAGTCGGATCTTCTTGGCGAGAGTACGTTCTAAGACGAATAACGTGGGCAAGATAGGGCCAACAAGCAGCGCAAGTGCCTTCAGTGCCAATATATGTTTTAAAAGTTGGTGCCGAGTAAGATAAACCCGAAAACAGCTGGAATTATCTCTAGCAATTGATTGTTGGTTTAAGGGCGCGCCAACAGTATTCACAGTTCTATAACTTAAGGAAAAAACCGAGGTCAAAGGAAAACAATGAACTATCAGTAAAACTAATCTCATTTGTACTGTTTTTTATGTTGGAAATTTTAATAAAATGAAATTTGACGTGAACGTGTTGACTTTTGACCTTTCTTTGGGTTCGAGTCTTCCTGGAAGGCTCTTTATGCCCTTTAAATAATTTTGGATTTATCTTCTTTCATTTATGTTTTTTATGAGGCGGAGGTTGGGGGGGGGGGAGATTTTGGGATTTTGTGAACGCAATACAACATAAAGAATAAAGTAGCAATAATCTGTTGGCATTAAAAACAGTTGAAAAATCATAAAATTCAGGGACAAACAGTATAAAATATTTTAGTTTTTTTAGAAGGGTATTTCGAAACTGCTTAAATACATCTAAATAAACTAGAACACATTTCAAATTTATTAGTAAAGAAGACGAGTACAAAAGAGTTGTTGAATTAGTAGAGTGCCCCGTCCTATACCCTCGATTTACTGTCCTCGGGAGTAAGATAATAGCGCTAGCCTAGAATCTATCGCAGCCCTCTTCGTCGCTGTTATCTTCACACTCCTTCTTCCCGTCGCAGACAAAGTTCTCGGAGATACAGTGGAAGCCAAGGTCACGAGCCCGGCACAAGAATGACCCGGCTTTGCAGGGGTAGGTTTTCTTGGTTACGTCGCAGTTCCACTCGTCCGATCCGTCACCACAGTCGTCGGCGCCGTCGCAGTAGACTCCTCTTGGGACGCACTTCCTGGTGACACAGCGCATGTGGTCGGGGGCGCACGTATCTGCCGTAGAGGACACACATGGTAGATTAGTGCGTATAGCAGTGCCAGGACACAATCAGTAGTAGATTAGTGCATATAGCAGTGCCAGGACACAATCAGTAGCAGATTAGTGTGTATAGCAGTGCCAGGACACAATAAGTAGTAGATTAGTGCATATAGCAGTGCCAGGACTCAATCAGTAGTAGATTAGTGCTTATAGCATTCCCATCCCATGACAACGCTTTAGAAACAGAATTCTGACAAAAATATGCGAGGAGCAAATCTTCAAAACGTAACATGTCCATCGAGTTCAACTTTCTCACTAAAGATGGCGTTGCGTGCTTCAAAACTATAACCTACACAAGAGAGCGGCCATGCGGTGCTTTCGGCCGCCATGTTTTTGACAAATCATTTTTAGTTTCGCCAACACCCATTAAAGTAAACTAGGAAAACGCTTAAGTCCCGCCGCGTTGTTGGATGAGCGTAATTGGTGCATTGAGCTGCCATGTGTTATGCGGATTTTCTGTTGATCTGTGAAAAAATCATTACTAAGTTGAAGATATTTTTAAAATTTAATTTAATTTAATAAAAAAATTTAATTTAATTTAATAAAAAATTAACTTAAATTTTTTTTTAAAATGATTCGTAATTTTAAAAAAGGAAAAAATCGTAATATTGAAATTTTCATAAGAAATAATTATTCGATTGCGCACAAATTTTACACGAATATATTAATTCATAATATTAAGGTTCTGTAAAAAAATCATTACAATCGGATAAAGCATGTAGGTGTTATAAGCTGGAGAAATTTTAAAATTGAAAAAAGTCGTAAATTGCGATTTTCGTAAAAAATATTTTTTTGATAACGCTCAAATTTTACACGAATATATCAATTTATAAAATAAAGGTTCTGTGAAAAAATCATTACAATCGGACAAAGCATGTAGGTGTTTGTAAGTCGGAGAAATTGTTAAAAAATCGAAAAAAATCGTAAAATTGCGATTTTCATGAGAAATTTTTTTTACGTGGCAGTTCTAAGTTCAGAGATTTCGAAGACCTCCATAAAATTTCATCGCAATCGAAGTATCGGTTTAGCCGGAATCGTGCTAACAAACAGACAAAAAAACAAAAAAAAAAAAAAAAAAAAACATTCCGGATTTTTTTCTCCATGTAGTGAAAT
>JAMZAV010001560.1:0-232768 GCA_024449915.1 Sweltsa coloradensis | reverse complement strand
AAATTTAAATAACCCTGGTCAATAGCCTAGACAATAATAACTGGTCCTAGGTGGGTAAGGCCAAAGTATTTTAAAAGAAAACTAACCTCAGTCTTGAAATCAGAAGTTGACAGTCCAGTTACCGTCCGTCTTTTACACTGGAGCCATTTCGCCCGTCTTCTTGGTGCCACAGTGGATCGATAAGTCTAAATTCTTCATCAGATTGTCCTGTACAATTAATTGCTGCACAACCCGGCATATTTCGTATTTAATACTTATAAAAAGACAATTTTAAAAGAGCATGTCAAGAATAACACATGGTCGGCCATAACGCGTTACAAAAAGTTAGGCCCAGAATGGCTTCTAATTCGCTGCTGCGACGACCTAACCTAGAGAGTTAGACGATCCTCCGCTAGGCGGAGATCCAGCAGACCTTGGCGCAAGGTCTGCTGGAACTCCGCCTAGCGGAGGCTCGTCTAACTCTCTAGGTGCCACACGAGCGAGTTAGACGAGCCTCCGCCAGGTGGCGGAGATGTAGTAGACCTTGGCGTGAATCGTTAGGCCGACTTGGCTAACCTTCCCGCACCTCCGCGCGTTCACGGCTCGCTTGCGATGCCACTATAGGCACCGAGATTAGCCACTGAGCGCGCCACTGAAAATACACGAAGAGCTCTGGGTGGCTCCTTTTGGCATTAATTGTGTGAAGATTTGGCAATCACCCATCCTTTCCCATGTTATTTGTACATTGTTAAATTGCCGTTGTAAATCGTACTAGTTGCTATGGATATTGAAAATCATGTATAAACATCAATCATTTCGTTCTGTATCGTCGGCTGTACTAATCTAGTAGCCAAAACAGGACATTACGTCACATTTTACACTTTTACTAGGTCCCGATTCTAAAACTTGAGCTAGATTTGATTCGTACGTTTTGGTTGGTAATGGATCCAGTTGTGGAATGTCAAGGTCGTAAGAAATGCGAATATTTTTTTAATTAGAGAAAATGCCACAACATTGGCCCTAGCCTAGACGTAAACACAACCAGATTATTAACTTTCTCAAATTAATAACAATAGAATGCCCAAGGAAAACCTACCAATAGTAAGAGCCTACCCCTAAGAATCCCGTGCGTTTACGTTTTTCGTAAAATTATATCATTTAAAATCCATTACTTCCCGATTGAAAATATTACACACGTCTATTTGCATTCTGTCATTTCGTAGAGGGACACTTGACTGCGATTCATTTGTTCACATTTCGCCGACTGCATGGCCATGTGAATCATACAGAAACGGAAATATAAATTCCAGAAGCGCTTTGCAATGCAAAGCTTTTAAGTTCTTTTCTTATGAATTGTGAACAGTTGAATGTCACATCAACGAAATGACAGAATGCAAATAGACATGTTTAATATTTTCAATCGGAAAGAAATGGATTTTAAATGGTATAATGTTACGAAAAAAGTAAACGCACGGGATTTTTAGAGGTAGGCTCTTACAATAGGTAGGTTTCCTTGAGATTCTATTGTTATTAATTTGAGAAAGTTTAATAATCTGGTTGTGTTTTACGTCTAGGCTAGGCGCAATGTTGTGACATTTTCTCTAATCAAACAAAATAATCGCATTTCTTACGACCTTGACCTTCCACAACTGGATCCATTTCCAACCAAAACGTACGAATCAAATCTAGCTCAAGTTTTGGAATCGGGGCCTAGTAAAAGTGTAAAATGTGACGTAATGTCCTGTTTTTTGCTACTAGATTAGTACAGCCGACGATAGAGAACGAATTTATTGATGTTTATATTCGATTTCCAATATCCTAGCAACTAGTGATTAAAAACGAAAAAATTTAACAATGTACAAAAACAGGAAAAGGGATGGGTGTTTCCCAAATTTTCCAAATAATGCCTTTGACCACCATGGCGCTATTTGTATGAACGCCCAAAGGCACAAGGCGCACAAGGCGCAAAAAAGGTCACGGTGCGCCTTTAGCAGGGTGGAAACGGAGGGTTTTGCTAAGGGAGGGTTGCTCTCTCGGTTCAAATCTACGACAATTTTTTTTTTTTTTTAATAAAAACTTTAAAAGGTTTCGAAGGGTTTTTTTTGTTTTTTTTTAATATCTTTAATGAACCCCTTTTCCGGGGTAAAAGTAATTTATATTTTAAATAAACGTTAAAGGTTTTAAAGGGTTTTTTTCGTTTATTTTTTAATAATGTTAAAAACTCCTTTCCGGGAAAAAGTAATTTATTTTAAAAATAAAAACTTTAAAGGTTTTAAAGGGTTTTTTTATTTTATTTCCTCGTCAAAAAGGTTAACTATTTTTTGAACCGCGCGGCAGACATTATGTGATGCGCGCGTTATGAGACGGGTTTGCATGGTGCGGCGCCGCGCCAACAGAGAGGGAAAGGTTAGCAAAGGGCACGTGTCATATTATAGCCTTGTATCGTTTGTTAGGGCCTTTATGGGGACCATAAGGCGATAAAAATAGTTGGCCCGGGCCCGTAGTTGGAGTAACCCCTGTTGTGTGCACTCAATAAGGAATTAATAATTACTAACTATTATTTTAAAAGTAAAATATAATAAATAATAAAAATAATAATAAAAGTAATAAAAATATTATGCAATATAGCGGACGTGAAAAAATACACAAAAACCTACAAAACATTTAACGTTTCTATTTGAAATATAAAGGACTTTCATTTGAAAAGAAGTTTGATTATTCATCCAACAACAAAAATAACCTTCAACACCTTTAACGTTTCTATTTAAAATATAAAGGACTTTTACATGGAAAGGAGTTTTATTAATTATAATTAAAAAATAAACAAAAATAACCTTCAACACCTTTAACGTTTCTATTTAAAATATAAAGGACTTTCACCCGAAATGGGAGTTTTACATAAAGAATAGATTGTAAAAAAAAATTACCACCACGGAGATTTGAACCGGGGAACCTTGGACCAAGAGTCTAACCCGCTACCATCCTGCCACACGGTGCCGTGAGAGCGGGTCGCCTACAAACGTGTTGGGTGGTATGGACGATGGCCGCTGCAGCAGTCGGCAAGGTCTGCTGGATCTCCGCCTAGCGGAGGATCGTCTAACTCTCTAGGTTAGTGGCCACACGAGCGAGTTAGACGAGCCTCCGCCAGGTGGCGGAGATGTAGTAGACCTTGGCAGTCGGTAAGGCAGTCGAGTCACCCATCAAGGCCTAATCCGTCTTCCTAGACCTTGACCACTGAGCTCTATATACTTACGTGGAGATCTGATATATACGGGGCAAATGTTGAGATGTGAAGTTGGCGGAAGTTTGCCGTCCGCCATTTTCTTAGGTCCCTAATCAGCGGCAGATTCAAAAGAACTAAACATAATAGATTCGTTCACCTGTGTCACTGGCCTGTGTTTATCAGTTTATTTAGTGTAACACTGCAGTACACACTATTCCTAGGCATCCTGAGTGACCCTGATAATAACCAACTAATAATAAGTCTACTAGTCAACATAACCTCAAAATAAGCTAGCCACAGACCGCTATCTTGACGTTAAGATTTACATCTAGACGGCGGTGCAATCGCAATTAAAATCGCGATATAATCGAGGGACGTCGATAATAGGCCCATCGCTTTAGGCCCATGTAGGCTTCAAGGTTACAGTATAGCATGCGCCCTCCACGTAAGTATATAGAGCTCAGTGACCTTGACCTGGCGCAAGGTCTGCTGGATCTCCGCCTAGCGGAGGATCGTCTAACTCTCTAGGTTAGTGGCCACACGAGCGAGTTAGACGAGCCTCCGCCAGGTGGCGGAGATGTAGTAGACCTTGACCTGGCGGGGTAGATCTACTGTGGGTCTCAATAAACTGGGTCCCAGTGACGCTAGTGATAAACTGCTGGGCTTCAACTTTTCATTTTGTGGGTTTCTGTAAAGTGGGACTCAATTTAAATTAAAAGTTTAATCCAAAATAACCATACGAGGATTGTGGTACTCAAAAATATAATGAGCCACAGCACCAACCGGGGCTAGAGTAGCATGGAAGGATGGTGTTTATGAGATGATGGGGATAAAGATACTTGCAGGGGCTGATGAATTGGAAATAGTTGCCGTTTATAGGCCACCAGGGGTAATAAATTTTGATGGCCTAGACACTCTAAGCAACAGGGGGATGGGTAACGGAAGAACAGTAATAGTGGGTGACCTAAATATGCCTAATGTTACCTGGGAGGGAGGTGTGGAAAACTTAGGCAGCAGAGCCCAGAGAATAGCAAACAGGATAATTAATGAAGGGTTTGAGCAGATAGTAGAGGGAAATACTAGAGAAAACATAAATGGGGGTAACCTACTTGATGTTATCCTGGTCAGACCTAGAGACTGTTGGTTTGAATGCGCAGTTATAGAAGGAATTAGCGACCACAAAGCTGTAATTGCTGAGATAGAGGGAGGTAGTAAAACAAGGACGAACATAGGGATTAAGACAGCGTGGATATACAAAAGGGCGGACAAAGAAAGAATAAGGGAATATATGAGAGAAAATTACGGAGATTGGAGAGAAACCTGCAACACTGTGGAAGAATTGTGGATAAAATTTGTAGAATTATGCGAGGAAGCAAAAGGGAAATGGGTACCAAAAAGGGAGTTTAAGCCAAATAATGATCCGCCGTACTATGATAACCATATAAGGGCCCTCAAGAAGAAAGGTAGAAAAAATTATAACAGGTATAGAAGAACAAGGAAAGCTGAAGATAGAGAGATATTCAAGGAGACAGAAAGGGAATTAATAAGATCAAAAAGAGTTAAATGGGAGGAGCACATGGCAAACTGTTGGAATGATCTTCTTATTCTTATCTAACTACAATTGTTAAGTTGGTATTACTACTAGTTGGTACGACAACAGTATTTATCTGTATTGTGTTGGCAACACTGTATACTTGTCGGCGTCCCTTCCGTTGTGAATAAACATGGTTGATGCAAACTGTAGTTGCTTTATCTTTTAAAACAAGCGCAAAACTGAATAAATCCAATAGGTTATGGGACCAGGACGTGTTTTAAAGTGAAGTAAAAATTACATTGAAGGTAGGCCTAGCCTAGTTTGTAATGGCCTAGGGCCTAGGACCTAGTTCGACCGAGGGGTAAGTCAGAATTCTTTCTTCATTCATTCAGTGGTGGTCTGTGAGTGATAGTAGGCCTACATCACGATGGCAGACAAATTCCTGCATTTGGAAAGACTGAATGGTAGTTCGAATTTTGCTACTTGGAAATTTGCAATGGAAATGTACCTACGTCACGAAAAGTTTGTGGACTGCTGTCAAGCCTATAAAGAAAGATGATGGCACGTTCGAAGCTGTAGACGAGGATACAGATGAAAGGGCAAGAACCAAGATTAACCTGAGCCTACATCCATCTTGCTATGTACATGTAAGAAGTTGTACAACAGCAAAGACTACGTGGGAGAGCCTTGTGAAAGCTTTCGAGGATACGGGTCTAATGAGAAGGTTAGGACTATTAAGAGGTTTATTCAGCATGAAAGCAGATCAATTTCAGTCAATGGAGGAATATGTAAACAAGGTTATGTCTCTCAGTTTGCAGTTAACAGACATAGGTTATCCTATGGATGACGAATTCCTTGCTGTAATTCTGTTGAGTGGTTTGCCGAGTAGTTATTGTTACATTTATTTGTGTTTTATAACCTAATGTCTTTTTGAATTTTGCCGGTATATATTCCACCGCCACCTTGATGTATATTCTTTGTTTGTAACTTCCCATTTCCGTTGTATCCTCTCTCTCTTTCCTGTTTCTTTGAGCACACTTGACGTGCAGAAAACGTTGTAACATTTTCATACAATAAACCACAATTAATCTATATAAATGTGCAATTCTTTACTTTGCCTAACAGGTTATGGGCACAGACACGCAAACTAACGTAAGATATCATGTTCTACAATCGTTTTATCTTCGTAAATTGTGATAGTTTGATTGTGAATTCATAAGTGAGGTTAGTTTTCGTAGCGAAATCGACCGTAAACATGTCGTTTCCAGCAGTTTCTTCGCATGTACCTACCATCGAGAAACTAGAGGGTCAAATAAATTACTCAACATGGAAATTTGCTATGAAAATGAGCCTAATGCTCGAGAGCCTATGGAATCTCGTGGATGGCAGTGAACCTATAACGGACAAGAACAAGGATAGAGACGCACAGGCACTAGCCAAAATATGCCTGACTGTCCAATCCACTTGTTATGTTCATGTCCAAACTGCGACTTCATCCAAGATGGCATGGGATAGCCTACAATCTGCTTATGAAGGGTCAAGTATGAGTCACGTTTTTGACCTGACTAGACGGTTATTTAACAGTCGTCAGTCCCAATTTTCGGCAATGGAAGAATTTGTGAACAGTGTCATCACAATTCATCGAAAATTAATTGATATGGGTGAGACCATCGAGGACAAATATCTTTCATTTGTGCTCATGAACGGTGTTGACGAGTCCTATGAAACGCTCATCATGATGTTGACACGGGACAAAAAGAAGACTCCGCCTTCCGAAGAAGTCAAGATCGCTCTTCTTGAAGAAGTTCCCGCAGAGTACTAAAGGGTCACGATGAAAATTCGACTGCATTGATGTCTCATGGTGCTAACTACTAAGAAAAAACCTTGGAGGAAAAATGTGAATAGTGGGCCTAGCCTAATCCTACAGGTACTGTTAATAAAGTAGTATGTTACGAATGCAATGAAGAAGGACATAAACGTCCTGATTGTCCTAATAGAAAGAAAAATCAAACATCTAATTCTAAGACTAATGATAATAGTAAATGGAATAAAAATAATTCCGGTAGTGATAGCAATATTGGTGGTGCTTCAAAAAATAAGCCTACTACTATGCTATCAGATTCAGCATTTCTGACCTCCGTGTCAAAAGAATCTTGGGTATTAGATTCGGGAGCAACATGTCACATGTCTCCAAATAAAGAATGGATGACTGATTTTAACTTTCGCAATCAGGATATTACTGTTGCCGATAACAGTAAAATATCGTCAAATGGTGTTGGCGACATACTCACGAACTTTAAGTGTTCCGATTCCGAGGAAATAGTTCCTAAGATTGTTAAAAATGTTATTCATGTACCTAACTTGGCAACAAATCTTTTATCTGTTTCAAAAATAACTGAAAAAGGATATGTTGTGACATTTGATAAACATGGGTGTAAGGTGTATGATGAACATCTCATATCGTTAGATGTTGCACCTGAACTCACTGGAACTCTCAAAGGAGGTATCTATACATTAGATCAAAGTGAACACAATACAGAGCAAGTGAGGGCTTTGGCAGTAAGTAAGCCTATTTCTGATCATGAATTATGGCATCGGCGATTAGGCCACTTAAATCGTAAGGGATTAAACTCACTCAAGCAAGGCCTTGTAAAAGGGATAATGTTTGATAATGAATGTTTAGATCCATGTACAGTATGTTTAGAAGGTAAGCAGACTGTGACCAAGTTCCCAAAGTCTGGGGGGAAAAGAGCAAAAGATTTGCTTGAACTAATTCATGGTGACATAATGGGTCCCATGGAAGAACCCTCTTGGTCCGGCTCTAGATATTGTCTAATATTTGTAGACGACTACAGTCGTAAAACTTTCGGTTATATGCTAAAGGAAAAAAGTGAAGCTTTCTCCAAATTTGTAGAGTTTAAAGCAATGACCGAGAAGCATACAGGTAAGTCTATAAAGGTGATTCGTACCGATAACGGTGGGGAATTTACCAGTAATGAGTTTGAAAATTACTTAAAAAATAATGGTATTGTCCATCAAAAAACTATCCCTCATACTCCCCAACAAAATGGAGTAGTGGAACGCACAAATCGTACTCTTATGGAGCGTGTTAGATGCATGCTATTTGATTCAGGTTTAGAAAAGAAGTTTTGGGCTGAGGCCATGAACACTTCTATTTACATAAAGAATAGATGTCCAACTGCGGCAATAAAGAATGCTGTTCCTGAGGAAGTTTGGACTGGTGAAAAATAGATGTGTCGCACCTTCGAATTTTTGGTAGTAAAGCGCAAGTTCATATTCCGGATGAAAAGCGTAGAAAACTCGACAAAAAATCGGTTGAATGCATCCTTGTAGGGTATGGCGAAACTACTAAGGGTTATCGTCTGGTACGCGCAGACAATCCTAAAACCTTGATTTTTGCTCGTGATATTGTAATCATAGAGTCAGCTGCAGGAAATGTAGTATCAAAATCAGACAGTAAGCATAACTCTGAAGTTGAACCTGTTACCAACATACAGATCCAACAGCAGGGTGCAATCCCATCGACTGATGATGATAATGCAAATGACTTGGAAAGATTATCTTACAATGATAATTCTAGTGATGTTTCAAATGATAGTAATGAGGAAAATAGTGATGTCGAGGAATTTAGAGGTTTTGATTTGGAACCTGTGCAGCCAATTCTATTCGGAAATAGATACCCGACTAGACATAGAAAACCTTTAAAGGACGAAAACTATGAATATGCAGGTTTTTCTTTCTTAATTCAAAATGATAACCATAATCTTGTTGTAATAAACAAACAAGATCCTCAATGTGTAAATGATGCTCTAGAGCGTACTGATAAAGATCTATGGAAACAAGCTATGAATGAGGAAATGCATGCTTTAACCAATAATGAAACCTGGGAATTAGTTGACCGTCCAACTAATAAAAATGTTGTCAAATGTAAATGGGTTTTTAAAAGAAAGGTTAGCACAGATGGCTCTGTACGCCATAAGGCAAGGCTTGTTGCCAGGGGCTTTTCTCAGAAATATGGTGAAGATTTCTTGGATACCTTTGCACCTGTAATTCGATTAACATCGATACGTATTTTGTTCGGACTAGCTGCAAAATTAGATCTTGAAATGGATCATGTAGATATCACCACAGCTTTTTTGAATGGTGAGTTGAATGAGGAAATCTATATGGAACAGCCAGAAGAATTCCTTAAGCTAGGCTATGAAAATAAAGTGTGTAAGCTAAAGAAGGCTATATATGGCCTTAAACAGGCGGCACGTTCATGGAATGCTAAAATTAATCTTTTCTTGTTGAAACTTAATTTTGTCAAATCAAAATATGATCCATGTGTGTATGTTAGGAAGCAGGATTCCAATCTCATTGTAATAGGCCTTCATGTTGATGATTTTTTCATTTTCTCTAATAACAAGTCAGAAACTGAGGAACTCAAAAAACAAATCAGCCACAGCTTCAAAATGAAGGACCTAGGAGAATTGCAGGAATGTTTGGGGATGAAGGTGATCAGAGATAGAAAATCTGGTACAATCAAACTAAATCAATCAAAGTATGCAGAAGAAGTTCTTGCTAGATTTGGTATGGAGGGTTGTAAGGCTGTAGGATCCCCGATGGAGGCAAACTTAAAACTTGAAAAAAGAAGTTGACGGTAAAAAGAATGGTGAATACCAACAAATAATTGGTGCGTTAATGTATCTTTCTGTGTGCACAAGACCTGACATAAGTTTTTCAATTAGTTATTTAAGTCAATTTAATAACTGTCATGGAACGAAGCATTTTCAAGCAGTGAAGCGTGTTCTAAGATACTTAAAGGGAACACTAGATTATTGTTTATGTTTTACTAAAGGAGAAGGTAAACTTGTTGCATATGCAGATGCAGGTCGTGGAAATTGTGTAATTGATGGCGCACTCATATTCTGGTTGTATTTTAACATACAATGATGGACCAGTAAGCTGGTTAGCTAAGAAACAAAAATCTGTAGCACTTAGTTCAACCGAAGCTGAATATATTGCAATTTGTGAAGCATGTAAAGATATTGCTTTCATATAAAAGGATAATATCAGAATTGCAAAATGATTTAGGGACGGTAACAATTTTTAATGATAACCAGAGTGCTGGTAAACTTGTTGAAAACCCTGTTTTTCATAATAGAACTAAACATGTTGCAGTCAAATATCATTATGTTAGAGAGTTGGCTGAACAGGGTGAAGTAATTGTAAAGTACATGGCAGGGGAAAAAATGCCAGCAGACATACTTACAAAAGCTCTGTCAAAAGATAAGACACTCAGTTGCGTTAAAGGAATAGGTCTAAATGCCTAAACTTGTGTTGTCACTTAAATGTTTAAAAGTCATTAGATTAAGTGAGGGTGTTACATTTATTTGTGTTTTATAACCTAATGTCTTTTTGAATTTTGCCGGTATATATTCCACCGCCACCTTGATGTATATTCTTTGTTTGTAACTTCCCATTTCCGTTGTATCCCCTCTCTCTTCCTGTTTCTGTGAGCACACTTGACGTGCAGAAAACGTTGTAACATTTTCATACAATAAACCACAATTAATCTATATAAATGTGCAATTCTTTACTTTGCCTAACAGTTATGACCCGCTAGTTATGACTTTGGAGGTTAGTTCTGAAAAACTTACAAGTGATCAAGTAAAAACCAAATTGCTTCATGAGAATTCCAGAAGAGTTAGTGATGAAAAGGGGACAGCGGCTTTGTACACTTCAAAGGGTGGCAACTATAAAAAGAACCTGGACAGAAGAAATTTCTGTTCAGATGTTTTAGATGTCACGAAGAGGGGCACAAGTCATCGGAATGTTCCAAGAAACTTGACAAAGAATCTAACGAGGCTCATGGAAACAAGGTTGGTGGATCTCAAGATAAGAAGCAGAAGGCAGCTCCAGAGAAGAAAGGTCTAACTGCATGGAATATGTTCTCAGCACTATCGGTAAAAGTAGAATCACGAGCATGGCTTCTTGATTCGGGAGCGACAGCTACGATGACGCCTCACGCAGATTGGATGCAGAATCGTTCGTGGTGTTCTCCAGCAGAAGTTACCGTGGCAAACGGTGGTACTACTCAAAGTGGTGATATCGGTGAAGTTGAGATTAAACTGGCAAATGTGTCGGAACACAAAAAATTAACTAAAGTTGTGCATGTTCCAAACCTGTCTGCGAATTTAGTTTCTGTTAGCAGTGTGACATCTAATGGGTTGATTTGGGTATTTGGATCTGATGGTGCTCATATGTACCGTGAAACTGATTTTCTGGTGAAAGGAGATGTATTGGCCACTGCCACACAAAGACAAGGGCTGTATCACCTAGATGTAGAGTCATATGTGGTTCCCAAGGAGTCTGGTCAGTCGGTGATTCCGAGTCCTAAGGTAGAACAGGAACAACATATGCCTACAGTTAGTCATCAGGCTCATTTCACAATGAACACACAGGAACTATGGCATAGGAGACTGGGACATCTCAACAAAGTTAGCATGGATCTACTGAAAGAAGGTATGGCTGAAGGTGTTAATTTTACTGGAAGTGGACACTAAACCTTGTGAAGCATGTGTGATGGGCAAACAGCATAGAGTTAACAATAAAGACAAGGGTAAAAGAGCGACAAAAATTCTAGAATTAGTCCACTCTGATTTATGTGGGCCAAGTGTGCCATCACTGGTGCAAAGTACTTTATGACTCTAATTGATGACTTTAGTAGAAAGACGTTTGTTTATTTTCTTGCTAGCAAGAGTGATGTTTAAACAGTATTTAAACAATGGAAAGTCTTGGTAGAGAATCAAACGGGTGAGAAATTGAAGTCTCTGCGAAGTGACAATGGCACCGAGTACATCAACCAAGATATGCATCAGTTGCTTGCTTGCAGTGGAATCGTGCACCAAACCAGCATTCCAAGGTCACCGGAACAAAATGGAGTGGCGGAACGAGCGAACCGCACTATAGTGGAGAAAGCTCGAGCTCTGCTCAGTGATGCTGGACTGAGTAGGTGTTACTGGGCAGAAGCGGTGAGTGTTATTGTCTATCTAAAGAATCGGTCACCAACCAGAGCAGTAGAGGGGAAACTACCAGAAGAGGTATGGAGGGGAGATAAAGTGGACCTTAGACACCTGCGAGTATTTGGCTGTGCTGCCTACATGCACATTCCTAAGGAGCTGAGGACAAAATGGGATCCGAAAAGCAAGGAAATGATCATGGTAGGATACTGCACCGAATCTAAGGGCTATCGTCTTATAGACCCCAAGAATCCCCAGAGAATTGAAAAAGCACGTGACGTAATTTTTCATGAAGATAATTTTCCTGCTAAAAGACATCATTCGGAGGATGTTGCTACTACTGATAAACCTGACAATCAAGTGTGGGAACTTAACGATGTTTTGTCGGAAACAGAAGTGAATGACCAAGAATCAGATGGCCAGCCAGAGCTACAAGACGGAGATTCAGAAGATGATATTTCTATGGAAGAAGATCCAGAGCAGCCAGCTGCTATGGAGCAAGAAAGAAGATATCCAGTCAGAAATAAGCGTCCCAAGGAATTTCCAGAATTCATACTCTACCAGGCTACACGCGAGGAGGGCGAGCCTGAAACTGTACGAGAGGCCTTGGCTGCAGATGATCGAGAGAAGTGGAAGCATGCCATGGAGAACGAAATAGATTCTTTAGTGAGAAATAAAACATGGGAACTTGTAGATTTACCTGATAATCAGAAGCCAGTTGATTGTAAATGGTTTTTTTAAGATTAAGAAGGACTCTAGTGGTATTTCAACATACAAAGCCCGCCTAGTCGCAAGGGGTTTTTCTCAAAGGTATGGCATAAATTACAGTGATACTTTCTCTCCTGTTGTTAGGTACGGCTCAATCAGAATGTTACTTGCTTTGTCAGTTGAGCTAAATCTATTAATAGGTCACCTTGATATAACAACAGCCTTTTTAAATAGTGATTTGAAAGAAGTTGTTTACATGAAACAGCCGGAAGGACTGGAATCGGTGAAAGGTAAAGTCTGTCTTTTGAAGAAAGCTTTGTATGGTCTTAAGCAAGCGAGTAGAGCTTGGTATGACAAAATTAATTTAGTACTGCTTGAAATGGGTTTAAAAAGATCTGATTTTGAACCATGTATATATTTTAAGTTCGAAAATGGGTGTATTTTCATAATCGCCTTGTACGTAGATGATTTTTTTGTCTTTAGCAATGATGAAAAATACAAATCGGAAGTAACAATGAAACTCATGAGTAAGTTCAAAATGAAAGATCTTGGAGAGGCAAAATGTGTGCTGGGTATGAGGATCAGAAGGAAAAATGGGGAATTATGTTTAGACCAAAAATCTTATATTGAAAAAAACTCTTGAAAGATTTTTAATGACTAATTGTAAACCTTTGAACACTCCAATGGAGGTAGGGTTAAAATTGTCCAGGGCTGAATACCCAGATCCTTCATTGCCTTATCAGGAACTGATAGGTTCATTAATGCGTCTTGCAGTAATCAGCAGACCAGATATTGCACACACAGTAAGTGTGCTCAGCCAATTCAATAATTGCTATGATGAATCTCATTGGGTATGTGCTAAACGGGTCCTAAGATATTTACAAAAAACAAAGGATTTGTGTCTTGTATACAAGAAAACAGGTGTTAAACTTGAAGGATTTGCTGATGCAGATTGGGGAAATTGTTCTTTGGATAGAAAATCTTTTACTGGATTTGTTTTTGTACTTGGAGGATGTGTAATCTCTTGGGAAAGCAGAAAGCAAAAAACCATTGCTCTCTCAAGCACAGAATCAGAATATATGGCTTTAACTCAATGTGCAAAAGAAGCAATTTTTCTTAAAAATTTGTTGAATGAGTTGAATTTTGCAAATAAACAGAATGCTATAACTTTGTATAATGATAATCAGTCTGCACATAAACTGGCGGAAAATCAAATGTATCATAACAGGTCAAAACATAATTGATATAAGACATCATTTTATTAGGGAGTGCGTTACCAATAAGATTATTGATCTAAAATATTTGTCAACAGAAAATATGTTTGCAGATGTACTCACTAAGAGTTTGCATGGTCCAAATCATGTAAAGTGTGTAAAGGGTTTAGGTATGATGTACAAATAATCACAAAAATGGTTAATTTTTCTTAACTTTATTGACCAACTGATCATGTATCTAGATTAAGGGCGAGTGTTGGAATGATCTTCTTATTCTTATCTAACTACAATTGTTAAGTTGGTATTACTACTAGTTGGTACGACAACAGTATTTATCTGTATTGTGTTGGCAACACTGTATACTTGTCGGCGTCCCTTCCGTTGTGAATAAACATGGTTGATGCAAACTGTTGTTGCTTTATCTTTTAAAACAAGCGCAAAACTGAATAAATCCAATACAAACATGCTCACTGAAGATGATAAACTGGGAAGCTGGAATAGGATGTACAGTTATGTAAGGAAGAAGAAGGGAACAAGGGGAGAATTGCCAGTACTCAAAGGAGAAAATGGTAATTTAATAGTAGATAACAAAGAAAAGGCAGAGGCCTTAAATAAGTATTATGCGGCAGTATTTAACAAGAAGGGTCTAAATGAAGATGAAATTAGGGAGGGTAGAGGAAACAAGGAAATAAAGGTAGATGTGGAAAAGATAACTAGGATAATTGCAACAATTAAGAAAGGGAAAGCCCCAGGGAAGGATGGTCTCACGGGGGATTTTATGCAACTTGCAATGAGGGAAACTGCGCTGTATATGGCCGACATCATAGAGGCCTCTCTGGAACAAGGGGAAGTTCCTGGGAGCTGGAGGGAAGCTGTTGTTATACCAGTGCACAAAGGAGAGAAGGGGAAACTAGGGAACTATAGGCCGATATCCCTAACATCAGTGGGATCAAAGATAATGGAAAGGGTAGTGGGGGACTACATAAAAGAGATCATAAGAGGGAAAAAGTGGCTTAAAGAAAGCCAACACGGATTCAGAAAGGGCTACTCCTGCGAGACGCAGCTCTTAGGACTAGTAAACGACCTGGGTAGTTCGCTGGATAAAGGGGAAATTGTGGATGCGGTTTTCATAGATTTTGAGAAAGCTTTTGACAAGGTTCCGCACGATAAACTTATAAGGAAGCTGGAAGGAGTAATTGATGACAATTGGGTTAACCGATGGGTTAAGAAATTTCTAAGGGATAGGAGTCAAAGGGTCAGGGTAGGGGATGAAATATCAAACGAGGTGGAAGTAACATCAGGGGTACCACAAGGGAGCGTACTGGGACCATTACTGTTTGCGATATATATAAATGACATTGCAGACAGGATGGGGGCCAAGGTGCGACTATTCGCAGACGACTGTGTAATATACAGGATCATAAAGAATATTAGGGATGTAACTGACCTGAAAAGGGACTTGACGATGCTTGAGGAATGGGTAACGGGCAATGAAATGAGCCTTAACATTGATAAATGTAAATGGGTAAGGTTCAATAGAAGGAGGATAATTCAAGGCCTAGGGGAAGGGTACTTACTCATGGGGAAACTAATGGAAAGGGTGGAAAGAATTAAATACTTAGGAATATGGTTGCAGTATAAGCTCAGCTGGGAGGAACACGTTAAGGAGGTATCCAAGAAGGGCTTTAGGTGCCTTAACTTAGTTATGCGGACACTAAAAGGGGCAAGTAGGGATTTAAAAGGGCACGCATACAAAACTCTGGTGAGGCCGGTGGTCGAGTACGCGGGAGCTATATGGGACCCGTATAGGAAGGGGGAAGTAGAAGAGATAGAGGCAATTCAGAAAAGAGCTGCAAGAAGGGTACTTAGAAAGGGCAATACTTGGAAGGAGGAAATAGTAAATGGACAGGTAGTAAGGAAGTACGAAAAGTGTCACGCGTATGGTAAGTGAGCTAGGATGGGAGCAGCTGGAGGATAGAAGAAGAAATGACAGACTAGGGAAGATGTTCAGGGTGACTAGAGCCCAGGAAGGGTGGAGAGAGATGAATAGCCTCCTAAAAAAGGCTAATTACCTAGCAAGAGGGGACCATAATTGGAAATATGAGAGAGGGACTTGGGCAACTGATGTGGGAAGGAACGCGTTCATGGCCAGAACGGTGGTAGAGTGGAATGGCCTGACAGAGGGGGTAGTGGGAGAGAAGGATATTAAGGGATTTAAAAAGGCACTAAAAGCTCTAAAGCCACTGCCTATGGTTCACCCAGACTAGATTAAGAAGAAAGAGGGATAAAGAGATAGGAGAGGGAATGCTATCCAAACTCCAAAACCCTCAGAGATCAGTCATTCATGAGAGGGATGAAGGAAAATGAGAGCTGAACAAGGAAGCATGGGCTGAAAGCACTAAGCACAATCTACAGAAATAATGGCAAGAAATAAGAAGGGAAACTAAAAGGAAGAAGGATGCAAGATAAAATTGATTAAGAGGGATGAAAATAATGAGGGAAGGAAGAACAATCTACCACCGACTAACCGTCAATAGTAGAGGAGAACAAACAACAACAACAACAACCACAATCGTACACTGGAACTTGGTTTTCTGGTACTCAGTTAGTCAACGTTTTCCGAACAGAGAGTAGAAAAAGCAGAGTGTGTAGCCGAGGAAACAAGGAACAGTATGGCTCTCTGGCGCGCGAGTGAGGAACTAGAGAATCGGGGATAGGTACGCCCACCTGATAGGAAAACGCATTGTGAATCGCGTCAGTCTACGAAAATACTAAGAAATATTATGATTGTATATTTAATTCACCAAATTTGCAATTTAGAAAGCAATAAAATACAGTAACCAAATAGATTTCCATCCATTTCAACCATTTACTCATACAAAACTACCTGAAAGGTATTATCTAAACTTGACTTTTGGGTCTCGGCAGTGGATGTTGACAGGTTCTTGAATGAAGCATATATATTTGAGACATTATTTTATCTAGCCGATTACACTACCGATTAATGTCTGTGTTTATATGTAAGCAGATTACACCAGATGTTTGAAAAATGGATTCAACCTCATATCGCCCTTCGTTTTGCACATTTAAATGCCTTTGTCAGCTCCGTTCACGCGAGATTTTTAGGCCTAGATTTGCTTTGGTGCGGTGTCAAAGTAGGCCTAGGGCCTACATGTTTATTATTTCGTGTAGGCTCTTCATTAAATAATAATATAAGAAGCTCGAAAGGGTGTGATGGCCTACATACGAAGTCTGGCCAGGAATATTATTATTTAAGCCAGAGTTTTGCACGTCTGCTAGGCCCTAGGCTAGGCGACTTGGCTGTAAATGCGAGATCAACACGCCTAGACAACACAGCTGACGGAGCCTATCCAATTTATTGAAATAAATTGATAGTTTTGGGATACAGACTGGTTAATTATTTTTTAAATTTATATTTTAGAAACAAAAATTATTAGTTTTCTTCTAGCCGAGTCATTTGACACCTAGGGATGGTTGAAACTGGCAAGCAGTAGGCCTAGGCCCTAGGCCAAGCTAGGCGGCCGTCAATTTTCCGCGCTGTTTCTCAGTTCATCACAGCTCTAGGCCATGAAAATTTTGTCAAATTACTAGTCCACGCTTGCATTAGCATATTATACTACAAGGATATTTTATACTCTGGGATTAGTAATTGATGCTCTTTGTTTTAGATTTAGGGCAAACAAATCATAGGCGCTAGTAATTTGAAATGCAGTACGCGAGAAGAACGTACCCTATATAAAATCACTTATTCTTTACAGATTTTCATTATGTTTAAACTTTAACTATACCACAAGGTATCACCTATGGTTCTTAATCATTTTCTTTTATGTAACTGGACGTTTTCAACAGAAAAAGTAGGTTTCAAGATTGGGTCCATGCAATGTTAGCCAAGCGTGTGGACGGCAGCTATCCCCTTTTACCCGGCCATCTTGCTAAACAGCTGATTGCTCACTAGCGCTCCATCGGACCTTTTTTCTCCGGAGAGTGGGTACCAAAAACTCGTGTGGTAGTTCCAGCGCATGCCGCATGATGAACCGCCTTTACCGACCCCCTGATTTGCTGCAACACATCCTACAGCTAAGCAATTCCGGTTGCTGATGAAACTTTGCAGGGGTGAAAAGTAAACATTCTTATAATTATCTGATTATTAATACGCGACGTTGTACCGTCAATCAACGCTCATTCAGATAGATAATATATACAAATTAATATATTATTTATAATATTTATTTATTATTTATTTATATACGTGGTCCGCCAAAAAGTGAGGTAATGTTGAATGTACCTCTGTTTTTCTGAATAAAAGAACACAGATTTTCTTGATTCACTGATTAAACGCCAGTGTTGTGTTTGTAGGTGAGTATTAGGTGAGGGTGACTTGATATTCTTTAGATTAGGATTGTACTTTAAAGCCGGGTTCCCATGTCTCATTCCGCGCGGTATAAGAAAAGTTGAACATGTTTTACTTGGATGTAGCAGGCCGTGCTGGATGATTCGGGATAACCGGGAAAGAAACTCACAAAACTTAGGATTCTAACCAGACTATCACCACGTTTACCAAGGATTTTAAAGCGAGCTATCTCAAGCCGGTTTCATCTAGTCCGAGTCGTACATCAACATAACTAAGCCGGCCTACTTTAGCACAATTTCGTCACAGTTTGCTAAACCTACTAACACGTCGGTTTTCAACCACTTAATTTCCCAAAACAAAATTATTAAATGAAACCAATTATTAAACTGTAGCTATATTATAAAGCCTTTATGACTAATTCAAGTTCAAGTTCACCAATTTTTTTATTTGCATGTTGTTAGTTAATTACAGATTTAAACAATACATGATACATCAAGAAAAATAGCAAAGCCCACAAAGTTTTTTGAAAACTTGAACGTGGGCAGTTATATACATATAATACATAAAAGGACAAGATGGTGAAAGATGAAAGAATTAATTAATGCAAATTTACAAAACATAGTTTAGATGATGCAGTGTGCACTACAATAGCCATTCTACATACTTAAACATATTATAAACTAAATTAACATTATTAAACTTTATTAAACTAAAATTGGACGTTGCTCAAATAATAATATATATAGTTTATTGATTGATAGATTTCCTGAGACATACAGTTTTATTTCTCATTTTACTATCGACATTTTTACTGGTAAGCTTGTAAACAGGAGTAATTAAATTAAATTAGAATTAAATTAGAGATAGTGTCTCTTTATGATGATTAGATTTTATTATTTTATTTGGTTAATTAACGATTAAATTCCCAAGGTAGTCAGTGTCGTTTTCGGAGAGCCATGTATTTATTTCCATTTTAAAGCTGCTTATTCTTGTTATTGATTTAATGTGATTAGGAAGGAGGTTGAATAGTTTAGGGCCTAAAAAAGTAGCATGTCTTTGGCCAAGCTGGGATTCTCTTCTCGGGATTAATAGATTTTGGTTTGTTTGCTGTCTAGTAGTCATTGGATTTTGTAATGGGTTGGCATCATAAAAATTTGAGAGGGTTTGATACAGATGACGATTTTTAAATATGTGCAGGAGGAGAGATTTATGATATAATTGCCTTATGTGAAGTACATTTACAGATTTAAATAACTCTTCTGATGGATACCTTCTTGGTTTTTTTAACAGAACCTTGAGTATGTGCTTTTGGGCAATCAATAATGGTTGTAAATGAGCATCTAGAATCCCACCCCATGCTATAATGCCATATTGAAGCACTGATTGTACTAGAACCATATATACTGTCCTTAGTGTTTCAAGACTGAGGATGTATCTAAGTCGAAAGAAAATATATATTAGATACTGAATTTTCTTATGCACTACCGTTGCATGGACATTCCATTTCAGATGTTTATCAATCTCAACACCCAGATATTTAGTATGCTCTACTCTTGAAAGACTATAACAATTGCAGGTTAATGTACAATGACATGTTGGAACATGTAACTTTATTTCCAAGTTAGCATTTGGTTGTGTCGACTCCCTGTTTGTAAAAGTTATATAGACTGTTTTTTTAAGATTTAAACTAAGATTATTTTTATCCAAACAAAGAGAGACTACCTTCATTGCTGCTTCTGCTATTTGGAAGACCTTTTCCCAACACCAGTGTGAGAAAATAAGTACTGTGTCATCAGCATATGATATTATTATGCCACGGATGTTCAAGTTGCACAGTTCATCTATATAAATAAGAAATAGAATTGGGCCTAGGACAGTGCCTTGTGGTACCCCGATTTGTACTTCAAAGTCCTCACTGCAAGTTTTTCCAATTTTCACTTTGTGTCTCCTATTTACTAAAAAAAATATTAATAGGTTTAAGGCACTCCCTTTTATACCTTTTTCTCTCATCTTTCGTATCAGAATATTATGATTGACTGTGTCAAACGCCTTTGTCAGGTCGAGAAACACGGCAACAGTCTTTTGAGACGAGTCAATCTTTTCATATATATGGCTAGAAAATTTAAATAATGCATCTTGCGTGCCTACATTTGGTTTGAAGCCATACTGGTTTTGGGACAACTTATTTTCACCGAGAAGATAATCCATTAGCCTTGTTTTTATACATTTTTCTAGTAGTTTTGAAAAGTGAGTTAGTACAGAGATGGGTCTGTAGTTCCCCATTTCTGTTCTGTCCCCGGCTTTATAGACGGGGGTTACAATGGCCAACTTGAAACAATCTGGGAAAACACCGGCTTCAAGTGCAGAATTAAAAATATGTAACAGTGGTTCTATGATGAATGGCTTTAGCTTTTTTATTGTGCGTACACTGATGTTGTCATGTCCACTGGCAGAAGAATCATTTAAATTATTTATATGATTTACCAGCTCCTGTGGCGCTATAGGTTGTAGTTCAGACAGAACAGGGTTTGTATTTTGAGATGGTTCTACGTCCGGGTCCTGGCCCTGTAGAACTTCATCTGATTGTGAAGGAAAATTACGACCCAGTTCGATTCCAACATTAGCAAAGTACTCACCAAAAATGTCAGCTATTGGTTTTGGTTGTGTTAATTTAATGTCATCTTGAACAATTTCATTAATATCCACATGTTTTTTTTCCTTCCTATTTGTTACATCATTTATAATGGTCCACAGCTTTTTATTATCAGATTGTGAAGCCTGAATTTTTTCCCTATAATAGGCCTGTTTGGTATGTTTTATCTGTCTATTTATCATGTTTCTGTACATTTTAAAACTTGCAATAATATTGTCATCAAATGGAATATTGGCATTTTTGCAAAATTGTTTATGCTTTTTTACTTTTTTAAACAACCCTTTTGTTCATTGAGAACAACAAGTTGTCACTCATCCAGGGTGCTAACTTTTTATCCTTTGAGCTAAATTTAGTAACTTTGGTATGTTTTTTAATATGATGTGTCAAAATCTCAGCAAAATTATTAGCAGCTAAATTTACGTCAGCCATCGACGTAACTTGTTCCCAGTTAAAATTGCCAAGTGCCAGACTTAATGCATCATAATCAATATACGTAATGATCTTTGAATCGATGTTTGGGTTGGTCCTTTGATTCTCACTTTTAGCCCTTCCTGCGCTCATAGATAAGAATATTGGATAATGATCTGATATGTTATGAGTAAGTAAAACACTAGGTAGACCTACAATTCCTTTTCTGTCTCTTGTTCTTATGAAAATATGGTCTATGCAGGATTTAGAATGTAAAGTTTCTCTAGTAACCGTATTTATGTGGGACAAATACCCTTTGCTGAGCAACAGATTCAAATATTCATTTTGTACCTGGGTAAGAGAATTTTCTTCTTCCAAGATATTTATATTTATATCACCTATAAGCACTACATTAGGCCTACCCTTTTGAACATTCAACGTTACGTCTAGTTCTTCTATAAATGCTTTTATATCTGTGGATGGAGATCGATATAACGATAGTACTGTAAAGAATTCATTATTATAGCAGAAATGCATTATTACACCATTTGCAGACGGGAGATTTACCAATTTCTCTACTCTAACCAATGGGAATAGTTCGGCATGTACATAGATGTTCATGCTATCGAATGTTGAATTTTTTGGTGGTACATAGATAGATATATTCCCAGGAATATTGAAAGGGATATCCTGTTTCAGCTGGGATTCTGATAAAATTATTATGTGTAATTTAACTTTTAGCTGGTCTAGGAATATTCTTAAATTGTCAAAATTAGCATTAATCCCTTGTATGTTGACATGCAGGATTTTAAATGCAGGGCAACTTGGACTATTTATAGAATAGTAAGATTCCAGATCTAATACTGACTTACATTTTTTGTTTTTCTTTTGCACAGTAAGATCATTACTGAAGTCTTGTGCCATTATATTTGAAAGTTGGGATTAATTATAAATAAATATGTGAAAAACAGTAGATGCTGAGTTTCTAAGCTACCGGAATGTCAGCGGTTGAACGTATCAAGATGACCGGGGAAGTCTCATCCTTTCGAATAAAAATTCTGCCCATCCTGGTCCAACAGAACTTGTATTTTATCCGACGTGTTTCCCTCGCCAGCCAAAATAGTCTTTTATTTTCGTGCGTGAGATGATCATTGACGTATATCTTGCATTCTTCTTCTTGTTTATATCCAAAGTCCGTCGTGGTTAGGTCCCCATACCTCTTCAGGCTTTTCTGTAGATCCTCCTTGATCCTCCTGGAGTACAGTTTTGCTACAATGTATGATGATGTAGTAGGTGGTGGCCCACTGTTGGTCTTGCGTGGTGTAACCCGATGGCAATACTCAATATTATCTTCAAGTTGTAGGTCAGCCCCCACTTTTTGTGCAATGTCAACGATTTTTTTATATGTATCTTCTTTAGCCTCTTCAGGGAAACCATGTATTTCTACATTATAGTTTTTAGAGTACTGTTCTAAATCATTTACTTTAGCTGCTAGGCTTTCGTTTGCTTTTTTTAGGTTATTGTTCTCTTCCTTGCATTTTCGGAAATCTATCATGCACTTGTCCAATTTCACTTCCATCTCTTTGTTTATACTTAATAGATCCTCATATTGCTGGCTTAAAAAGGATATAGATTGTTGTACTCCAGTCATCATCTCCTTTAGTTCTTTTATTTCTATACCTACACTTGGCGGCACAGTGGCAAGGCCAGGCCCAAACTTAGGCAACGGCTGAGGCCTAGGGTTAGGCCCAGGGCTACGCCCATTTTTCGGAGCACATTTCGGAATACACTTGTTACAGTACCACGGAATAGCATCAACCTTGATTAGGCAGGAAGTGACGACACAGATAAACTTGCGCGCGCAACCTATTGGCGACTTGTGGAACTAGGACCGACGAACCCCGCGATTCGGACAACATTATGAAATTTTACACAAAGTATGCCCGAGTCTTACAGTGTTTACGTTGTTTAACTAGATGAAAACGATGTTCCAGGGCCAAAATTAGTTCATTATTCAGTAGAACAACATCCTAATGAATAGCTAAAGAGATTATTTCAAGACTTTAGAGTAACTAAGACTGTGCTTTATCTTTCAAAGGACAAGTAGGGTGTGTAAACGGCCGGGCTTTACGTTTTAAATTGTATGTTAAACACAAAGAAAGGCTTCTGTCAAAACAACACTTTATAACAGTGAAGCCACTAGACTACGAGACTAGGCCTAGGTCCACTATTTAAAATCCAGGGTTAAACCAAAAGGCCTAGGGGATGCCTAGGGGTATCTAGGCTAGCCCCATGAGTTTTGACAGGTAGGCTCTACATACTCTTTCAACATAGGCTCTTCTTGGACCTTATCCCACTTGTCCTCAGGGATATATTTTCAAAGGCTACACAAAGGCATATAGTGCTCCATACGACTAGTTTAGGCTAGTCCTAGACTTGTGGAATAGCCGGCCTGTTCATAGACCACTAGGGTCTAGAGGGGTTGGCTTTGCGGATAGGCTAGAAGTGCTCAAGCCTAGGCCTAGGCCTACGCGCTCAATAGGCCCAATTATTGCTCTGTATTCTGATTTCTGACAATATAACTAGATAAGCCTATGCCTAGGTGCCTTTTTCTTTGAGTAGGCCTAACTGTTTGGTTCCGAATCTGGAAAATCGTTTGTGAGACCAAGCACCTCCAACGAAGTGTTTGCTGCTGCAAATGTAGGCCTTGGTGTCATTGTTACTCTTGTGACGGCCGTGAAATGTTTTCTTCCACAATGCCCTGACCCATGTTTCAACCTTTTCCCAGCCTTCTTAGAGAATGGGAAATTTAATAAAATATACTCCAACCATGTATTCTCTATTAAAATAACGTGAAACAATGTTTTGTAGTCGGCATTTTGACATCAACGTGCTTTCAGTCAGCTGTCAGTGACATAGGCCTACACACTGTGGAACATGCCGAAGAATTTTATTACATATTGTCTTACTAAGCCATAATTTTGATGTTGTCGTTGTTGTTTCGTATTCTACAAGGTTTAATGAAACTAATGAAGCTATTGGTAATAAGAATGAATGTATAATTACGGAATAAAAGTAGTTTAAAAACGGGTTATTTTCCTATGCTATAACATTAAAATAGGAAACGAATGTCCGAATCTGCTGAAGTAGTGCAGCCGGTAACCGCTAGGTAGCGCCAGAGTAGCGCCATTGTCGATTCTAAATATAGATTCCTGGCTGACGCTATTGTTTGCGAGGCGTAGGTGTGATAGATACCTTTAGAAAGTCCCGTACATTTTTTGTCCGTCCATATATCACATACATTGCATTGAATTGCATCCCCAGCCACTACTTTAGAGCACACACCACAGAGTTCAACCTCCTCTTCCGCCATCTTGCCTTCTTGCATGCACCACGTTTTACCAACGATTTTAAAGCGAGCTATCTCAAGCCGCTTTCATCTAGTCCGAGGCGTGGCTACAAAAGCCTAATTTCGTCCAGTCTGCTGAACCTACTAACACATCAGTTTTCAACCTTTTATTTCCCAAAACAAAATTATTAAATGAAACCAATTATTAAACTGTAGCTATATTATATAGCCTTTATGACTTTTTTTGCATGAAAGGCATCAATTCTCGCCCGATTTGTTCTAGAACGGCACCAGTGGATACTCATAATTCTCCCTATCAAGTTGGCAAGGCTCGGCTAGCTCGTTTAAAGCGAGCCAGTTCACTTTGGTAGGTCGGTTTGAGTTAGCTCGGTTTCAAGTGTTTACCAAGCGTTTGAGGTCGGCTTGAAGCCAAGCCGGCTTGAGATAGCTCGCTTTAAAACCCTTGGTAAACGTTGGAAGGCATCTATTCTCGCCCGATTTGTTCTAGAGAGGCACCTGGATACTCATAATTCTTCCTATTAAGCTGGCAAGGCTCGGCTAGCTCGTTTAAAGCGAGCCAGTTCACTTTGGTAGGTCGGTTTGAGATAGCTCGCTTTCAAGTGTTTACCAAGCGTTTGAGGTCGGCTTGAAGCCAAGCCGTCTTGAGATAGCTCGCTTTAAAAGCCTTGGTAAACGATATCTATCACCACGTTTACCAACGATTTTAAAGCGAGCTATCTCAAGCCGGTTTCATCTAGTCCGAGGCGTGGCTACAAAAGCCCAATTTCGTCACAGTCTGCTGAACCTACTAACACGTCAGTTTTCAACCATTTTATTTCCCAAAACAAAATTATTAAATGAAACCAATTATTAAACTGTAGCTATATTATATAGCCTTTATGACTTTTTTGCATGAAAGGCATCAATTCTCGCCCGATTTGTTCTAGAGCGGCACCAGTGGATACTCCTAATTCTCCCTATCAAGTTGGCAAGGCTCGGCTAGCTCGTTTAAAGCGAGCCAGTTCACTTTGGTAGGTCGGTTTGAGATAGCTCGCTTTCAAGTGTTTACCAAGCATTTGAGGTCGGCTTGAAGTCAAGCCGGCTTGAGATAGCTCGCTTTAGAAGCCTTGGTAAACGTGGTGTTTTATTCCAAGATTATCTATTTCCATAGAGAGGCCAGTGGCTAATTAAACTACAACAAATACTACAACTATGATGGCGCGACAGCGCAACTCCAATTCATAGAGAGGCCAGTGGCTATTTATACTACAACAAATACTACAACTATGATGGCGCTAGAGCGCATTGAACTAATTGAAATAGAACCTGATGACACATCTCCCCCTTAAACGCCTGTTACACTAGGAAGTTAGAAAAGTAAAAGAGAAGAAGTGAAGAGAAAAAGAACTTTTTGATGCTGTCACACAGGGCACTTCTGAACGAAAAGAAAAAGTGTGCGCGTGGCGCTACCTCTCGGCCTTCCTGCAAAACTATGGCGTGCTGTTGCGGCAAAAGTGTGTACTAAGATACGATGATGTTTTCTTGTGGTTTTCTTCCATTTGCAAACGAATCCACCGCCGCGTTTATGTTCACATCTCCGGGAAAAGCAGAGGGACGACTTTATACCCGTCGACTTATTCCCAAAGTTGTAGTCCATGGCAACATTACCAACCAATCACGATCAACTCTTCAAGGTCTTTTTACTTTTCACTCTCCTCTTGTCGAGCAGAGTTCGACAAGTTGGAAAACTTTTCACTTTTTACTTTCCGACTTCCCAGTGTGACAGCAACAGGAAAAGTCCCATAAGCTACATGCTAACTCTTCTTCTAAAAAGTTACTTTTTCTCTTCACTTTTTCTCTTTTACTTTTTCAACTTCCTAGTGTAACAGGCCCTTTAAAGTATTGATTATGAATTTCAACGGGTAGATGAGATTTGTAATTGATAACACAAAAGTATTTGAATTTAAACAATATGAACTAGGTCAGACTAACTTAAATAATATTCATGAAGATAGAGAGTTCCAAACTTACAGACTAAGTTTTGTCTGTGGATGCACAAAGTGCCCACTCCGTGTCTGGTATCTTAAGTTGTTCTCGGGAGTAGCCTCGACTGCAACAGGAGGAGTGCTAGTCTTGGTTTCTTGTCGAGGACTTGTGTTACCTGGGATTGATGTAATTTGTGGGACCGGATCAGGAACTTCTTCAGCTTGGTTTCCGAAATTCTCGTCCACCTCTTCATTGGAGTCCTTGACGTCGTCATTGAAGTAGGGGGCCGGAACAAGGTGCCATCGGTTTCTCCTGACTGCTCCACGATTGGTCTGGACTACATATGACCTTGGTTCGGTAGCACAGTGAAGAACTCTTCCGTGTGTCCGCATGTCGATTATCCATACAGCATCACCTGGTTTTAATGGCGATAGAGTATGGCATCGGTGTCTTTGATCATAATTTGACTTTTGTTTTGCTTTTATTATCTCTTCCTTCCTCTGAAGATTCGACTTGTCCGGTATTTTGTCCAGTTGTGCCAACGAGACAGGGAGCGTAGTTCTTAATTTCCGATTCATTAATAGCTCAGCCGGACTGAAGCCGTTTTGAAGAGGTGTTGTTCTGTATGCGAGGAGGGCTAGATGTGGATCCTCTGATTTCTTCAATCGTAGTTTTACAATCTTGACAGCCGCTTCTACAAAGCCGTTACTTTGACTGAACTTTGGGCTGCTGGTGATGAAGTTAAACCCGTACGATTTAGCAAATAGCTTGAACTCCGAGGTTTCAAGTAATCCAAACTGCGGCCCGTTGTCGCTTTGAACATTCTCCGGTATTCCGTGTCTCGAAAAGATTGATCGGCAGTGATCGATAATCGACTGTGATTTAAGACTGGTTAGTTCTGCTATCTCAAAATACCTCGAATCCCTAGTAGCACAGGATTTTTGGGATCGTCTGGGCCACGTATGGCCCTCATCTGGCTGCCTGACGTAAAGGGAATGCACGTCTGGGCATCGTCCCGGCCCATTTCCAGGCTAAACCATACTTTTAAACGCTTTGGCCCTCGGATGCCAGCCAGATCCTTGCCATACGCGTCAGCCATGACTTGGAAACAACTGGCTAGCATATGTGGATCGATGCGCTTAACCCTAGTCAGCTGCATCTGGCCGCCCGATACCAGCCAGGATCCTTGCCGGACGCGGCTAGCCATGACTTGGCAAAAACTGGCTAGCCACACGTGGCCCAGATGCGTCTTAACCAAGCTCAGAGGGATGTGGCACGACGGATGCTAGCCATGTCTTTCCACACACGGCCACCAGACTCGTCTTGACCAAACAACTGTTTAGCCGTTAGGGCAGAAAGGGGTGGGGTAGCGTCGAGTTTGAATTTGAAAATAATGAATGACTTGTCTGCTACCTTTTTTGGTTAGTTTTCGAATGCTCTCTCGAGAAGGCTGGATCTATGCTGGTCTCTGTGGTGTTTGGTATTTATGCTACGTATAATGCACACGCACGTAGCACACGTTTTTGGAGTCCCATGGAAAGGTAATATATACGCAGTACACACACCCCAAGGATTCATATAGGCGCACCGCACCAGCGAGAAGCGGTAGTCATCCTGAAGGTAAATGGTAGTGGGAGCTACTACACATCTGTTGCCAGAAAGTGTAAAAATACTCAAGGTTAAATACAGTACGCACTCGCCCCTATAGCAAGAAGATGGATTCATATAGGCAAAGCCTGGAGCAGAAGTCGAACTGAAGGTAATGTTAAACCCCCTCAGCCTTGCCAGGAGGGGTCGTGTCTTCATACTTATGGTAATACATGCCCGTACGCACGAACCGTTATAGCAAGAGGATGATTCATATAGGGGCCAAACCCCGCAAAGCCAGGAGCAGAAGTCGTACAGAAGGACTCATGCAGTCCTTGCCAGAAAAAACGTGTCTTCATACTTATTTGGGAATGCATCAGAACGCACGCGAAGTCTTATATGAAGATAAGGTTAAACCACTCAGCCCTTGCCAGAAAATTGGGTCTTCATACTAATGGTAACACATGCAGTACGTACGCACCCCAGCAAGAAGGTGGGTTCATATCGGCGCATGGTGCCAGAAACTGTCCATGTTCATGTAAGTATACACTCGCTCACATCCATCGCAGGAAAAACAAAATATGAAATATTCATTTACAGTTTTTATAAAAAAATTGTGAAAAAATATGTATGCGTATCATTATTTACCCCATGATGAGTCCTAACTTCCTGTCAGACCCACATATGGCAACATGGCTATGCTCTCATCAGTAAATAAAAATTGTCTGGCTGGGATCTGGCAAAACCCCAAGGCTAGCCGTGCGTCCCGGGTGGCCAGATGCGTCCCGTACGAGGCCCAGACGCATGGGCCATACGTGGCATGACTGCCAAAAAAAGAATACCAGCCACACCCGGCTAGCCATATGACAAACGCACGTTTTCGTCTGGCTTTGCCGGATGCTCCCCGAACGAGGCCCGACGCATGGGCCATATGTGGCATGACCTGCCAAAACGAATACCAGCCACACACGGCTAGCCGCATGTGGCATGGACGTTTTCGCCGGCTAGCCAGATATGGCCCTTACAAGGCCCAGACGTACGTGTTCTTAGGGATAGTAATCGGTAACCACCAAATACCATTTTTGATGCAACTTTAACAGATCCATAGCCACAGTTTGCCATGGTCTGTCTGGAAAGATGCTCGGGACGAGAGGTTCGTGTTGATTGTTAGATTCCTGAATGCATTCAGGACATGATCGTACTGCGAATTCAATCTGACTTGAGAGTCCGGGCCACCATACAGCTTCGCGTGCTCGCGCTCGACACTTCGTTATACCTTTGTGCCCTTCATGAATCTGATCTAATTCTTCTTTTTGTAATGTTGCAGGTATTACTAATTGCGACCCTCTAAGTATTAGATGATCATGGATAGAGAGTTCATCTTTGACAGACAAATAAGCGTATAGTTCCGGAATCAGTTGGTCTTTTGAGGGCCAATCTGTTTGGATATACTCTTTCAACATCAAGCAGATAGTATCTTTACTTTGTTCTTCAACAATCTTTGCGAGATACGTATCTGTGACGGGGATATTACAAGAAACAAAACGAACATAGGCATTTGTTTCTTCCTCCAGCTCGTTTTCCTCCACGACTGACAGAGGTTTTCTTGAAAGAATATCAGCAACAACTAAATCTTTACCAGGAGTGTAAAATATAGAGTAATCATACCTCATCATGCGAATTCGGAAGCGCTGCAGTCTAGGCGACATCTCGTCGAGGTCCTTCGACGTGAAGAAAGGAACCAGTGGTTTGTGATCCGTCTCAATCTGGAAGGTTAACCCGATTATGTAATCTTTGAAGCGATCACATGCCCATTGCCCATGTCAACGCCAAAGCCTCTCTCTCGATGTTCGCATATCTTCGCTCGGCTATCGACAGTGTGCGCGACGCGTAGGCTACTGCTCTCTTCCTCCCATCTTCCTGCTTCTGTGTGAGGACACTACCAAGACTATAGGATGAAGCATCTGAGGAAACAATCGTGGGTTTGGCAGGGTCGTACAGGGCTAGGGAAGGTGCCTGGGTAAGGAGAGTTTTGATCTTCTCGAATGCTTGTTTTTGAGGTATTCCCCACGTCCAACAATTTTTTGATGAAAGGAGGGAGTTAATAGGCTCAAGGATTTCCGCTTTTCTAGGGATATATTTTCCTAGGAAGTTTACCATGCCCAAGAAGCTTTGCACCTCTTTGACGTTAGTTGGTGGATCCATGTTTACGATCGCCGCTATCTTCCGATCGTCGGCTCTTATACCATGAGCATCGATTGTGTGTCCTAGAAAGTCTACAGAGTCTACTGAAAACTCCGTTTTCTGTTCATTCAGGGTTATTCCTGTTGAGTTTAGCCTTTCTTACACAGCCCGTAGACGATTGTCATGTTCGGTCTGGTCTTTACCCCAGACTATCAAGTCATCCATGTGCACTAGGACTTCTTTAAGTCCATGCAGTATTTGACTCATTCTTTTCTGAAAGTGCTCCGGCGCTGAGGCGATACCAAAAGGCAAGCCCTTGAACTTGAACCTTCCAAACGGGGTTAGAAAAGTAGTTAGCGGTTGAGACTCGGGTGACAAAGGTATCTGCCAAAACCCTGAATTTGCGTCTAGCTTTGTAAATATTTTGGCACCTGCTAGTTGACCTAACGTATTGTCGATTTTCGGTATAGGATGAAACTCTCTCTTGACGCTACGGTTAAGGTGCGTTAAATCAACACAAATTCTTACACCGCCTGATGCCTTAGGAACGACCACCATGGTTCGTCAACCTCGGCAATAACGCCCCTCTCCACCAAACGTTGTAGCTCTGTTTCCACAGACTTCAACAAAGGTAATGCTACCGTTCTTGGAGTAGTGATTGCTCGGGGTTTAGCATCGGGACTGATACTTATCTTGTAATCTCCTGGAATAGTCCATAATCCTTTGAAGAGTTGTGGGAACTTGGCTTTCCAGTCTGTTCCGGTACTGACACCGTTTAGGATGGCATTTACGCCAATGATATTTAGACTGGTGATCGCCGGTCTCCCTAGTAGGGGTGTATCAAGATCATGCACTATGTATACTGTCTCTAAAGACGACCTGTTATTGTAATGAAGCTCGACTTTTGCCACCCCAACTACTCTTAACGGACGTTTGTCTGGTCCGCATAGTTTCCTTATAGGTTTGGTTAAAGACATACCTTTAACTGCGGGAGAATGGCTGGTAGAACAGTGACATCCGCACCGGTATCGACTTTGAACGAGATTTTGCTCATTCCGACTTTCACCAGAACCATCCATGGATCAGACTTGCATGTGTTAACACTGCCAATGAACACACAGTCTGCCTCGTCATCATCTTGGCTTGCTGCAACTTCGTGTACTTCCTTGCGGCGACAGGCCTTTGCATAGTGGCCTTTGATTGATTGAAATGGCTCAATCTTCGTCCGACAAGACGAACACTCACGAACGTACAAAATACGTTACGTCCAAGACCTCACGGCTGTAGCACGAGAGGAAGATATTTATGGTGGCCAATCGGAGAATACTGACGCCCATTCGCCCATGAATGGACAATATCAGTAAAAGCAGTAATGACAGGACAGATAAACCCATTGATGACACCTGTTGTGAACATGTCAAAACTCAATTTTGCGTAGATAACTACTTCATCCCCAACACAACAAATCTAAAAAACCATCAAAGTACACACCTTCACCCAACCTTTCCAAATAATAATGATAACCTAAACTATCTCTATATTAATGCTAGAAGCTTGAAGCACAGCCAACGAATTGATCAAATTTGTAATTTAGTTGATACTTCATCAATGGATATACCTGTACTAGTCATTGCTGAAACATGGTTAAGCGATAGCGAAACCAATCTCTATAACATCCCAGGATATACAGGTGCATATAGTTGTCGAAATGACAGAGTTGGGGGTGGCTTAGCCATCTTTACAAAGCCTTGCCTTCAGTCAATTACTCTAGATATATACAATGACAGCTTTTACATGGTAGTGTTGGAAATACCAACAAAGGGTAAAAGCACTATTTTGATAGGGATTTATAACCCACCTAACCAAGGCAAAATAATGCATGATAAACTCCTAAACAAACTGGATGAACTACTAATTACCTACAAGAAATACAATATTCTTATTATTGGTGACCTGAACATAAACGTGATGGATATTTCCATAGAGTACACCAACATGCTACACACCAATGCATGCCACATATTAAATAACATTGTTACTAGACACAATTCAAACACAGGTACCGGTACCCTGATAGATCACATAATCTCTAACTCCTTACACCTCTCTTTCAAAATATACACAATGGACAACCCTATAAGTGACCATAGAATTATTCTCACCTCTATATCCAATTCAGTAAATCAGTCACATCCAGCCCAAAGGCAAATTTCAAAAATTGATTATGCAGCATTTACTACTAACCTAACCCTTGGCTTGACACAACTTGACACAAATAAACCAACCAATGGAGCTGCTACAGTAGATGATTTGTATGATGAATTTGAATCATGCATAGAACAGGCATTAAAATCAGCCACCACACAAAGGTCATTAAAAAAGAAAACTCGTGAACCGCTCTGTCCATGGGCAAACCCTGCCCTAGTTGCATTAATTAACCAAAAAAACAAAACATATGCTAAATTTAAACTCAAACCCCACAATATGCTTATAAAAGATGAACTTAAACAACTGCAAACAGAAGTAACATCACTCCGCCGGAAACTAAAAAAACAGTACTATGCAAATAAAGTCACTGAAGCGTCTGGTAATGGGAAGGAAACGTGGAAAATAATAAACCAACTTCTTTTCAATAAACATAATAAATCCAAAGAACCATGTGGCAAACTAACAAATGGAAATGGTGGCAACAATGCCGTCACGGATCACCTCGACATTGCAGACATGTTTAACGACTACTTTACCAGCATTGGATCCACACTTTCAAACAAGATCCCTGCTCCAAAAGTAAGAACCTTTATAGATGAACCCAAAGCCAAATCTATTTTCCTCGCTCCAACCAATGCTGAGGAAATCATAGATACAATAAATAAAAAGGTTAATCCGAACAAAGGTACAGGTTACGATAATATTACTCCGAAAGCTATTATTGCCGCTAAATCTATCATAGCACCATACCTTGCCAATATTTTCAACACTTCTTTCACTAGCGGAACTTTTCCAACAAAACTAAAAATAGCCAGAGTAGTGCCAGTTTTCAAAACAGGCAAAAGAGATGAAGTTTCTAACTACCGTCCCATCTCTATTCTTCCAACTATCTCCAAAATACTAGAACACATTATGAAAACTGTAATGAGTTAACATCGATAGGTATTTGTAATCAGTTAGATAATTATTTATTAATCACTTTGGTTACATTATGTATTATGTCACTGTTGTAGTTACTTATTAATAATACATTTACAGAACGGCTAGTAACAGTCAGTTCCCACTTCAGTGGGGTAGCCATTAGTCCTCTCTGTGTTTCCATGGATTCCCGCGGCTACTACGACATCTCTAGCGCTAGTAGTAGTTACTGTAACTCTTGTTTAATTCTCAACAGTTGGCTAACTGCACAACAACAACAACTTGAAATCAGCTGTGCTGTCAGTTCACCAGCTCTAAGTACACACTTATTACACCTTTCCCCCAAGTCTATGCATGGTATGATGATTACACAGCAACACAATCAAAACACACTATGGAAGGTTACACAATTTTGAATTTGTGAATATAAGCTCATACTGAAACAATACACAATAATCATACAAAGATACACAAGTGAATTTGTGCATAGAAGCTTACATAGAAAGATGTGCTAGTAGGCTACTTAGGCCTAGACTTGTTCTGAACAAAAATTCAATACAAATTTTTAAAAAACCTTACTTAAATTAAATGAAACATACAATACAATAGTTCACATTTCAATCTTACAGTGACAATATAATCAATAGCATACAATAACAATACAATGATAATAATACCAGTTTAGTATTTAATGTAATCATTAAATTTAGCTGGTTCTCTCCTGTTACGTGATGGTCTACCATCCGAGTGGGTAACAACCTCACGACTGCCAGAAGTCATGTTACGTGATGGTCTACCATAAGGAGTTGTAACTACCTCACGACTGCCTGAAGTCATGTTACATGATGGTCTACCATAAGGAGTTGTAACTACCTCCGGAGTGTATGGTTTATCAGACATAGGTCTACTTATTATACTTTCTGGGGGTCCTGCTACTGGTTCATTCATCTCTTCCCTCATCATTTCAGAATCCAAAAAAATGATCCTAGCAAAGGACCAATTGCAGTAACTTTTATGGTAGTAGACAAGGAGTTTACTCCATTGTTAGGTCTACAAGATTGCAATAATCTAGGCTTGATAAACTTTGTCAGGGAAATAGAAAGTGAACTTGGTTCTAAAGAGAGTGTGTTACAGTCACACAGTAAAATATTTCAGGGATTGGGATGCATGCCTCCTCACGACTGCCAGAAGTCATGTTACGTGATGGTCTACCCTAAGGAGTTGTAACTACCTCACGACTGCCTGAAGTCATGTTACATGATGGTCTACCATAAGGAGTTGTAACTACCTCCGGAGTGTATGGTTTATCAGACATAGGTCTACTTATTATACTTTCTGGGGGTCCTGCTACTGGTTCATTCATCTCTTCCCTCATCATTTCAGAATCCAAAAAAATGATCCTAGCAAAGGACCAATTGCAGTAACTTTTATGGTAGTAGACAAGGAGTTTACTCCATTGTTAGGTCTACAAGATTGCAATAATCTAGGCTTGATAAACTTTGTCAGGGAAATAGAAAGTGAACTTGGTTCTAAAGAGAGTGTGTTACAGTCACACAGTAAAATATTTCAGGGATTGGGATGCATGCCTAACAGATGCACAATAACTTTAGAAAAGGACCATACCCCTGTTATACATCCTCCAAGGAGGATCCCAGTTAGTCTAAAAGATAAGTTGAATGATACTTTGTTGTCTTTAGAAAAGGAAGGGGTAATACAAAGGGTGACAAAACCAACAAATTGGGTAAATAATTTGGTAATAATTGAGAAACCTAATGAGGATCTAAGCCTTGAATAGGCTAGCATTGATTGCAATACGTAAGTACTAAAATGTTCTCGATACCTACTGAATGTAGAAGATACTGAATGTATCAAAGTATTTAATAAAGAATACTTGAATAGAATTATAATGTAGCAGATGCTGAATGCATCAGGTACTGAATGTATCAAAGAGTTAAATACAGAATTAGGATCAGGGAAGAAAGAGTGTGGAATCCAGGAATCCACCGTAGTCCAAAGGTAGTACATAGTAGTATGTAGTACGAAAGGATAATGATGGTAGTATTATTAGAAGGAATAGGCGTGATTTGAGAAAAAGTGTAAATGAGGATGCACCAGTAACACCAGGGTTGGATTCTGAAATGAAAGAATTGGTACATAGTGTATCCAAACACTTACCCATGTCAAATTCAAAAAAACAAGAATTTAGAGTAGCGACTGAGCAATATGAGACTGCTCAACTTTTAAAAAACTTAATTCAGGTAGGATGGCCAGAGCACAAAAACCAAGTTCACTTTCTATTTCCCTGACAAAGTTTATCAAGCCTAGATTATTGCAATCTTGTAGACCTAACAATGGAGTAAACTCCTTGTCTACTACCATAAAAGTTACTGCAATTGGTCCTTTGCTAGTGTTATGTTGTGAAATATCGGAAGAGGGTGAATATCGGAATTTTAAGGTGAGAAAGATTATTCTAGCATTACCGTTTTTACTCCATCTTCCCTTTATTATTTTCCTTTCCGGTTCGGTTACACCAGTAGGCGGTGGACGCCAAATACAAAAGGGTGGGAGTTTTTGAATAGGGATATGACATTCCTCCCTGCTTTGAATAAGACCTTGATGGTAAAGAGAAAAATTCAGATTAATAATATTAATAGAAAATAAGAGAACAACTTACAAGGTTACAATAATATAAGGAAATTGTGAAGCAAAATCTCTAACTTAAGGATAAATATCTTGGACATCAAACCTAATACTAGACTTACATTTTTAGACACCAAATGGAGGTTGGCTGAACTAATATTAGTGTTGTGAACTGAATAATTGTTCTTAAGATATTACAAGTTAACATATATGAAAAATGAAAATGTAGATAGCCTAGATGGCCAGGCGAATACCAGAGGGTTATCTTTTAACGGAAACGTTCAGGAATCTGTCTGTTTCGAGGAGGGTTGCGACGGACTGCTGCCTCTCCATCCGGGTAAGCTGGTGGCAAGATTGGATACCCTGGCTCATCCTGCTGTGGATCTTCTTCCGGAATGACTTCCTCCCTATCCGTGGGTGATCTTCTCCATCCGGATCTGCAAGGTCTGCTGCTGGAATATTTGCCCAATCATCTGGTTCGTCTGGCCACGGAGCACCATCCCTCTCTTGATCTTTGTTGTTGTGTGTCCTCGACTCCAGCGTGTTGAACTTCTTTAGGAAAGACGAGTTTCGTATTATGACTTGTTGTCCGCGTTTGGCTGTAATCTGGCTTCCCCTGATCTTTATGATGACAAATGGATCTGGGTCGTATGGTGTGCTGAGTTTGTTGCGCTTTTGTTGTCGGCAGAGCACCCGGTCGCCAAGTTGTAGTGCATGAAGTTGGGTGTTTCTCTTTCGATCAGCATACAATTTTGCCTTTTGTTTATGTCCCGCATCGTCCGCTCGGATGTCTTGGTCGTTGTTTTCACACTCTAGGTTAGGGGTTACTGAGGGTAGTGTCGTTCTCATTTTACGGCCGAACATGAGCTCGTAGGGAGATCGGTTTGTCGTAGAGTGAGGTGTAGCTCTGTAGTTCATTAAAGCGTAGTCGAGTTCAGTTTGTAGATCCTTCTTCTCCATATGGGCTGCTAACACCGTCTTGCGAATAGATTCCACAGATCTTTCTGCCTGCCCGTTGGCCTCGGGCCATAGTGGCGTAACGCGGTGATGTCGGAATCCCATTTTTCTGGCGAATGCTGCAAACTCTGCGCCATTGAATGGCGGTCCATTGTCAGATTTTAACTGGACTATTGCTCCGAATTGACAGAATAACTTTTGTAAGACTCGTGTTACATGTCGAGTGCTGGTTGATGGTATGATTTCCACGAAGGGATACCGAGAATATTCGTCGGTCAGAATCAGTAGGTACTTTCCGTCAGGGTACGGACCATCAAAGTCGATGACTACATTTTCCCACACACCCTCTGGAAGGTCAGTAGGACGAATCGGGTCTCGCGATTTTTTTGGCTTAGTTATTGCCTGGCAGGGTATGCACGACGTTACTGCATCATGAACGAGTTTGTCCATATTGGGGAACCACAGCTTTTCTCGGATAAGCTGCTTCGTTTTCACCATTCCGCGGTGCCCTCGATGTGCGAGGCATACAGCAGTCTCATGGAGAGCAGGTGGGATCACTAGCCTGGTCCCGCGTAATACTACTCCATGAGCCGTGGTTAGTTCGTCGCGTATTCTCAGGTATGGTTTTAGCTGTTCTTTTTCCCACAGTTTGTAGGCTGTACCTGGGGATGCTTGCAAAGCTTCAATCAGGAGTTTGAAGGTTTCGTCTTTTGCAGTTTCAATTTCAACATCGCTAAGGGACATTGAAGCGGGGCACGACTGTTCTGACAAGAACGTTACGTATTCTTCTGGAACTTTGTGCGTGCGACGGTTGTCCGTTGTGAAAGGAAGTGGGTGTCGGGATAAGTAGTCGGACGGATTTTCTTTTCCGATTTGGTGGATGGCATGGAATTGATATAGCTGAGTGCGAAGGAGTAGTCTCTCAATGCGGGCTGAGGGAGAGGCTCTGGGATTAGAGAAAATGGATACCAGGGGCTTGGAGTCGGTGTGGAGGATAAAGTTGGAACCACACAGGTACAGGTGGAAATGCTCCATTCCATAAGTCGCTGATACCATCTCTCTCTCGATTTGAGAGTACCGTTCCTCTACCGCTGTTAGGGCTCGACTTGCGTAGCCGACTATCTCCACCGTTTTGCCACTTTGTTGCGATAGTATTGCACCTACCCCATGGGGACCGGCATCAACATGCAAGTGTGTTTCTTTGTTGGCATCGTAGTATGCCAACGAGTGGGCACTAATCATCTGTGATTTTAGTTTGTTGAAGGTGTAGGTATGTTTTTGTGTCCATTTCCACTCCGATTGTTCTCAGTTAACTCTCGAAGTGGTTTTGTGACCGAAGCCAGGTCTGGGAGAAAACGACCGCAGTAGTTCAGCATGCCTAGCAAACTTCTTACTTCAGTTGGACTGGTCGGCATGTCAAGGTTGGAGATCGCCATGATCTTTTCGGGGTCGATCTGTAGGCCCTGTTTGGTAAATAGGTAACCAAAGAATTTTAGCTCAGTTTTTGTGAACTGGCACTTCTTTTTGTTGAGTGTTATACCTCTGTCTTGCAAGCGTTTAAGCACACATACCAAAGCTTCGTCGTGTTCTTTGCGTGTTCTTCCATACACAAGTATATCGTCACTTACGTTAAGCACTCCTTTTGGCTTGCCTAGCACCTGCGGAATGGTGTTTTGAAAAACTTCAGAGGCCGAACTAACTCCGAAGTTTAGGCGCTTATACCTCCTCAGCCCATGTGCGTTGAAAAGGTTGTGATTGCGCGAGATTCTAAATCTAACTCAAGTTGATGGTAACTTTCATTAAGGTCGAGTTTAGAAAAGTAGGCTGCTCCATTTAGCGAGGTTACAATATCCTCTATGGTTGGGGTTACATGTCTGACTCTTTTACGGCTTTATTCGCTTGCCTCATATCGATGCATAATCGAACGGCCCCTGGGCTGTGGGGTTTCGGTACCACAACTACCGGTGAGACCCACGGCGTTGGTCCATCTACTGTTTCAATGATGTCAGCATCCTCGAGACGTTTTATTTCAGCCTCTACCATATTCCGCACATTAAACGGTATTCGCCTATGACGTTGGGCTACTGGGGGTACGGTTTCATCAATGTGAATGTGCACTTGGTGGTTGGTCAGTTTCCCAATACCCGTAAAGAGGGAACTGAATTTCTCTACATAGTCGACAGGGCTTACTGCAGGATAAACCGAGCACGTTATTTTAATAAGACCCAAGTTAATTGAATCGCTGCAACTAAGGAGGGATTCTGAGTTTCCCTGTACAACAAAAATTTCAGATTCAATAATCTTTTCCTTGTATTGTAGGGTGGCATTAAATTTTCCTGTCACAACTAGACCAGAGTTGCTGTTGTACGGAAATATTTTTGTTCTTGTCGATTGCGTTTTGGGTTTTATTCCTATTTTATTGAAGGTGTCGGTTGAAATTATTGTTACACTCGTACCGGTGTCGGCCATGAATTTAATCGGTGTGTTGTTTAGCATGATACTGGCTGTTATCGGGGCCGACTTGTTAGGCTTATTTTGAGAGGTCGAGTTTGCCACTACCCTTAGCTTGTAGTTGGACTCGGCGCCTGAACTGTCTTCCGGTTCATGACAGACATTGTTAGTTGTAGTGGCAGTAGCATGCACAAATGTCTTTGACTTACCAGTGGGCCTATGGGTGCTGCTGCTGGGACCTGCAACGGAGTTATGTTTTCCTTCCGATCGGCACACTTGGGCATAATGGTTGGCCTTCCCGCAGTTGTTGCATGTTTTGCCTTTGGCAGGACAGGCTTCCGGGCCGCCATCGTGAGGCCAATCCCTCCCACAGTTGTAGCACTTTCTATTTTGTTCATTAGTCATACCTGGCTGTTTTTTGTCCTTCCGGTCGTAGTTCTTGTAGCGCAGCTGAGATTTGTTCTTCTTCGGTTGTTTCTGGATTGCATTGACTGCTTCCGGTTGTTCCTCGATAGCTGATGCTCGTTTTTCAGTCATTTCGTATGCTCTCCCCTCTGTTAGAATATCATCAAGGGTAGCTGCCGGATGGCGTAAAGCATACCTGCGTAGCCTACCAGAAGTCATATGTTGGATCATCTGCGACTTAATCTCACGTGGAACGTCATGAAAATCGCAGGACTGCGCTAACTTCAACAGCCTGGAGTAAAATTGGTCTAGTGATTCTTCGCTAGACTGACTAGCCTGCCGAAAGGTGTATAGTTCGAATTCTATGTTCACCTTTGAAGCAAAGTAGGTTGAAAGTTTTGATTTGGTTGCTTCATAGGCATCCTGAGTTGTGCCTTCAGCACCTACGCTTACTGTAGGTTCTGGTAGATTTTTGAATAGCTCATAGATTTCTTCGCCTGCATAAGTAAGTAGAAGTGCCCTCTTACGCTGTGGGGAAGAGATGTTTACAGCTTCGAGGTATAGCTCGAGTCTGTCGACCCAGGAAGTCCACTGCCTCGCTTGGTCAGACTGGCCTAGCAGTTGAAATGGTTTTACAAAGTTTATGTTCCCGACAGGGAGTGCCATTGTCTCCGGGATAGGCCTACTTGAAAAATCTCTGAACCTGAAGTCCTATAACGTTTTACAAGTTGATAGTCCCGATAAGGAGTGCCATTGACCCCAAGGAACTTGTAAAAACGTCGAATTGGCGGGCAACCTAACCTCAACCGAAACGTGGTCGGGCTACTTGATTCATTTTGAGATACTATGAAGTGTATACATGGAATTTTTTGTACTCACGAGTAGGCTCAGGTAATTTAGGTTTTTTCCTTCATCGTCGCCAGTGTTATGTTGTGAAATATCGGAAGAGGGTGAATATCGGAATTTTAAGGTGAGAAAGATTATTCTAGCATTACCGTTTTTACTCCATCTTCCCTTTATTATTTTCCTTTCCGGTTCGGTTACACCAGTAGGCGGTGGACGCCAAATACAAAAGGGTGGGAGTTTTTGAATAGGGATATGACAGCTAGGATCATTTTTTAAACTACACTCTAGGTTTATGATTCCTATGGGCTTTACTTTAGTATCGCCAAAGGCAACCAGAACTATTGCAGTATCTTTCAACTTCTGCGTTAAATTTAAATTTTTGACAATATTAAGTGGCATTACACTCACCTCAGCTCCAGTATCAACTTTGAAATTAATTTCGGAATCTGAAATTTTCAGATTTACCAACCATGCTCTGCCTACCTTAGGCCTATTGCCTTTCGGGCCCAGAGTGCCTACTTTCTGAATTGAGGTAACATATAGTTTGCTATTATGTTTGTTTGATTCACAAGCATCAAGTTTATTTTGACTTGGTTTCACATAAAGTTCACTATTATGTTCATCTTCCGAGTTTACAACACATTCGGCTACGTAGAATTCGCTATTATGTTCATCTTCCGGGCTATCTTCAGATTTATCTTCCGGGTCTATGACACATTCAGCTACTCGTTTCTTCGTACACATCTTAGCGAAATGATTTAACTGTTCGCAGTTTCTACATGTTTTTCCAAACGCTCTGCAGCTACGCGCACCGTGACGGTAACCACACTTTTTGCAGTCAAAGTCTTTGCCGCCGTCCGCCTTGTAACGCTGGAATTTATTCTGTGATGCATCGGTCTCCATTTTCCGGTTCCCGTCTTTGGATGATCCTGGCCTAGCCTTTTGAGGCCTAGTCAACACTGTCTCTACCATCACCTTTTCGCCTAGTTCCATGGCCTGCTGTTTACTTACTTCTGCTGCTCGGCATAAATCAGCTGTTTTTTCTAGAGTGAGATCACTTATGCGAAGTAGTCTTTCACGTAAAGCCTGGTCGGTGATACCCAATACTACCCTCAAAGTTAGCAATTGATTTTGTTGAGTTCCAAATTCACAGGATTTAGCTAAGATTTTAAGCCTAGTTAGAAAATGGTCAAACACTTCTGACTGTTCTTGTACACATGTAAAAAACTTACTCTGTTCATACACAAGATTTCGTCTTGGTGTGCAGTATTCTTCGAATTTTTTCATCACTTTTGCCAAATCCTTTTTGTCTGCATCCCTCATTTCGAACGTGTTGAAGAGTTCTAGGGCCTCATCTCCAATGAAATTGAGAAACACGGCCACTTTATCTTCTTCAGAATCATTATACCTTTTCGATGCCCTCATAAAAATATCGAACTTCTGTCGAAAACGCGTCCAATTTTCGTGGACATTTCCACTTAGGCTTAGTTCTGCCGGCTCCTTGCACTTCAGCGCCATTATTACGGAGTTTTTAGCTTAGGCCTACCTCGTGGTTTTTCTTTGTTCACTTCCGCGAACCGCTGGCCACCATGTAATGAGTTAACATCGATAGGTATTTGTAATCAGTTAGATAATTATTTATTAATCACTTTGGTTACATTATGTATTATGTCACTGTTGTAGTTACTTATTAATAATACATTTACAGAACGGCTAGTAACAGTCAGTTCCCACTTCAGTGGGGTAGCCATTAGTCCTCTCTGTGTTTCCATGGATTCCCGCGGCTACTACGACATCTCTAGCGCTAGTAGTAGTTACTGTAACTCTTGTTTAATTCTCAACAGTTGGCTAACTGCACAACAACAACAACTTGAAATCAGCTGTGCTGTCAGTTCACCAGCTCTAAGTACACACTTCTGGAAAACTTTCTTCTAGAAACAAATTTCCTCCACCCTAACCAATACGGATTCCGTAAAAATTCAAACACCACTACTGCAACTACTGACCTAATTACAGACATCCAATTGCAACTAGACAAAGGAAACTACACTGCGGGTGTTTTCTTGGATCTCAGCAAAGCATTCGACACTGTAAACCATGAGATCCTACTTGATAAACTTGAGAAGGCTGGTATACGAGGGGTCACTCTTGAATGGTTTCGTAGTTACCTTAGTCATAGAAGTCAGTTTGTAAGTATATCCTCCACCCACAGTACAACACAAACAATATCCATAGGGGTTCCACAAGGATCAGTGCTTGGACCAATTCTTTTCCTTGTCTACAGTAACAATATTGGAGATTTGCGTCTAAAAGGAAAAGTAAGATTGTATGCTGATGACTCGTCTCTATTTTATTACGGTCCCAATCTCCAAACCCTCCTGGAAGACATGCAAACAGATCTACAGCTGCTCTCGGAATTGTTTAAGCTAAACAAATTAACACTTAATGCTAAAAAAACAAACTACATAATTATATCACCTCCCCAGAAGAGTCAAAAACACGACCAAATAATAACTATTGATGATATTCCAATCAATCAAGTTGACTCCATTAAATACTTAGGTCTCTATATAGACAAGCATCTAAAATGGGATGTCCATATTTCCAACTTAAAAAAAAATATCACCAGTAATTGGTATCCTCTATAAACTGTCTGCCTGCATCCCACCACCAACACGAAGAATAATCTACTTCTCGCTAGTACACTCACACCTACAATACCTTAATATAATTTGGGGAAGTGCCTATAACGTTCACCTACAACCGCTAAAAACTCTTCAAAATAGAGCAATAAAGAATGTATATAATCTCCCGCCACTAACTCCCTCTGACTCTCTTTATTCTAACTATAACATACTCAATATTGAATCGCTCAACAAATTTGAAAACTGTGTGATGATTCATAAATATATTCATAACATGGTTTACTCAACAAACACTCTCACTCAACAAACACACTCATACAGTACACGTACTCATGGAAATCTTTACTTAAACACAGTAAACACAAACTATGGGAAATCCTCAATCAATTTCAGGGGGTATCAAATTTACAACCAGCTCCCAGATAATATCAAGATGATTGATATAAGCAGGGGAACCAACACACTAAAACTAAAACTAAAAATTTGGTTACAAAAAAATGCACAAACCTAGTAAAATAACCTATTATATTTATTTAAATCTCAGCTTAACAGTATGCACAAACAATATTTGTGTAAGGTTTTGGTTTCATAGGCCTACCCTACATGAAGCCTATTTTTGTTGATTCTCACTTCTAGTTACTTTTAGTTAGTTCTGTATCATATGTAATACTTATACATAAGTTACAACAAACTCATGTACAATGTTTTGCCTGGTATTACTTGTTGCCATCATAGGCAAATTGTCATAACATTCTAGTAATTAATATTTATAGCTACCCTACCGGTACATGAAGCCTATTATCTTTATTCTTATTTCTAGTCTTCTAGTTAATTCTTTATTGTACTCAATATTACATATAGGTTAGGCTACAACAAACTCATGTAGATACAACGCTTTGCCTTGTATTACTTCTTGCCATCATAGGCAAATTTGTCACAACATTTTAATATTATTTATAGCTACCCTACATGAAGCCTTTTATTTTTATTCTTATTTCTAATTATTTTTAGTTAGTTCTTAATCCTATTTAATATTTATAGGTTACAACAAACTCATGTAACATTCTTGTTCTGTATTAGTACTTAATTGTTGCCATCATAGGCAAAATTGTCATAACATTTTAGTACGTATTTACAGATTTTGTCCTTACTCTACTCTACTATGTTAGGCCTAGGGCCTACTCTCCTCTATTGTTTCAATTTGTTTTTCACTATTTTTGTATCGATCTCTACCACTACCATCACTTATCACAATAACCTCTCTGTGAAAGCCCCCTCCTGCGAGCCACCTGGTCTCTTTGGGGGCTAATACTAAAACTTGTAATATGTACTTAAAATTTCTTAAATAAAAAAAAACATGAACTGAACTGATTCGTTGCATTTGGCGTCATTTGCTGGACATGCACTGCGGTCTTTTCCATGATGAGTGTCAAACCCACACCAACCACACTTCTTCGATCGTGTTAAGTCTTTTAGGTTAGGTTTAGGCTTCTTATCCCAGTTTTTTCCTTTGTACTTGCTTTGACCTAGTGATTTAGGCCCACCATTAGCTTGTTAACGGCCTAGGCCTACTTCATCTAAGCCTAGATTTACTGTCTGTTTACTTACATCATTGTGTAAGACAGTCCTTTGTCTTGCAATCTCTTCAGATTGTCTTATTTGTAGAAGGGCCTTCTCGTATGATAGTTTAGGATCTAACTGAAGTTTATCACTGAGTTTTTGATCACTCATTCCGATAATGAGAGTCATGAGCATCATGCTGCTAGTCAGGTCCCCCCATTTGCATGTAAGTGACAGTGTGTGAAGAGCTGTTGTGAACATGTCAACAGTCTCCCCTGCCAGCTGTTTCCGCCTTAAAAAACAGGCCCATTCATAAATTACATTTCTTTGGGGCAGAAAGTACTTCTCAAACTCATCTATCACCACTGTGTGACGGGCCAAAATGGTCCACATTCTCACAAGGTTGCCCCGGCTGCAAGCAGTGTAGAAGGGGTCGCAAGCCGTCTGTCGTCCAGGTCTTAGGGTCTTGAACACGTTACAAATGTTGGGCGCCACGTTCTTCCTGAAAGCAAAGACTCTAGGACGAGGTGGAGAAAGTAGGAAGAACGAAGGATCCAACTCACCAGAAAGTAGTCCTGGAGTGATATGTGTAATGACGGTGCATCTCCCATTTATTGAAAAGAAAGAATAACAAAGCAAAGGAACAAGCAGGCCCACGGCCAAATTACCCCAACAAATGGGTCCTTGACTTAGGTTCAAGAAGTGCAAACTTGTGAGATGTAGAGCGCCACAAATATGCTACATAACCATAGCATGTTCTTGAGCAAATACTTGCTAGGCTTAAATTGCTCTTAAACACAATAACAAACCAAAAGAGAAAATTATATCATGAAAAACAGGGGGGTGGGGGGAATAAGTAAAAAGAGTTAATTGCTCTTGCAATAATTGAGGGTGTCCCCTAATGGAATGATTCCTTGGCCAGCCAGGCCACACTCTGATTACATAGAAAAGAACAATAATTAGTTATTATAACCTTGATAAACATGCGGGGGATTAAGCAACAGAGTTGACTGCTTTTGCAATAGTGGGTGTCCCCTAAAGGAATTATTCCTTGGCCAGCTAGCCCACACTGTGATTACACAGAGAAGAACAATAATTGGTTATTTGTGGGTGACCCCTAAAGGAATGATACCTTGGCCAGCTGGCCCACACTCTGATTACACAGAAAAGAACAATAATTGGTTATTATAACATTGATAAACATGTTGGGGAGTTAAGTAACATGAGTTGATTGCTTTTGCAATAGTGGGTGTCCCCCTAAAGGAATGATCCCTTGGCCAGCCTGCCCACACTCTGTATACACAGAAAAGTACAATGACTGGTTATTATAACAGCCACAAGCCAGGTGGGGGTTTAAGCCTGAGTATATTGCCTTTGCAATAATTGAGGGTGTCCCCTAATGGTAAGATTTCTAGGCCAGCAAGCCCTCACTTTGATTACACAGAAATGAACAATATATAGTTATTATAACACTGATGAACATGTGGGGGAATTAAGCAACATGAGTTGATTGCTTTTGCAATTGTGGGTGTCCCCCTAAAGGAATGATCCATTGGCCAGCCTGCCCACACTCTGTATACACAGAAAAGTACAATGACTGGTTATTATAACCTTAATAGCCAGGTGGGGGTTTAAGCCTGAGTTGATTGCCTTTGCAATAATTGAGGGAGTCCCCTAAAGGTAAGATTTCTATGCTAGCAAGCCCTCACTTTGATTACACAGAAATGAACAATATATAGTTATTATTTATTATTTTATTTCAACAAATCAAGCTACAAAGTACAATGTACACTTAACATGTTGAAGAGAATCAGAGAGGGCATAGCCCCATAGCAAGAATGCCTGATTCCCTTCATTAAAACTAATTAAATAACTTAGGCCTAATGTTATTTGAAAACAATGGATAAAATAGTCAATAAATTAACATAATGTTGTAGTATCAAAATATGGTAGGCCTCATGTAGTATACTGACATATAAAAACAATTTAACTAAAATATTCTTTTATTCTATTCTTGAAATTTGGAGCATCTTTGATTTCTAGAGGAATAGTATTCCATAAAGTAACAGCACGGTTATAAAAATGATTTTGGTATATAGATGTTCTAGCACGGGGAGGGTTTAAAATTAGGCCAGTATTATGTCGGTTAAACTGTCTTTTCTGAATTGTTATTCTTTTAAAAGGATCAAGGTCAGTAACACCGGTAATTAAGTTACTTAAAAATCTAACATCAGTTTGTTTACAATAATTTTGTATTGATGGCAGTCCACATTTGTTTAAGCGCTCAGAGGCACTTTCAGAATAAAAAACATTTTTTAAAATAACTTTAGTTGCACGGTTTTGAATAACCTCAAGTTTATGCATGTTTAGTTGAGAAGTTGGGTGCCAAGCTGGTAGACCATACGTTAATATAGGGCGAATAATAGATAGATATGCAGTTTTTAAAGATTTCGATTTACTTTTATATAGATTACGACTGACAAATCCTAACAACTTGGAAGCTCTGTCTCTAACGTTGTCTGTATGAAAATCCCATTTCAAATCTGAAGATATAGTGAGACCGAGGAGTTTAATAGTTGTTTGCCTCACTAGAGCATTACCTAAAAGAATGTAATTAGAAGCAATGGGTGATTTGGACCTAGTTAGACGTATGTACTGCGATTTGCTAGCATTAAGCTGCATACAGTTCAACAAGCACCAATTTTCAAGTGCAGATAGATCTGCTTGCAATGCATAAACATCCTCTAATCCTGAAATAGGTCGAAATAATGTTGTATCATCAGCATACTGGTAAACTTGAGATGACACACACTGAGGAAGATCTAAAAAGAAGATTGTAAATAGGAGAGGCCCAATTACAGACCCTTGTGGCACCCCAGAAGTAACATGAGCTTCTACAGATCGAGAACCATTAAAAACTACAGATTGTTTCCTATTGGAAAGAAAAGAGCTTATCCACCTTATTACATTGTGTTCAACTTTATATCCTTTTAATTTTGCTATCAATTTTGTGTGAGGGACTTGGTCAAAAGCTTTTGCCCAATCTAATGCAATGCAGTCAACCTGTTTGACAGAAGTACATTCAAGTGAATTTAACCACTGATCGATAACGTCAGTTAAGAGAGTTACGCATGACCTTTTTGGTATAAAACCGTGCTGATTTAAATTGATAAGTTTGTTTCTTTTAAAGTATTAAATAACCGTTTAGCAATCAGTTTCTCCATACCCTTGCATGCAAGTGAGGTCAACGAAATAGGCCTGTAATTCTCGATCTTCAATCTATCTCCCTTCTTAAAGACTGGAACCACAGATGCTGTCTTCCATACATCAGGAACACATGCAGTAGATGCTGATAGATTGTAGATACTGCATAGAGAAGGAGCCAGAGCCTCAGCACAGGTATGTAGAATTCGGCCCGGTAGAAGATCAGGTCCTGGCGCCGCGTTGGGTCGAATCTTTTTTAAATATTCCTGAACTTCTTCTTCGATGAAAAATAGATATCTTATTGGAGCTACTGGGCCAATATTTCCTGGAACCCAGTTAGTAGGGGGAGACGTGTCATTAGGAGTAAAGTTGTCATGGAACTTTTTATTGAATGCATTCGCAATTTCAACTGGATCTGAAAGCTTGACACCATCGCAAGTGTAATGATCGGGTGCAAGACTGTCTTTTCTGCTATGAATATATTTCCAAAATTTTTTCGAGTCATTTCCCATCTTCCACACATATTCATCATGAGCATTTCTAATTGATGTTTTAACTTGATTTCTGATTTTTTTTTATAAACTACCTCTCGATCTTCAGATGGGGATTTTTTCCATTTACAAAACATAGAGTCACGTCTTCTGATATCTTTAATTAACTTATTAGTAATCCATGGAGGCCTTCGTTTGGAGTTAATTTTGATTTTGGGAATTGCCGAATTGACACAATCCCAGAAAATACATAATATAATAAACATAATATACATATATATAAATAAATAAATAACACTGATGAACATGTGGGGGAATTAAGCAACATGAGTTGATTGCTTTTGCAATAGTGGGTGTCCCCCTTAGTAAATACCATTGGCGCTTAGTCCCCCTGGAAGACATCCAAACGCAGGGCCCGGAACCTGGGACGAGGAACAGCAGAAGTTCTCAAGGTAGAGTTCACTCCTATAGATAGCCGGAAGCCGAGCGCCAGGTTAAGATAGGATCGCCTGCCGGTAGTCCACGCCCTAGGGACTAGGCCTAACTTCACACCTCTACTAGGACCCTGTCAAAAACCAAAGAGAAACCCACCTAGGAATAGAATCAACAGCCCCCACAAGACGCAACTGCCGCCTATACAAAATATAAAACAAGAAAATTAACTCACCACAGCTTGGGTAAAAGAGAAGTAACCAAGAAACCGACGGTTTCGTGGGAAAATGCCCCCCTGGGCCACTTCTTTATACAAGAGCTAGGAAAACGCCCGTGTACCCTGGCCGGTTGTTCCTTTCAACTGTCAAGCTTGCCCGTCATTCACGGAAAACCAGCTGACTCACCGCCAGAGATACACAACTAACTCGCCGCACCGCCAGACACAAGCCCGCGAACAAATACAGGGCGTCAGATTCAAAATAACAAGAACAAGGAGCAACAACTGGATAAGGAAAAACAGTAAGTGACGGGCTGACAAAACAGACCGTCATATCTCCCCTTTGCTTCGGGGGGGGGGAGAAGAAAAAAAAAGGAAATGGAAAAACAAAACCCATTACTCTAACGACCCACTGTCTTCTTCAGGTTGACTACATGTCAACGACCGGCTGTTCTTCCGGTACCATCTGCAAGTTCCATGATTGTTGGCGAGATTTTATGAGAAATGATGAATGGCCCGATATACTTCGTTGCCAACTTCGCTGTAAAGTGACGGCTCGCATCTGACAGTACAAAGTTCCGTCGCCAAACTCTCTCTCCCACTCTGTATTGAATGGGTCTGTGGCGCAGGATGTAACCCTGCTCCTGTCGCTGTTGGGCCTCTTGGATGTAGATTTCGACTCTTTCTCGGATATTGTCTAATGCTGCCCAGCGCTCCTCAATGCCGCGTTCTACTATCTGGCCAGCATTATCCTTGAGGTCCCGATTACGCTTGCCAGAAAGACCCAACTCCCTGCCCAGTTGTAAATAAGCAGGTGTATACTTCGTTGATTCATGCTTACTGGTGCGCAGAACATATTGGACCTGGGGCAACAGTAAGTCCCACTTTCGTTGGTTCTCTCCCACGAAAATGGAAAGGAGATTGCCAACTTCCTTATTCATACGTTCTACAGGATTAGCTTGTGGATGATAAAAGGGAGTAAATTGCATTTCTACCCCGTAAGCATCCATGGCTTCTCTAAATTCTCGGCTGACTAACTGTCTACTATTATCCATTATTAACAAGCGCGGGGCACCAGATTCCATAAATACAGTGTTGATGAGTGGATGTTGAACTGCTTGGGAATTAGCAGTCCGTAATGGAAATAGGTAAGTCCACTTGGTATGGCAGTCTTGAATTACAAGGATGAAACGGTTCTGTTTTAATGAAAGAGGAAGAGGTCCTATCAAATCCAATGAAAGGACTTCTCCCGGGTGATGCGGGTATGCGCGAGGGGCAAGAAGTCCCGCTGGACGCCGCTGTTGGATCTTGTGTTGAGCACAAATTTGACAACCACCAACATATCTGCAAACATCTCGTTTCATACGAGGCCAATAATAGTGTATAGCCACCTTGGCTAAAGTTTTAAATATGCCTCGATGCCCTGCCGAAGGTTCGTCATGGAATTCCCTGATAGCTTCATCGCATAGTTCCATCGGAAGAACCATCTTCCAATTGTTCTCATCATGGGGTAATTTATGATGGTCCACGCACAGTTTGTATAAACGCAGTCCCTCCACTCGCCAATTCGGAAATGCTTGCGGGTTTTCTTGCACTCTATCGCCCATCTTGAAGTACCATTGATCCTGGATAGGAGCCATTACTTCTACTAACTCCAGATTTTCCACTGCTCTTGATAATGCATCAGGGACAACATGAATTGAACCTTTACGGTGCTGCACCTCAAAATCGTATTGTTGCAGGCGAACAGCCCAACGAGCCAGCCGACCGACAGGGTCTTTGAGGTTGTGGAGCCACAGCAGTGAATGGTGGTCAGTGATGACCTTGAATTGAGAACCTTCAAGATAGGGCCTGTACCTTTCCAAGGCCCACAGTACGGCCAAGCACACTTTTTCGGTAACCGAAAAATTCCGTTCTGTCCTCGACAATGCTCGACTGCCATAGGCTATCACGTGTTCTCCATCTTCTAATTCTTGGGACAGGACACAACCAATTCCATACTCCGAGGCGTCCGTTTGGAGGATGAAAGGTTTATCAAAATGTGGGCATGAAAGCACAGGGGCACAAACAAGGCACTGCTTGAGCAAACAAAATGATTTTTCAGCTTCCTCTGTCCACGTCCATTTTGAGTTTTTCTTTAATAGCGCATTGAGAGGAACTACTTTGGAGGCAAAGTCCTGAATAAAGCGACGGTACCATGATGCCATGCCCAGGATTTGTCGAACTCCTTTGCTCTTGGTAGGCCTGGGAAAATTAACAATCGCCTGAACTTTCTCAGGGTCCACATGAAGAACGCTATCGTCAATAACGTAACCCAAGTATCTCAGCTCCGCGCGCATGAATTGACATTTTTCCAGATTCAACTAAAGTTAGGCTGCTCTCAGACGCCGGAAAATCTCCTCTAACACTTCTAAGGGTTTTTGAAATGAAGAAGTTGCCACCACAATGTCATCTAGGTAAACAAAGACGTAAGGCTCGAGGTCAGGGCCTAAGACGCGGTCAATCAAACGTTGCCAGGAAGCAGCACTATTATGAAGTCCAAACGGCATCCTTTTAAACTGGTATAAACCCCTTCCTGGCACCGTGAACGCAGTCTTATCTTTGCTGGATTTTTCCATGCCTATCTGCCAAAACGAATTTTTTGTATCAAGCGAAGATAGGTAGCGACACTCGCGTAATCAATCAAGTATAGAAGAAACATAAGGTATAGGGTAAGCGTCTTTCTTGCTTACTTCATTTACCTTACGATAGTCTACTACAAATCTGTAACCTCCAGAAGGTTTCTTAACCAAGAAGATAGGTGAGCTCCACGGGCTGCTGGAGGGCTCGACCACATCGTCGCGCAACATGTTATCAAGTTCCTTGTGAATCTCCTTGAGCACAACAGGGGACACCGGGTAATACCGTTGCTTTATTGGCCTTGCTTGGCCAGTATCGATACGGTGCTCGACTAACGGAGTCGCAGCACCAAAAGGCTCATTACGCAAATTACACTCCAACAACAAACTCAAACGCCTTTCCTGCTCAGCAGTAAGGTTGTCTCTGGGCCTCAACACTTTGATGGAATCCACAGTCAGTTCAGTTTTATCAGAGAACGACCAAGTCCCTTGGTAAGCGTCCGGGACAAGTTTCATGGTAGACCAGAAGTCGATACCTAACACGAGACTACTTTTGACAGCTGGGACTACCATAACTGGGATGATGACATTGCGATCCATCAGAGAAAAAGGCAAATCAACTATGCCCTCCACCACACATGAAGCCCCATTAGCCACCTGCACTTTACTATCAGTGGGCTGCAATTTGAACCCTAATCTTTTTACCAATTGCCATCCACTTTCCCCTAAAATGGTACGGGATGCCCCTGAATCCAATAAACCTTTAAGTGGGCCGCCCAAAAGGTGAACAGTTAATTAAAGGCGACCATCGGTATTACTACGGGACATGCTCCCATTGTTAGAGTAACCATTCATATTGACATATCTGACATTAGAAGTAGTTTTAGTTGACGGCCTAGAACGCGGATCACTACTTAATCGCGTAGGCCGGTGGAGTTTTCCGTCTGTTTGCACCTAGCATTGGTACATTGATTGTGAGTGATACCGACTTTTCCACATTTATTAAGCGAGCGTTTCCATTTGACTCTGCCGGAAAAATTTGTCACTCGTTTTGTTTTTTTTTTGTTTTTTTTTTTTTGTTTGTTTGTTTTTTTGTTTGTATGTCTCGCCATAACGTTCGAACGGAGGCTCGGATCGAGTTGAAATTTTGACCATCCGCAAGCTTTGTTCTCGATTGGATGCCATTAGTTTTGTGGCAAAATCGTTCAAAAAGTTAAAAAGTTACATTAAAGTTAATCGAAAGTTTTTTTTTCAAACTAACCGGCGACAAAATCTGAGATAGCCAAATCATTTAGAATGTCCGTCCGGTCACGAATATGTTAATTTTAGTTTGGTCTTGCGTTATGATGAAGTTCAGGGTTATTAAAGAGAGATCATTCCATGAGGCAACATCACCTTTATTAGGCCGACATAGGCGTCGCTAAAACCTCGCGCAGTACATACATGGGTTGGCTTACATTGAATCTACAAGGCGCTGGGGCGCTAGGTTCAAACACTTAAAACTACTTAATACTAACCATCGTATTACATCTCCCTTTCCTTTTAAAGTATTATACTAATACTACATGTAGGATAAAAGTATTAAAATGTTTAATGTACCGTACACCCTTATGACTAATTAAAACAAGTCAAATTTAAATATCATTGATAGCTACTAGATGAAAGAAACAGGAAAGAACATTATAGCTGAAGGCTTACTACTAAACTAAGTAACATTTCAACCGATTACGTGATGTTATAACTAAGTCAACTAAATCCCTAGAACTGAGCTACAGGTCTAATTTCTTGGGAGGTCTGACGGCTCTGCCACTCTGTGTGGCTGACGTCTGCTTCTGCGACACAGTAGATGGAGAAGTCTCCCGGACCTGTTTAGGCGATGACGTCCTTCGGGATGGACCTGGGGAGGTCATCTTTCCAGGTAGGACTGATGGGGTCGTCCTTCCAGGTGGGACTGGTGACAGCGTCGTTTGGTATGGAACATGGGATAGGATTATAGGTTCCCTTTCTGCAGGAAGTTGTGGTATACTTCCTGGGGTGGAGCCGGAATCACGTGGGCCCGATTTCTGCGGAGTATACCCGATGGGGTTTCCACTTGCAGAGATCGTGGCTCGGGACCAATACCTACTACATCTCCGTAAGCCTGTTTGTCTCGAACCCAGACCCGATCACCAACCTCTACCTTTGGTAGCTCTCTAGCTTGGTGTCTCGAGTCGAAGTGCTGTTTCTGTTTGATTTTCATAGCTTCCTCTCTCTTTGCCACTTCTTTCAGATTCGGCCATTGTGGCTTCAAATGAAGGGGTGAAGTTGGTAGAGTTCCTCGAAGATTTCGTCCCATGCATAGCTGAGCTGGGCTATATCCGCATTGGAGAGGAGTGTTTCGATAATTGAGTATCGCCAGATGGATGTCTTCAGACTTCTTTAGCATTCCCTTCACTGCTTTTACCGCCGATTCAGCTAAACCGTTGCTCTGGGCGTGCGTCGGGCTGCTTTTCTCGTGGTTGAAGCCGTAGGATTTAGAAAACTTGATGAATTCGTGGCTATTGAACGGTGGGCCGCCATCTGATCTGACCGTTTTAGGGATCCCGTGTCGTGCGAAGATTGATTTTAGACGAGAGATCACAAGAGAACTCGAGGTTTTGTCCATCTGAACAAACTCGGGAAATCTTGAGAAATAGTCTTCGACTACCAAGTACTTTCTTCCGTTTACTTCGCAGAAGTCGATCCCCACCTTTTCTCAAGGGGATTCAGGAAACGGGGTCGGCATCATTGGCTCTGGCTTGTTCTTTCTTAACTCGATGCAATTCGAACAGAGTTGGATCAAGGCTCGAATCTCTTCGTTTATATTGGGCCAGTATACCGTCTCTTTAGCACGGCGTTGTGTCTTACTTATTCCCATGTGACCTTCGTGGAGGCGGGTAAGAATTTGCTTTCGCAGGCTCTTTGGAATAACTACTCGAGGTCCCATGAAGAGTATCTCGTCGTGGACTGCAAGGTCCCCTTGCACCCTCCAGTATGGTAAGCATGTTGGGTCGACGTTTCTCTTGTCGGGCCAGCCTCTTAGTACGTATTCTTTCAGCCTTTGGATTTCTTCATCCTTCATTTGTGCCTGCTTGATCTCCTCGAGTCTTTGGTCGGTTGTCGGGATTTCTTGGCGTACTTCTTGTACGAACAGTTCCGTGTCTTGCTGGAACAAGACGTCTTCTTCTGAGCTTCCCTTCTGGTGTTGAGCACGTGACAGGGCATCCGCTGTGTAGAAATGCTTTCCTGGCACATGTTCAATTGTGAACGTGTACCGCATAAGCCTCATCCGGAAACGCTGCAGTCTCGCCGAAAGCTCACTGATGGGTTTGGTGCCTAGAATTGGTACCAGTGGTTTGTGGTCCGTGTGGATAACAAAGTCCAGTCCATTAACGAACTGAGTAAAATTTTCACACGCCCACGTTATCGATAAAGCCTCTTTTTCTATTTGGGCATAACGGCGCTCCGTTTCACTCATCGACCGTGAAGCATATGCCACTGGCTTCCACATACCGTTTTGCTGTTGCTGTAGCACAGCCCCCAACCCATATGATGATGCGTCCGCACAAACTCTAGTTGGCATGTTAGGATCATACAGTGCCAACACGGGAGTTTTCGTAAGCATGTCTTTTATGCTCTCGAATGCCTTTGTGTGAACCGGAGTCCATAAGAATTCATTATCTTTTTTCAATAACTCTCTTAGAGGTTGACTCTCGTCTGCAAGATTGGGCATAAACTTGGCTAGCTGGTTGACCATTCCGAAGAATCTTCGCAGCTCCGACACATCTGCAGGGTTATTCAATTCTTTTATGGCCTGCACCTTGTCTTCGTCTACTTTTATACCGTCCTTTGATATCTCGTTTCCTAGAAACTTGACCTGGTCTACCCCAAACATACATTTTTCTCTGTTTAGAGTGATGTTAGCCTCCTTCAACCTCCCTACGACCTTAGCTAACCTGGTATCGTGCTCACTTTTCGTCGCGCCGAATACCAAAAAATCGTCCATTTGACAGATGACTCCTTCGCAGCCCTCCAGGATTTTTGACATCCGTCGCGAGAAATGCTCTGGGGCACTGCTAATGCCAAATGGTAGCCTGTTGAAGAAGAACCGGCCAAACGGGGTTATCAACGTTGTCAGGGGAGCAGAATCCTTCGATAAAGGCACCTGCCAGAACCCTGAGCTGGCGTCAAGTTAAGAAAATATCTTGGCCCCTTCTAGTTGCCCTTACAACTCGTCCACCGATGGCAGTTGGTATCGTTCCCTAAGAACACACCGGTTCAGTTGGGTCAAGTCTACACATATACGTTGCTTGCCCGATTTCTTGGGAATTACTACCATACCGGCACACCACGGTGTTGGGTCTTCAATAGGGGATATGACTCCCTTTAGAACCATTTTCTCCAACTCCGTTTTTACCTGACTACGAAGAGGTAAAGGAATTCGTCGCGGCACCGATATAGCGTAAGGCTCTGCATTAGGTTTCAGTTTAATGTGGTATTCTCCTTCGAGCTTTCCGAGCCCTTCGAACAGCTGATTGTCTACCACGTTTCCGTTTCCCATAGGTTCTATGTCCCTCAGGCCTATGCCATTTACCCATGCAAGCATACCTAGGTCCTGAATTGCAGGACGACCTAGAAGTGGTTCCTGGGATGCCCCCTCCATGACATAGAGATTATGCACCGATACCTGATTTTCCCAAACTACAGAAGCCTTCACTCTTCCTAAAATAGATAGAGGACTTTTTCCTGGGCCGAAAAGCAATTTGTCTGCCTTTCGTAGCTTGGTACCGGTATCTGAGGAGAGTTTGTTCAAAACCGATTCAGGTATAATGTTCACATCGGCCCCAGTGTCGATTTTGAACTTAACTGTCACATCGTTTACTTTTAAGCTTGCGAACCATGCATTGCTTGACACTGCGTTCACCTGCTCATGCATGTTGGTGCTACTCACCGATAGCAGAAAGTCTGGCCCCTCATCCTCTGAATGAACTGAACCCTCCCCCACCTCTGCAATTTTCTTGGACCGGCATGCCGCTGCCCAATGGCCCACCTTTTTACATTTATTGCAAGTGGCCTTCCTTGCAGGACATTTTTCTGCAGGGTGGGGTTCTTTTCCACACTTGGGACAACATTTTTCTGATGTTTTAGGCCTAGGCCTAGGCTTTCCTACATAAGAACTTTTCTTCCCCCCATTTGTATTCTTTCTTACCGCATCCACCTTGGCTGGGTCTTCCTGCCTAACATCACCCTGTTGTTTTCGGATCGTCTCACTGGCCCTGACCTTTGCTACAGCCTTCTCTAATGTGAGACCGGAATCCATTTGTAGAATTTCCGATAATTTACTGTCGAGAACACCTATGACCACCCGGTCACATATCAGGTCTTCTTTAAGTTGACCATATTCACAGTGTTTGGCCAGGGCATGCAAATCTGTCACAAAACTTTCAATGGACTCTCCTACCTGTTGATTTCGTTGATTGAAGCTTGCCCTCTCATAGATCACGTTCCGCTTTGCAACAAAGTGGTTCTCAAACCCCTCTACAACTTTGGAGTAGTCATTCATGTCTTCCTCCGACAGACCTACCCGTACCAGGACGTCTTCAGCCTCGTCCCCCATAGTGTACACCAGTGCATTCACCTGGTCCTGGGGACTCTGGTTGTTGAGACCTGAGGTCTTCCTGAACCTTTCAAAACGCCTAATCCACCTGGGCCATTCCTCAGGGGACTGAAAATCAAACGCCTTAGGCGTTTCCACATGGAAAGAGGCACTAGGCCGAACCTGGCCCAGTAGGCCTTGACCTACCACGTTTTCAGTATCAGGCATTTCGAGGTTAGGTTCGACTCCCGTCAACCTTGCTTAAGCCTAGGCTTAACCTACAAGTCCCTGGTTTATTTCTCTACTTCTAATAACATTAGAAACTTAACTAGACATGTTAAATACCTTGCACCATGCGTTATGATGAAGTTCAGGGTTATTAAAGAGAGATCATTCCATGAGGCAACATCACCTTTATTAGGCCGACATAGGCGTCGCTAAAACCTCGCGCAGTACATACATGGGTTGGCTTACATTGAATCTACAAGGCGCTGGGGCGCTAGGTTCAAACACTTAAAACTACTTAATACTAACCATCGTATTACAGGTCTGATAAGTAGTGTAGATGGAAATTACATTATAACAAAAGTAACGTTGCCATGGCAACGAAAAGACGCGCAAAGTTTCTAATGCACTCTCACCTAGAAGTAATCAAAATACTTTCGAGGAAGCAGGGTATTATTTGTCACCAAAGAGTTTAAATATTTTTCCCAATGAGTCAAGGTCCTCTAGATGGCGGTGGATTTTATCCACAAAGTAAAGATTTACATACGGGTTTACCCAAATACCTTGGCAATAATAAATAATATCGGAAACATGGCCCTGTGGATAGCGAACGTCGCAAATTTTAAAATTTAAAAAAATGTGCATTGTGGGTCTAGCTATAGCACGTGCTCGCTTATCAACGCGTCCAACTGAGCGTTTCCTAGTAACAGAATATGTTAGTACCCCTCGGCTTTGGACATTGTCTAAATCTGTGACCCCGTTCCTTGCAGTTCCAACAAGTACCTAATGGATTCGATGTGTTATCCTCCCCCAAAGAGTCTACGGCCATAGCTGTTTGGATATCTCCCAACCTCGCTTTAGGTCTTGCCATGCCGCGATAGGCCAAGTCCGGCTCTAATGACAATTTTGCTGTAGGTGGTGACTTGAATTTCCTTGCAAGCGCTAGATTCTCTTCAACCTTCCGGCCCAGTGAACATAATTGCCCAACTGAATCGAACTTATAAGAAAAAGATTCTCTGATAAGTAGGGCTGCAAGTTCTTCTTGATGACCCCCAATTGTTTGGCTTCAGGGATCTTAAAGGAAAGCCTGCAAAACAGATTTTTCATAGCAGCTATGTAAAGACCTATCGGTTCCGAGTCCCGTTGAGTACGAGCCCTTATTTCGGCAAGCAAACTATCATCGTAATCACTGGGCTGGAATTGCTTACGTAGTTCGGTTATCAGCTCCTCCCATGAATGTAGATGCCTACGTTTCGATCGAAACCAGACTAAAGCTGTTCCCTGAAACAAATTCACAGCTTCAGACCACAGGTTCTCCTTAGAAACGTTGCAGGCAGTGCAAAGCTCCTCTACTCGTTCCAGAAATGAGCCAAGGCTCATATCAACATCGTTGCCACTAAAATGAATCCCCCATTCAGCGACCGGTACATATTTCATTCGATCGCCCTGCTCTTTGAGATCTCGATGAACTGGTGGAGCAACATTGGTGAGACCCACAGCTTCCTCCAAGGTCGCGTACCGCTCCTTGAGAATGGTTAATGTAGTAGGTATATCCTCCACCATTGCACGATTCTCATCGGTGATAGGCACCATTCCTAAACGTCTTTCGATTGACGTAAAAAGAAAAGTGATCCGCCGATGATGATCACTGTCGCCCTCGTAGTCAGAGATTAATGTGGTAAGCAGATCCACCTTCTTACCTATATCGGCAAGTTCTCTGGCAAAATCTGCCATAGTAAAGCAAGTCTTGTCCGGACGTCGAAACAAAAAAAACAACCAAAACCAAAGTCAACGCCAAAAACAAAGAAAAGAAAGAGAAAAGAAGATAGAGAAATGCAGCGCGTCCAAGACCCACGAAATCAAGATGACCTAAAAGAAGAATAATGGCATCAACGACAGACAAACATCGATCGAGCCCCACGTTGGGCGCCAAATATGTGACGGGCCAAAATGGTCCACATTCACACAAGGTTTCCCTGGCTGCCAAGCAGTGTAGAAGGGGTCGCAAGCCGTCTGTCGTCCAGGTCTTAGGGTCTTGAACACGTTACAAATGTTGGGCGCCACGTTCTTCCTGAAAGCGAAGACTCTAGGACGAGGTGAAGAGAGTAGGAAGAACGAAGGATCCAACTCACCAGAAAGTAGTCCTAGAGTGATATGTGTAATGACGGTGCATCTCCCATTTATTGAAAAGAAAGAATAACAAAGCAAAGGAACAAGCAGGCCCACGGGCAAATTACCCCAACAAATGGGTCCTTGACTTAGGTTCAAGAAGTGCAAACTTGTGAGATGTAGAGCCCCACAAATATGCTACATAACCATAGCATGTTCTTGAGCAAATACTTGCTAGGTTTAAATTGCTCTTAAACACAATAACAAACCAAAAGCGAAAATTATATCATGAAAAACAGGGGGGTAGGGGGAATAAGTAATAAGAGTTAATTGCTCTTGCAATAATTGAGGGTGTCCCCTAATGGAATGATTCCTTGGCCAGCCAGGCCACACTCTGATTACATAGAAAAGAACAATAACTGGTTATTATAACATTGAAAAACATGTTGGGGAGTTAAGTAACATGAGTTGATTGCTTTTGCAATAGTGGGTGTGCCCCTAAAGGAATGATCCCTTGGCCAGCCTGCCCACACTCATTATACACAGAAAAGTACAATGACTGGTTATTATAACCTTAATAGCCACTAGCCAGGTGGGGGTTTAAGCCTGAGTTGATTGCCTTTGCAATAATTGAGGGTGTCCCCTAATGGTAAGATTTCTAGGCCAGCAAGCCCTCACTTTGATTACACAGAAATGAACAATATATAGTTATTATAACACTGATGAACATGTGGGGGAATTAAGCAACATGAGTTGATTGCTTTTGCAATTGTGGGTGTCCCCCTAAAGGAATGATCCCTTGGCCAGCCTGCCCAAACTCTGTATACACAGAAAAGTACAATGACTGGTTATTATAGCCTTAATAGCCAGATGGGGGTTTAAGCCTGAGTTGATTGCCTTTGCAATAATTGAGGGTGTCCCCTAAAGGTAAGATTTCTATGTTAGCAAGCCCTCACTTTGATTACACAGAAATAAACAATATATAGTTATTATAACACTGATGAACATGTGGGGGAATTAAGCAACATGATTTGATTGCTTTTGCAATAGTGGGTTCCCCCTTAGTAAATACCACTTGCGCTTAGTCCCCCTGGAAGACATCCAAACGCAGGGCCCGGAACCTCGGACGAGGAACAGCAGAAGTTCTCAAGGTAGAGTTCACTCCCATAGATAGCCGGAAGCCGAGGGCCAGGTTAAGTTAGGATCGCCTGCCGGTAGTCCACGCCCTAGGGACTAGGCCTAACTTCACACCTCTACTAGGACCCTGTCAAAAAATAAAGAGAAACCCACCTAGGAATAGAATCAACATCCCCCACAAGACGCAACTGCCGCCTATACAAATATAAAACAAGAAAATTAACTTACCACAGCTTGGGTAAAAGAGAAGTAACCAAGAAACCGACGGTTTCGTGGGAAAACGCCCCCCTGGGCCACACCTTTATACAAGAGCTAGGAAAACGCCCGTGTACCCTGGCCGGTTGTTCCTTCCAACTGTCAAGCTTGCCCGTCATTCACGGAAAACCAGCTGACTCACCGCCAGCGATACACAACTAACTCGCCGCACCGCCAGACACAAGCCCGCGAAGAAATACAGGGCGGCAGATTCAAAATAACAAGAACAAGGAGCAACAACTAGATAAGGAAAAACAGTAAGTGACGGGCTGACAAAACAGACCGTCACAACTGTTTAGGTGCCCTCATTAGTTTCTGAAAACTTAAATGAGGCAAGAATTTCGTCTGGCTTCTCCCCCATGCAATATATTAGGTTATCCACCTGTCTTTTACTGGATTAAAGATCGATTCCAGATGTAGATCTGAACCTGTTGTACCTTTTCTTCCATTGCAACCACTCTTGAGGTTTGATTGTTTGAAAGTGTAGAGATATTGCAGAGAAGTTGACAACTAACTAATTATAGAAGGATTAATAAGACACTTTATTCAAAGTAAAACACGAGACAATAACACTGACGCTCGTCCGACGCGGACGCCATTGAAATACAGAACTACCAACATAACAACATGAAATATTACTAGTATAGTTTGGGCGCGCTGTTCAAGTCCATATTTAACACTCCGCCTCAGCACGTCCCAAAGTTCTTTACAACACAAAGTTCTTTACAATGCAAAGTTGGTCCCGCAACTCTCCAAAGCGAGTTCCACAGATCGCCTTAGTCAGAATATCCGCCTTTTGATCTTGTGTTGGGATGTAGACCGCCTCAATCTTCTTTTCTTCCACCAATCGCTTGACAAAGTGGTATTTAACATCCACATGCTTCAAGCGTTTTACCTCCCACTTTTCCAGGTACTTGATACATGCTTGATTGTCTTCAAACAACACGACTGGCTCTTGTACATCAATGTCAAGATCTTTCAGCAGTCCTTTAACCACAGAACTTCTGCAGCTGCACCCGCAAGAGCTACATACTCGGCTTCTGTCGACGAAATGGCTACGGAACTTTGCTTTTTAGTAGACCACACTGACGGGCACCCGAACACCATCATTAAATGTCCTGAAGTACTCCGCCTGTCTGCCGCTCCACCCCAATCAGAGTCAGCGTAACCTACCAATGGCTGTTGATGACCACACTTGTAGAACAAACCAAAGTCCAGGGTTCCTTTCACATATCGAAGGATTCGCTTTAGTCCTTTCCACTCACATTCCGTCGCATTAGTTTGAAACTGGCTAAAATAATGCAACGCGGCACTAATGTCCGGTCTCGTAGTCAGCATTGCATACATCAAGCAGCCGATTAGTTCACGGTACGGTTTCTTTCCGATGATGCAATCTTGATCACCTTCCTTGTCTTCTTTTTTCTGTGCTTCCCAGGGAGTTTTCACAGGTTTACAGTCTTCCATCCCAAATTTGCGTAGTACTTCCAGCAAGTAATTTGACTGATGTAGAAACACTCCATCTTCCTTCTTCTCAACATTGATGCCCAAAAAACATTTTAGATCACCAAGGTCGGTCATTTGGAATTCAGCACATAAGTCGTTCTTCAAGTTCTTTACGCTCTCTTGACTTCCAGTTATCAAACAATCGTCAACATAGAGTAGAAGATACAACTCTTCATCTTCTTTCGCATATAAACAGGGATCGTTTAGTGAACGGTGAAACCCCTTTTTCACTAGAAAATCATTTATTCGTGCATTCCAGATGCGTGGTGCTTGTTTAAGTCCGTAAAGAGCACGCTTTAGACGACACACTTTATTTCCGTCGCTAAAACCAATTGGTTGTTTCATGTAGATTTCTTCCGAAACTACACCGTGTAAGAACGCGTTTTTAACGTCCATTTGCTGCATACATAGACCCTTATGCAAAGCAACTGCAACAAGTGTACGTACAGTGGCAAGACGTGCCACAGGGGCATACGTGTCATTGTAATCAAAACCCCTTTTCTGTGCACAGCCTTTCACTACTAATCGAGCCTTGTATTTCTCGACATCTCCACTTGCATTTCTTTTGACTTTAAAGACCCACTTGTTTGCAATAGCTTGCCTACCAGGTGGCAAATCCGTTAACTCCCAGGTATTGTTTTCTTTTAACGCATTAATTTCCTCTTCAGCAGCTTCTTCCATTCTACCTCATCACTTCTGCCTGAAATTTCATCAAAGGCCTGAGGCACGTTGTCCACGAACGAACAAAGAGCGAAGGCGGTGTACTCATCCATGTACTTTGGTGCACGGACAACTCGCCCTGAACGTGTTTTAATGACATCGTCTTCTTCTTTCTCTTCCGTTGTCACTTCTGGTTCTTCCCTTTGGATTTCTTGAACTTCATTTTCCGGTTCTTCACGTAGAATAACGTCTGTATATTCACTAGGTATATCTCCGCCTGACTTGGACACCTTCGTTTTACTCTTGTAAAAGTAGTCAGTTTCATCAAAGATAACATCATGACCGATGTAGAGTTTCTTGTCACCCTCATTCCACAATCGATAACCATTCGATGCATACCCAACCATGACACACTTTTCAGATCTCGAGTCCAATTTTCCGATGAGTTCTCGTGGAACTCTGAGATAAGCAGCACAACCGAAAACTCGAAGCTTTTCGATACTAACTTTTCTATCATACCACAGCTCAGCTGGTACTTTATTTTTTAGAGCTATCGTAGGGGCACGATTGATCAAATACACCGCAGTGTAAATAGCTTCCGGCCATAAGTTCTTAGGTACACTACTGTCAAGTAACAGACACCTAGCCTTTTCCATAATAAAGCGATTCATACGTTCCGATACTCCGTTCTGCTCGGGAGTGTATCGTACAGTACATTCATACTGGATACCTTTACTCTTAAAGTATTGTTCCATTGCTTTATTTACATATTCCGTCCCATTATCACAACGGAAACGACTGATTTTGTGGTTCAAGAAGTGTGCTGTAGCCATAGCTTCATACTCCTTAAAGTATTCCAGCACCTCCGATTTGGCCTTTATAACATAGGCTACTGTGAAATGAGTAAAGTCATCAATAAACGTTACGACATACCTTGCTCCGTCTTGTGCAACTGGTTTGATTGGTCCCATCACGTCACTATGGATTAACTCTAAGGGTCGTCGAGCACGAACACGTTCTTTATTGTGGGGCAATTTTGTATGTTTACCTTTCACCCAAGTTTCATAAACCTTCTCTGGTGCTGTAGTCACTGCAAGTCCATCCACTTGCTTCCCTAGAACTTTAAGTTTACGGTTACTTATGTGTCCTAGCCGCACATGCCACAGTTCCGGAGTCTCTGCCAATAACGTTGGCACTTCTGACGCCAGTTGAAAGTTGTAAGCCGTACAACTGCCCAAACTCGTTCACCTTGAGCGAACTTCAAATTTCCTTTCGAGATGACAGCTTTTCCCTGTTCAAACACGATTTTATAAGAACGCGCTTCTAATCTTCCCACTGACAGCAGGTTAAATGTAAAGGGGGTCAACAACACATCATGTATTGTTAAGGGTTCAGTCCCTTTCCCAATGTCAACTAACACGTGTAACTTCCCCTTTTTGTTCACACTAACCTTCTGCCCAGAAGCAACAGTGATATTCAGTGGGTCAGACAGTTCCTCCACACTGTCTAGTAAATGTGCATCCTCACTGCCTATCATGTGCTGAGATGCCCCAGAGTCCAGATAAACTGCACTGTTCCTGACCTTGTTTTCACTTGAAGTGAAGTTGCTGCCGCAGACACTGCAACAAACGTGAGGTCTTTGGAATCTTGTTTTGCGACCTGGGCTTTAGGCCTAGACGAATTTTCAGATTAGGACAATCCACACGTCGGTGGCCTACCTTTTTACATTCGTGACATGCATATGGAAAACTTTTCTTCTGCATTGGTTTGAACGTCGACTTCTTTGTGTTTTGTGCACTGAACACAACTGATGACGATGAATGTCCCGCATCATTACTTGATGTGCGCTTGGATTCTTCTTCCAGGAGGCGATTTTTTACAAATGACATTGACAGTGTCTGTGATGACAAAGTCTCTATTGCGGTTACTACATTATCAAATTCAGAAGGCAACGTTAGCAACAAGTGACACACTATGTCCGTTTCTTCTAAAGTAGCACCAGTCTGTTTTAACTCCCGCACTAGCTTGTCAAATTGTAAGAAATGACTTAGCAAATTCCCTACGGCAGGGTCAAATTTCATCACCAACAACTTCTTACGCAAAAGTAGTTGACTAGCCACGCCTTTCCTTTCAAAAGTATTTCGCAGTTTAAACCAAATGTCATAGCACGAAGTACAGTCTTTGACATACTCCAAATGCGAATCAGCTATACGCATAATTATTTGTGTACGACACTTTTTCTCCTTCTTTACTAATTCATCAATGTCTTTCCTTTCTACGAGTGCTTTCAGCTTTTCTTCCGTGTCTTCCTGCACGCATTGCAGTACCTCCAACTCGTCCAACACGGTCTCCAATCGGAACTTCCAATTCGAGAAGTTATCGCCGTTGAACAGTGGCACTTTGAATCTGTCTTCGGACTCCATAATTAGCCTAGTTATTTTGTCCAGAACGTCTGGTACCCATAACCTGTAGAGATATTGCAGAGAAGTTGACAACTAACTAATTATAGAAGGATTAATAAGACACTTTATTCAAAGTAAAACACGAGACAATAACACTGACGCTCGTCCGACGCGGACGCCATTGAAATACAGAACTACCAACATAACAACATGAAATATTACTAGTATAGTTTGGGCGCGCTGTTCAAGTCCATATTTAACAGAAAGAGAAGTTTGTTGGAGGTTGTATTGTGACTTGACATGTGGTTGTTTGTTCCTCCATGCTATGTCTTGAATTATAATTCAAAATTTCCAACAGATTATCTTCATTCATACCTTGAAAGAAGCCTTATGAAACTAGTTTTCCGCTTGCCACCATGTTTTACTTGGATGTAGCAGGCCGTACTGGATGATTCGGGATAACCGGGAAAAAAACTCACAAAACTTAGGATTCTAACCAGACCATGTTTTATTCCAAGAGTATCTATTTCCATAGAGAGGCCAGTGGCTAATTAAACTACAACAAATACTACAATTATGATGGCGCGACAGCGCGACTCCAATTCATAGAGAGGCCAGTGGCAATTTAAACTACAAAAAATACTACAACTATGATGGCGCTAGAGCGCATTGAACTAATTGAAATAGAACCTGATGACACAGAACATGGCCCAAGTCGTACCGCGCGGTATGGCAGCGCGGCGGATATAGTTTTTATCTCGCCGTGATTGGTCACCGCGCTCGACCATACCGCGCGGTATGAGACATGGGAACCCGCCTTAACACAATGTTGACCTTATTGATTAAATCCATAGATATTAAACCCCTATTGTTAACCTATTGTTGTGTTAAAACTACAACCGCCAGTTTGAATTCCGCGCTGCCATGCCACACTCAGAAGACATCTTTGCTCGTTCAAATTGCCGATGGCGGCCTATGCTCGGCGGATGGGAGTAGGGGCTCTAGGTACTAACAGTAGATGAAGCTGAAAGGCCCACATCGACCACCCTTCCCCTACAGCCAACGTGAGCAACAACAACAACTGCCAACGTGACGTCACTCACGCTGAGTTTTTCCCCTCCATCCATCGGCCGGCGCCATCCGCCATCTTTAATAATGGTCAGAGAAGTCAGTTGCTAAATGTTGTGTGTTTTTGTGTGTTATTCCTTTCCTTCCTAGCGAATTAACTTGATAATAGTACGCGAAAGCAAGTTCTTAAGTGCTTCAGATCGCTCTACGTTATTTTGGTGTTCGTTTTAGCCATTCGCAACAAGGATATTTTGCCTCGTTGTTCTATTAGACTAGGTTCTAGGCCTAGGCCTACCTGTCGTCCGAAGGTGAGTGGTTTACAATGCTGCTTTTTGTTACGGTATCTTTACCATATCTTAGCTTAGGAAGTAAAGAAGTGGGGTCTAGGCCCTTACCTCGAGCAATAATTTACTCACCTTTGCTTTGCTGCACGTGGCTGCTGCACTAGGGGGCTAGGGGCCTAGCTAGGCCTAGGCCTAGGCCACGTGGCCCTAGGCACGTCGTGGGTTCTGTAATGGGCTCTAGGGCCTAGGGACATGCCTATTTTCAGCCTTGAGCTAGAAGTAGGGCCTAGGCCCTATGCTTAGCCAACCTAAGCCCGAGCCTAAAGCCTAGCCCTACGTGCTTGTGTAGCTAGGCCTGGAACCCTGGGCCTCTAGATGCCCAAGTCCTCCTGTTCTTGTCTTATTTTGTAGCCTGAGACTAGAGCTAGGTGTAGGCCTAGGCCTTACTAGGTAGGGCTGTAAACTTCACCCCTCTCGCTTGCCCAAAGCCGAGTGACAGTTACAAAAAAAACAAAGAATATTTAAATTTTTGCTAGCTCAAAATCGGTAGAACACAAGACGCCCAATTAATAAAAAACACAAATTATCGAAGCAATTAGCTACTTACTCAACACCAAGTCACGCTCTGCAAACAGCTGCTGGTTATAAATGCACACAAAAACTAAAGATCGAGTGAAAGGATTCTTAGGACTCAAGCTACAAGTATAAAAATTAATCAAGTTTCCATTGATATAATTAAAGAACGAAAATACAAATTACAAAAACATGTCCCTACCTGCCTAATAGAGCTCTAAATTACTGTTTACATTCCCCGTGTCACTTTTGACCTCCAAACACCTGTATACTCAACAGTGAGTACAGGGTCAACCAAAATATAAGTACTAAGTTTAAGTTAAATGGTTGTTTTGAATGAAATTGAACAAGAATATTTAATGATTGGTACTCATCGTAATTAGTGTCGTATCCTTTAAGTGCTGTAGAATCCAAAGCGATGATACGGTCGACGTAATCCAATTGTAATAATGTGGGGGGGGGGGGGAAATCACTTGGTCGGCGAAGATCAGGAGAACACGTGGTCGCAGACGAAAACACAATATCATGAAAGTAGCTGATCGTTGTAAACAAAGTGACGTTTTGTTTGTCACGGGAAAAGTTCCATGTAGCACGTGGTCGCAGATCAGATGACGTTTACACTTGACAATCGGGCCCTATCAGGCCAACACGGCCTTCCCCGTCACACACACGCACACACACCTCCTCTTCTCAAGCTCGACACGACACTCTCTGCTGGTTGCCTCTCACATCTCGGTGTCCTGCGGACAACCCTCCCTACTATACACCCCTCCCTCATGACTGTTAGTCGGTTCAAGGTAAGAGCCCCCTAGGAAACCTGTTATGTTGTTTCTATTTAAACCTGCCTGTCGCGTCCTTGGTCTGGTCACTTCTCTACTTTTGAACTGAGTAAACTTTGTTCTGGAAGCTTCTACCAACCCTCCTACGATGAAGACGTAGCAGGATAGCACGTAGGCCATGGTGCCTGGAGCATTATTTCCGCGTTCATCCGTGTTCCCTAACGTCAATGATAATCTGTTACAATGATAAATTTGTACCCAAAAAACAACTTAAAACGTTAATAACTTTTGTAAATCAATATCAAAATCTATAAACTAAGCGGCTATCTCTTAGTTCTCCTCATGTCTTCCTATTTATCTACTTTAAATTAACAACATACTCCGTTAATGACCTTAATGAGATTAATTACTAATTATTCCCTTCCCCTTGCTTCTGTCATTACTATCCTTTAATTAGTAATTATTAATAACAGTGTTGATGACCGTTAAACATTGTTGATACTTAAATACAGGTTTTTACTAATATTAAGAAGTTCATATGCAAATTCACTTGATTTGCATACTAAAATCTCGTATTATTTGGAAATTTGAATACGGTAGGGCATGGATGTTACAATTACCCACCCTTGGTTTCAAGACATTGGCACATATGTATTGAAAACAATTCTTATTAATATACATTAATTAATCATCAATTAATTAATCACACATAACATTTCATAAAATTATACTATTTACTTCAATGGAAACTCATTAACTTTTATTAATTAATTAATTATGAAAGTTTATTCATATCCAGCACCTAGTTTTAGATAACGTCTCGTCGGTCTATTCTAATCCCTAATCACCGCGCGTCCTAAACGTTACCTAAAGAAAATTAAATTAAATTTAATTGTAAATTAATAAAACACGAAAGTAAAATTAATTCAAAGTATAAAAAGTAAAATTGTCAAATCATGTTGAAAATACAAGTTGAGCGACCGTACTATAAGTTGTCCGACTTCCGCGTTCCTAGTCTGTCGTGGCCATCTTGGCTCGAGCTACCAGCTGTGGACGTAAACAAACCCCTTCACCCCCCCCTAGACTCGTCACTACCTTGGCTAAGTCGGTGCGCCACGCCCCTCAGGCTGTGAACGAACGCGACCCCCCACAAACCAGTCCAGACGACATTGGATCTGTGCATCTCACTCTCACTTCTCTGTCCCGCTGGCTCAACTCTCAACCACAACAAACCCTCTAAACTGCATTCCAACTCACTGAAGCAGATAACTAAAACAGCTTTTTCCTAGCTTCTAACATAAAATCGATAACTTTTCAGAACTGGTCGTTTCAACACACAACTCAACCTACAAGACGCTACCCTAACAAATAACCTTTTGACAGTGAGCCACACTTCTCTAACACATTTACAAATACAAGTCATAACCTACGTTGGTTAATTAATTAATCTAAACACACATTACATTTATAATTGATTATTGTAATTATCATTGTTCTCGACGAATCTTAACATCTCTAATTAGGTCACCAAAACAAAATCTGAAACCCCTGGCATCTACATTCTAATAATTGAAATACCAATTAAAATTCTGACAACACCCTCATTAAGATAACATAACCGCTACCTACTTAAGAAAAACACAATCTTTTCAATACAGAATCCTATCTTCCATATCCTGTCGCGGTACTCTTGTTTACCACCATATCAGTGCACTCTTATCTCCTCAACGACCCCCCCAAGTTACCAATGCAGAATCCTATCTTTCATAACTTGACGCAGTCAGTACTCTTGTTTACCTCCTCTTCTACCCACCCAGTTTACCTCTCTCTCTCTACTTCCAGTCATGTCTTTCTAATTCAGTAATGCTGATTACATAATCGTCACTTGAATGCTAAACAAAACTCAACCAATAAATCGCCAAATTACTTCGAACTTAATACCATTGATCCCGTTATTCTATCTTGACCTAATTTACATATTATCCTGTCCACAAATCAAAATACAAATCAACAAATTAACACACTAATCGCTATTATTTTTTTTTCAAGATTCCGGTAGATACACCCCAGTAATTGAAACACTAAAATAAAATTTACACACCCTCATTAGAATAAAACTAGCCGCTACCTACTTTGAGAAAGACACTAATCAAACACTAATCACAACTCTTTCCCATATCTCGTCATCCTCATCATTCTATCCTCATCCCTCTATCATCATCTCATCACTATCTATCCAAATCGCATCATCAAATCTCAAATTAACATCGCCTCTCCTATCACTATCAACTCAAATCAAATCGCCTCTCCTATCAACTCAACAATTCAAATCAAACCTCGAATCAATGGATTCCAACTCACTTTATCCACTTCATTATTGACCGCCAAGAATCAACAAACAACAAATCTTTTCAAACAACTCACAACTATCTCAAATCTCAACTCAATCTCGAATCAAAGGATTCCAACTCAAATCTCAAATGTCAACAATTAACAAAGCCCTTATCATAGCTCACTAGTCCACCACGTATCATCATATCAATTCGTTTATCCATATTTTATGCCCTTCTCACTTCAGTAATGCAGACTAACCTATCCCAATTAAAATGCCAATTAAATTCTACTCAATGTCCCGCCAAATCACTTAGAATGCAAAACCAACAATCCTGACCAGACTTTGTCTTTTTAAGTCTAAAATTAAATGAACATTTACATAAACTTATCCTAATTGCTCACTGCCAAATTACTTTTACAATCACTGTTTTATTACGTTAACCATTTCATTTTAACTTTAGTTTGTTCATCCTTGTCTACTTTTCTTGTTTTCCTACGCCCTCTAGACGCTACCTGTTGGTGTCCTAAACATCTCGTTATAAACCTAGACAACACACCCTCCTCTTGTTTACGTTTTTTCTTGAGACCATTCCCTTCCAAGTATTTCTTTTCAAACCAGTCGATTCTGCACTTTTCGATTTCACTTTGCCCAATTATCATCTTCCATCGCTTACTTTTCAACCCATACCACTCACTTTCCTCCCCACAAAGGTAGAGCCATAGGTAATAGTAAAAGGGCGGCAACATTTCACAAATGTGCATCTCATTTAACCCCCTCCCTACTTCCCTGTTAATCTCCTCTTGAACTATCGGGAGTGATTTAACACCTTTCACTGGTTCTTCCTCAACATTCACAAACTCTATACAGTCAAAGAATTCTTCCTCTTCATCTTCAAACACATCCCGACCCTCATTAACTATCAACACTTCATTCACTATCTCAGTCATATCCTGACCCTCACTATCGTTTATCTTTTCTTCCGCTCTCTCACTCATATCCTGACAGTGATTATCATTCATCTTTTCTTCATTCTCTTTCTCCCTCATGTCCTGACATTCACTATCATTCACCTCTTCCTTCACTTCCTCAATCATATCCTGACACTCATTATCATTAACTGTTCTTTCACACTCTCACTCACATCCTGACACTCATTATCATCCATCTTTTCTTCATTCTCTTTCTCCATCATATCCTGACACTCACTATCATTCGATTTCACATCAATCTCCAGCTCTAAGGTTTTCAAACTGTTATCCTCATCCTGATTATCCCTCTTTTTAATCAACAACTGATCCTTCTCCAACTCCCCTTTACTTACAATCAATCCCCTATCGACCCTATCATCAAGCTCTGAACTTTCTTTAGTCTCATTCATAATAACCTGATTATCCTCATACTCTGCAGTTCCCAAGCTGTTATCGTCAAACTTTTCCTTTATCATTTTGATTATCTTCTCCATCTCTTCTATAATATCAATTGGACACTGCTTTTTGATCTCATCCAAAGTACTTTTTAGATAGCTCCGACACTTATGACCACCATCTGGAAACTGTGTTTTAACCTCATCCCAATAACCCTTAAAATAGCTCTGACGCTCACAATCACCACTAATGTTCTTTCCCTGCTCATCATATTCTAACCAAATCTTTTTTTTTTCTATGTCACATTTTTCATAAATTACGTCTCCCTTTTGCCCCCCATTCTTTCAAACTCATTTTTCCGTCAAAATCCGCTAGGATTAGTTCCCTATGCGCCTGCAAAACACATTTTTTTTCGCGAAAGATAATCAATCCTCTTGCCACATCTAATCTCAACTCTCTATCGAACCACATCAATAAATTCCAACGTATCTGGTTCGCATAGAACGTTTTTAGTACATTACTATGTTGCTTGACTTTTATTTCCACATATTCCACCAAAGACTTAAAATTTTGTTCTTCCTCAATCTTCCACTCTTCTAATAGATCCATTTTATCCTTCTCTTTGTTATTATCTTTTAAGTTTATTATTTTATTAATTAACTCGATTTGCTGTTCATTACGTTCTGTAAACAATCACTCAAAAAAATTTTAAATTAACAAAAAAATTTAAATTTCAAAATGTTTGTCTTTTACGAATTTTTAAAATTTTTAATTTTTATTAATTACCCCGGGTAATGGTTAATTACGAGCCCAACGTTGACGGCGACAATTGTAAACTTCACCCCTCTCGCTTGCCCAAAGCCGAGTGACAGTTACAAAAAAAACAAAGAATATTTAAATTTTTGCTAGCTCAAAATCGGTAGAACACAAGACGCCCAATTAATAAAAAACACAAATTATCGAAGCAATTAGCTACTTACTCAACACCAAGTCACGCTCTGCAAACAGCTGCTGGTTATAAATGCACACAAAAACTAAAGATCGAGTGAAAGGATTCTTAGGACTCAAGCTACAAGTATAAAAATTAATCAAGTTTCCATTGATATAATTAAAGAACGAAAATACAAATTACAAAACCATGTCCCTACCTGCCTAATAGAGCTCTAAATTACTGTTTACATTCCCCGTGTCACTTTTGACCTCCAAACACCTGTATACTCAACAGTGAGTACAGGGTCAACCAAAATATAAGTACTAAGTTTAAGTTAAATGGTTGTTTTGAATGAAATTGAACAAGAATATTTAATGATTGGTACTCATCGTAATTAGTGTCGTATCCTTTAAGTGCTGTAGAATCCAAAGCGATGATATGGTCGACGTAATCCAATTGTAATAATGTGGGGGGGGGGGAAATCACTTGGTCGGCGAAGATCAGGAGAACACGTGGTCGCAGACGAAAACACAATATTATGAAAACAGCTGATTGTTGTAAACAAAGTGACGTTTGTCACGGGAAAAGTTCCATGTAGCACGTGGTCGTAGATGATCACAATATCATGAAAGTAGCTGATCGTTGTAAACAAAGTGACGTTTTGTTTGTCACGGGAAAAGTTCCATGTAGCACGTGGTCGCAGATCAGATGACGTTTACACTTGACAATCGGGCCCTATCAGGCCAACACGGCCTTCCCCGTCACACACACGCACACACACCTCCTCTTCTCAAGCTCGACACGACACTCTCTGCTGGTTGCCTCTCACATCTCGGTGTCCTGCGGACAACCCTCCCTACTATACACCCCTCCCTCATGACTGTTAGTCGGTTCAAGGTAAGAGCCCCCTAGGAAACCTGTTATGTTGTTTCTATTTAAACCTGCCTGTCGCGTCCTTGGTCTGGTCACTTCTCTACTTTTGAACTGAGTAAACTTTGTTCTGGAAGCTTCTACCAACCCTCCTACGATGAAGACGTAGCAGGATAGCACGTAGGCCATGGTGCCTGGAGCATTATTTCCGCGTTCATCCGTGTTCCCTAACGTCAATGATAATCTGTTACAATGATAAATTTGTACCCAAAAAACAACTTAAAACGTTAATAACTTTTGTAAATCAATATCAAAATCTATAAACTAAGCGGCTATCTCTTAGTTCTCCTCATGTCTTCCTATTTATCTACTTTAAATTAACAACATACTCCGTTAATGACCTTAATGAGATTAATTACTAATTATTCCCTTCCCCTTGCTTCTGTCATTACTATCCTTTAATTAGTAATTATTAATAACAGTGTTGATGACCGTTAAACATTGTTGATACTTAAATACAGGTTTTTACTAATATTAAGATGTTCACATGCAAATTCACTTGATTTGCATACTAAAATCTCGTATTATTTGGAAATTTGAATACGGTAGGGCATGGATGTTACAGGGCTAGGCATGTTTAGTTTAGTTTAGTTTAGATTTATTCGCCTGTTGATGGGTAGGCCTACATGGTACAGATATAGGCATTGTCATGTAATTAATACTAAGCTAGATGTAAGCTGATACAATAATAGAATAATAAAACATTTACATAAATAGATAGTATTAGATCTAAGTAAATAGTACAGATAATTATATACATTGTCAAGTGATACTAAAATAGATGTAGCCTAATACAATGGTCGAATATTTGAATAGATAGATATTTTTAGGCATACAAAAGTTTACAAATTTATAAGAACCAGGGGAGAAAATCTAGGTTTGACTGGGTGTATGGGTGAGATATTCCTGCCTACACTATGTGCTTTGTTTAGGCCTAGGCTAGGGGCACTTCTGTACTTGGCGGGTCTCAACATTTTTTTTTACAATGAAAACATACACACCCGAAATCCTTTCCGTTAAAAAACTACTTTCGTTAGGTTATCCAAACTTTCCGCTAGCTACAGTGCGCCTCGAAAAGAGCGCACCCGAAATCCTTTCCGTTAGTGTATAAAGTTGGGACCCGCCGAGTACAGAAGTACCGTCCTAGGACCCTGGGCCTCTAGATGCCCAAGTCCTCCTTTTCATGTCTTATTTTGTAGCCTGGGGCTAGAGCTAGGCCTAGGCAGCTGGCTACTTTGCTACTGGTAGAATCAAGAGGTAGGCCTAGGCTCGGCCTAGGGTTCTTAAATTTTAGCCTAGGCTAGGGTCAATGACCCCCTAATCATCACACTGCTGGTTTTATTTGGAGAGCCGTTTGCCTATGTGTATTGGATTTATTCATTGTATAATTAATCCTACAACAACAGCAACTACTAACATTTGTACTAGCCTTGTATCACTACAAAAGTTGCTGTGTGTACCAACCTTGAGATCTCTCTCTCTCAGAACATGGCCTCAGATGAATCTTTGTAATTCTAAATTGTCATTGTTTAATAACTAAAAAAAACATCATAAATATCACCTTGAGTGTTAACTTGTTTATTAAAAACGATACATGGTGTTCAGAAGTGGTGGGATGAAAAAGAGGCACAACCAGAAACATAAAAAAAACGTAAGTAAAAGATATTAATCAAAGCCACATGGTAGCTAGATAAAAGTTAGGTTAGAACCTAGGCTGGCATATCGGAAAATGATGTCTCAAGACGGAAATAGTGAGGGCCTTAGTCCTGTAACAGGTCAACAACCTATAATAGGCCAAGGCGCAACATCTTCTTTTTATATCCAACCTCCAGGCCAATTTGATTTCTCACAACCAAAAGAGTGGGAATAATGGTGTGACAGATGGGAGAGGTTTAGGAGTTGTGCAGAGATAAATCTAAAACCACAGAAGGTAAAGGTAGACCTATTTATCTATACTTTGGGATCCATGGCTGGGGAAATATTGAAATCATTTCGCCTAACTACCGATGAACTGAACACATATGATGTAGTGTTCCAAAAGTTCAAGGAAAGATTTGAGCCTCGTAAGAATATCATATATGAGCAAGCTCGATTTTACAAACGATGCCAGAGGCAAGGAGAGCCAATAAGCGTTTTCATAAATGACTTATACAGCATTGCAGAAAATTGCGGTTTTAAAGAACTAATAGAAGAGTTTATTAGAGATAGGATAGTAGTAGGTATGCTTGACCGAAAGTTAAGTGAGCAACTACAAATGGATCCTAGTCTACCTCTTGATAAGGTGATTGACCGAGTGAAACAAAAAGAGTCGATACACCAACAACAGGCTATTGTGCGTAACGAAGACGTTGGTCAGAATGTTGACGCTATTCGAAAATCGAAACCTCAATACAAGAATAAATCTCAGACTTATTCGAAACCATCGAGTGAACAGGACAAAAAGCCTAATTCACAGTGTGGTAGATGTGGTTATAAACCAGGCCATAAATACAAATCATGTCCAGCTAAAGATAGCGCGTGTAATAAATGTAAACGTAAGGGGCACTGGGAAAAAGTATGCAGATCTAAAAACGTCAACGAAGTCAACGTAGAGAAAACGTCTGAAGATGATGCTTACTGCGGAGCAATAGACTCGCAAGACAAAAACAAAGCGTGGCATGTTAACTTCTTAATAAAGAAGCACAAAATTAGTTTCAAGATTGACACGGGGGCGGATGTTACCGTTATTCCGGAAGCTACGTTCAAAAGCATAGGCCTACGCCAAAATGCGAAAAGTGAGAACAAAGGTCTTAATCTAATTTATACTTCGAAGAAACTATTTGGTCCAGGCCATCAGCCAATAAAGGTGATTGGAAAAATTACTGTTCCGTTAAAATGGAAAAAAAGTTACAGTGATGCAGGACATCTATGTTGCAAAAGAAGTGAAAGAAGCGTTACTAGGAATGCCTGCCATAACAGCATTGAATATGTTAAACTTTGTTGATAGTATAAAAACTAAGGAAGAATCAAGCCTATCAAATCCAAATAGGGCTAGTCCAGAACAGAAATATCCTAAATTGTTTAGTGGTCTAGAGAAAATGGATACTGAGTTCAAAATATCGCTTAAAGATAATGCAACACCATATGCAGTTACAGTACCTAGACGAATAGCTCTACCGCTCAGAGAACCAGTGAAGAAGGTACTGGAAAGAATGGAAAAAGAAGGTGTAATAACTCGAATAGAGGAGCCTACTGATTGGTGCTCACCGTTGGTCGTAGTTCCAAAACCAGACAAAAGTCTTAGATTGTGTGTTGATTTCACAGAACTAAACAAGCATGTTCGAAGAGAAAGACACCAACTACCCTCAGTTGAAGAAACTATAGCCAACATCCAAGACGCAAACTTTATATCGAAGCTAGATGCAAGTTCCGGTTACTGGCAAGTACCACTAGATAAAGAATCGCAAAACTAACCACCTTTATTACTCCGACAGGCCGATGTTACTTTAATAGATTGCCATTTGGAATAAGCTCCGGGCCAGAGTACTATCAAAGAAAAATATCCCAGTCCTAGAAGGACTAGAAGGAGTAATTAATCACATGGATGATATTGTGGTAACTGGGAAAACACAAGCTGAACATGACGAGAGACTGGATAAAGTGCTTAAGAGATTAAGCGATGCAAAAATTACGTTGAACGAAAGCAAATGTCAATTCAATGTAAAGTCAGTAAAATTCCTAGGATATGTGATTGGTACAGATGGTGTTAAACCAGACCAAAGAAAGATTGAAGCTATCAAGAACATAAAGAAACCAAGCAATATCACCGAGTTACGAAGACTCCTAGGAATGGTAAATTTTCTTATGAAATTTCTTCCAAATGCAGCTGAGGTAACAAAACCTCTTCGTGACCTGTTGAGTAAAAACGTTGAATGGTCATGGGGAACATATCAGGAGAAAGCTTTCAATGAAGTTATTGAAATCTTATCCTCCGCTCCAACCTTAGCTATATATAATCCTAATCGAGAGACAAGAGTTTCCTCGGATGCATCAGCATATGGATTAGGAGCGATGCTCGAACAACAACAAAACGACATGACATGGCGTCCAGTTATGTATGCATCACGCAGCTTAAGTCAAGTTGAACAACAGTATGCGACCATAGAAAAAGAAGCTCTCGGAGTAACCTATGCATGTGAGAGATTTCAAAACTATATGATTGGATTAAAGGTGTTAGTGATAACTGATCATAAACCTTTGATAGCCATTCTTGGAAACAAACCATTGAGTGAACTTTCACCGAGACTACAAAGAATGCGCATGCGCCTAATGAGATTCTCCTATGAAATCAAACATATCCCTGGAAAAGAGTTATGTGTTCCAGACACTCTCTCCAGAGATACTAGGAATATTGTGGCGAACGAACGTGACATTCTGCTACAAGATTCAATAGAATCTAATGTCGATCAAGTAATACTGCAACTTCCAATGAGTGACCATCGATGGGAGAGTATAAAACAGTGTCAGAAAGAAGACAATGTTCTAACACAAGTGACAATGTTTATTCAAGATGAGTGGCCTCATAATATTCGTAATAATCCTGCGTTTTATCAGTATTATAAAGTACGAAACGAGTTAACAGTAAATGAAGGGGTAATCATGAAAGGTGACAGAGTAGTTATTCCGTATAAAATGCAACACGAAATGTTAAAATGTTTACATGAAGGTCATTTGGGTGTAACCAAATGTAGAAGAAGAGCACACGATGCAGTGTGGTGGCCTACTGTAAATGAAGACTTGAAAGAACTCATTTCCAACACCAGGTAGAACCATTAATGCAATCAACTCTTCCAGATGGACCATGGATAACAGTGGCAACAGACATATTCACACTAGAAGGTGTTAACTACTTAGTTATAGAAGATTATTTTAGTCGTTTTCCAGAAGTTGTCAAGCTAGACAAAATGTCATCACAACACATAATCGGAAAAATGAAAGCAGTATTTTCAAGATTTGGAATACCAAAAGAGGTACGAGCAGACAACGGTTCTCAGTTCGACTGTCAAGAATTCAGGCAATTTGGTCAAGAGTACGGGTTTAAATTAACAACAAGCAGTCCTCATTATCCAAAAAGTAACGGGATGGCTGAAAGTGGTGTGAAGGTAGTCAAGAATATCTTAAAGAAGGCAAAGAAAGAAGATCCTAACAAAGCACTACTAGTATATCGATCAACAGCACTCGAAAGTGGCTATAGTCCAGCCGAACTCCTAATGGGACGTAAGCTTAGGACAACGCTTCCTATGTTGGATTCAAAACTTACTCCAAAGTGACCTGATTTGAAGCTGTTTAAAGAACAAGATCACAAAATGAAAGAAAATCAGAAGAGAAACTACGATGATAGACATCGGGCTAAAGAACTTCCTCAACTTAATGATAATGATGAAGTTTGGATTGTAGATTTAAAAAGATATGGAAAAGTAGTTGGCCGAGCATCTCAACCAAGGTCATACTTCGTGGAATCGAATGGTCGAACATTAAGAAGAAATCGATACCACCTAATACCTACGGGAAACCAAGACATGTCCCTTCCTAACATTCCTCTTGATGTTGAGTTAACACAGGTTCCAAAGACAGTACCAGAGCCAGGATGTCGACAGGAGATTTCCCTGCCGATACCAAATCCAGATCCAGGGGCGAGCCCATCTAATGGTGAACGCGTACAAGATCAAGCGGAAAGTTCCAAGCCAATAGAAGCCCGGAAGGAAAGTATCCATCCTCCCGAGGTGTCCAGAGAAATCATCAGATCAAGATTTGGCCGTTTAGTAAAATCAAGAGATCGGTTAAATTTGTAAACTATGATTAATCATGTAAAATACGTACATAATCTTACTTTTCTGATTTGTGTTAATTTCTCTTAAAGAAAGAAAGATGTATTGGATTTATTCATTGTATAATTAATCCTACAACAACAGCAACTACTAACATTTGTACTAGCCTTGTATCACTACAAAAGTTGCTGTGTGTACCAACCTTGAGATCTCTCTCTCTCAGAACATGGCCTCAGATGTATCTTTGTAATTCTAAATTGTCATTGTTTAATAACTAAATAAAACATCATAAATAGTACCTTGAGTGTTAACTAGTTTATTAAAAACGATACATATGGTTATGCCTGCCAACTGACCTTGGCCTACCTACAAACTTGATTGCACTTAAACACTTTCTTTCTTTTGTTTCAGGTGCAGAGCGGTCAAGGGATTACGTCTGTTTCCAGTCTACCTTAGCTATTGGGCAGCTTTCCTTTCCAAAATTTTGCCTACACTTACCAAATCATTCAACCCAATCCATCTTGTCTTCGGACTTTTTATTTAATTTGTATTAATTCTGTCAATTTCTTTTTTCTGGATGACTACTCCCACAGTCATTGTTGGTGACTCGATGGTGAAGGAGGTGATCCAGCAGGTGAAGTGGGCTTAACCCTCCATATTAGTTATTGTTTCAGGTATTCTACCTAGGTCACAAGACAACCACAAGATTTTACAGCAGGATGAAGAGCTGCGTTGTGCCAATGCTTGGCATTAGAGGTAGCCCCTAAATCGTGGATTACTGGAGCTTTGCAAGTCGTCCGGGATGAGATTTGTAGATCTGTGGCCCTAGTTTTATGGTTGTTGTAGGGCATTAGTTAAGTAGGGTGGATTTCACTTGAGAGCCCGCGGGGCAGTCACTCTTTGGCTGCAGGTATGTTTCAGGCCTTCAAGAGTTCTGTACCGCCACGTTCCGTTACATCCAAAGTGACTGCCATTCAACTGGAAAAGGGTTTTCCAACTTTGCCAGTGCCAAGTGCTGAACCACCACTAAAACACCTAGGCTACCATACCTCCTTCAGGGCTCACACACCACACAACAGTTAGGCATCCACCTACACAGCTCCCTCCTCCAAGGCTCACAAACCACACATCACTTGGGCCACCACCACGTCTGGGTTCGATACCCAGGTAAATCCAGCCCTCTTTACGACCAGGCCAATTCACATTCTCTACACTTGTAAAGAGGATTAATTTCCGAAGAAGATGAAGAAAACCGCCGAACTTCAGAACCTCAAAACGAGCCCTTTTCAGGGCCCAACTGAAAGTTTCATTGAGTGACCATTGTTTTATAATAATTGGCATTTTTTTAGTCTTTTTGTTGATCAAAGTTTATCTTCGAGAACAACAGAAAGTGGTCCATCTAACACTGACACTCAAGTGCATTTGTGCACACCTGACGACACTATAAACTGACAAGATACCACCAACTCTGGCCCCCAAATCCCCATACTAAAGGCCAAACTTAAAGTTTTAATTAGTGTCCACTCTTTTGGTACAGAAGGATGACAGCTTACCTTAAAAGTAAAACATATTTGGTAGGTTGCACAGACACAAATATATGATTTTATTTGGAATTTTTTTAAAACTTTCTTAAAAAAGTATAATGATTTAGAGGATTTTAATAATGGCTAAAAAAATAGTACAGAACATTTCGGGACGCCCCGGATATTTCGTTTGCTTAAGTCTTAATTTATTTAAAACAAAATATTTCATTTAAAAAAATATTAGAAATGAGTTTAATTTTGTGACCATTGGATCCAAAATCATTTTCTTAAAAGATCAATGTCAATTACAAACAAAACAAATTAATGAAAATAGTAACATTTGTAACTGCTTCCTGCTCTAAGTGTGGTTAAAATAGTTATAACCATATAAAAAGATTTTAGTAATTAACTAGGGAAACGCCAAAGTCGTTGTTAAACGAGTGAGTGAGCCATGTGTAGAGTATCCGGTATCATTCCCTATACTGGGCTAGATCGAGCCTTAGGTATATGGGAGAAAAGGCGATGCTCCCGGGTACTCAACACATGGCTCACTCACTCGTTTAACAACGACTTTGGCGTTTCCCTTGTTATTTAAATTGAACATTTAAAATGCGAATCATGTTCAAAACGTATTAGCGTAAAATATTACCAAATTTCCAAGATAAAACAAAATCACCTAAGTTTTATTTCCCATTTAACACCCCTCAAAAATAATATGTGGGTGAAAAAAAAAAAAAAGTTCGAGCTAACGGGTATCGAACCCCAACCCTCCGTACGGTAGTCTAAATGCTTACCAATAGGCCATGCAAGCCACGTAGTTATCGTCCCACTAGCTGCTATAGTCCACGAAATATGGTGAGAGCTGGCGGAAAACCTTTGATTTTAAATCCTCTTGTATTGATAAGTGTTTCACAAGTTGTTCACTTGTCAGGTAGCTACAGGAATACCCGAAGTGAATGACGATACATTTTACTTTAACCCCATTCTAGAAGATGGGGTTATTATCTTTTTGGCCATCCTGAATAACATAACCCAATACATTGCGTTGGGCAGCATGGCAATCATTTCTAACATGGGTTTTTGAAAGTTATTTACTCCCTCTCTTTCTTTCGTTTCTTTCTCTCTCGCTCAAAGGGTTGGATCCCTTTATGTTCGGGACACGTTGTGGTAGATTTGTGTGGTTAATTGAATTTCGAGCTCGACCACGTATTGTCAGCACTGATCCGGCAGACAGTGAAGAAAGGGCCATCAGAGTTTGTTGTGACCATTGACGCCAATTGCTTGCTTTTAGAAGAAGGATGCACAAACTTGACACTAGTTGACATATTCCTCATTTTGTGTCCCATTCTGTCAGTCTTGGTCCAGCAGTCGGCTGTGGTAGTTGTCTGTTGTCACTGCAGATATTAAGACTATCTTCACTTGGATTAGTGCGTTTATAGTTACATAGTGTGTATTAGTGTTTGATGAACCGCAATAGTCTTAAGGTATTTAGCATGTAATTAATATGGGGAAGTAACGATCGTGTTGCTGTGGTACTTTTTAATTTTAGTTTCATATTTTAAGCTAGAACTAGAAACAACAAACAAACTATAATGTTGTGTGTTGTGTTATAACTTAATTCGGTATAAGATAGTGAACAAGTGTTTCACCGTGTTATAGATTTTTAATTTGTGACTACAAGTGCGTGTTTTGTTTAAGTCTGTGACAAGTAATATGGGGAAGTAACGATCGTGTTGTTGTGGACTGTGGTACTTTTAAATTTTAGTTTTAGAAACAACAAACAAACTATAATGTTGTGTGTTGTGTTATAACTTAATTCGGTATACGATAGTGAACAAGTGTTTCACCGTGTTATAGATTTTAATATGTGACTATAAGTGCGTGTTTTGTTTAAGTCTGTGAACAGTGTTTTTATTTCTAACGTTTATAATAATATATACCGTAGCTAGTTTTATTGAACAATACCACCATGTTTCGACCCTGGGATATAGGCCAACAAGGCCCCAGCTCGTCTTCAACACCCCATGCGCCTATTACGCCAACTTCATCATTTGTTAGGGACAGTGACATTGAAAGCGATATAGATGTATTGAATGTGGATGCGGAAGATAACAATGATAGTGTTATTAATCCAGTATCTCCTAAAACCCCGGTAAGAACTCCACCCACAGATGAAATGACCGGAAGTACACCGAAACGTACGCCCGGAAGAAGATATTCTAACAAGACACTGTCGAAACGTGAACAGCAAATGGTGCTTAATTTACTAAACTATTTCAAAGCCAAGGGAGAAAGAACATTTCTTCTCAAAACGTCGAAAGCTTTGAAAGTAGGTTACTCGACCGTTAAAAAGATATCGATGCGCGGTGTTACAACACCGAAACAAGTAAAAAAGTTACGCTTTCGTAAAATTGATAGTTTTATGTGTGACTTGATTCGACGTACAATTTACGAAATGTATAAGAGTAAAGAAGTGCCAACAATACCGTCCCTGTTTCAAAAATTGGTGAAAAAACCCGAAAACACCGACTACGAGTTTCCCTATTGCAAACGAACACTGCTGCAGGTGGTCAAAAGTTTGGGATTTCGTCACCGCAAACTCAACAATCGCCAGGTTTTGATGGAGTCAACTCGAATTGCGTCTCTTCGATATACATATTTAAGAAAAATCCACAAATGTAGATCGGAAGGTATGCATGTCATATACCTAGATGAAACATGGTATGACACACATGACATCATGACCAAAGGATGGGTTGATAGCAGTAGGTGCTGCACCCTCGACGCTCCTGTATCGCGCGGGAAGCGAGTGATTATCCTTCATGCTGGGAGTGAAGATGGGTGGGTGCCCGGATGCCTTTTACTTTCAGCGAAAGAGTTAACACAGTCAAGTGCCGACTACCACCAAGACATGACAGCGGAGTTGTTTGAAAAGTGGTTTGTCAATCAACTATTACCGAATTTACCAAAAGATAAAAAAAGTGCAATTGTTTTGGATAACGCGAGTTATCACACGCGATTACTGGTTAGGCCGCCTACAACAAACACGAAAAAATCGGACATTTTGGACTTTATGAAAGACAACAACATTCAAGTACCTAATCCAATTCCCACAAGACCTGTCCTCTTGCAACTAGTGCGGGCGGCGAATATTCAACGCAAATATGTAGTCGACGAGTTGGCTGCCGCACACGGCCATCAAGTAGTGAGATTGCCTCCTTACTACTGCGTCTTCAATCCAATTGAAATGATATGGAGCAACTTGAAACGCGGTGTGAGGCGTAACAACAAATCCCCTGAACTGAATGCAGAAGTCGTGGACGCAATCAGGCGCGAGGAAGAAAACATTAGTTCAGATTTGTGGCGGAAATGTATACAGCACACATTAAAAGTTGAACAATCGTATGCAAATTGGGACTCATGGAACGACAGTAACAACATTGTCGTAAATCTGCAAGACGACACTGACAGCAGTGATTCTTCTTATGACGAGGCGGACGCTTAGGTGTTGAAACAAGTAAGTACGAAGAGTATATTTAAATTTACATATCATAGGACTTTATTATATTCTGATGCCTTATAATATTGATTAACATTACAGGTTTAAATGTTTTTTTTTTATTAACACTCCTTTAATTAACAATTAACCCATATTTGATCACCTCTGAAATAATTCATGCATCAAACCAGTATATTTTGTCAACAGTGCTGTGAGTTCATTAAAGATTCGATCGCCAATTGATGTTAACTTACGTTACAAAATATTCAGGAAAATCACAATAGGCATACGAATTTATAATTACGATTTATGGTATTTTTGTAAAACAGCTAGTTATGAGATAGCTTATTACTACAATCCTATTGAGAAGTGACGAAAGAACAATTACCAATCATACGAACATTATTTTGATAATGTCTAAACTCTTAACAGGTGTGTTAGGGGATAAATTATTAAATACATGCGCGTTAAATAAACAATTATTCACTCCAACACTGCAAATTGGGCCGTTTATATCGTATTTCGTGTAACATGTTTTTAGTCTCCCGGTAGCGAGGGGGCTCCGATCACTGACCACTCAAGTCTTTCAATACCTGACAACTTGTAGTAGTCAACCCCCTGATGAGCGCCAAAAGCCGCCAGCTCTCACGATATTTCGTGGACTATACTAAACAAATGCTATAGATATTTTAAAAATCACATTTTTATTTATTGTAGGATTAAATCGCAATGAATCTAGCTGATTTTGTTAGCAGTTCTCAGTAAACTCGTACCGGATGTCTGTTTAAAATTTCAGACCAATCTGTTCAGCGGTTCGGCTAATTTTCGACGTACAGACAGACAGACAGACAGAATCACAGAATGAGAGCCGTTCGAGTTGAATGGAGACACTCGGTCGCTCCGCTCCCTCGTTTAATTAACTAGGAAAACGCTAAAGTCCCGCCGCGTTGATGGATGAGCTTTTTTAAATTTTTTAGTTTGCGTGGGATATCTTTACTTTTGCAAGTGCTTTGTTTTTCTGCCGACGCATTGTAGGTGATTGTTGTCAAGTTTCTATTGTTTCTTGTTAATTTGTTATTATTTAACGTAAAAATCTTACATTAAAAGCTATATTTCTATGGATTCTGGCTAACTTTCTCAACATTTTCTTTCAAAAGGTACTACATCACCATAACCTTAATGTCCATGTAAAATATGAACGTTGTAGCCCCACCCGTTTGGTCAGAATTGGCCCAAATGGCACGAAAATATCGCACAAAAAGTCAAAAAACGTATATTAAAAGCTTTATTTCTCTCGATTCTGGCTAACTTTTTCAACTTTTTCTTTCAGAAAGCAATACATCACCATAACCTTTATGTCCATGTGAAATATGAACGTTGTAGCCCCACCCGTTTGATCAGAATTGGCCCAAATGGCACGAAAATATCGCACTAAAAATCGAAAAAAATCGTAAATTACGATATTTATGAGAAATATTTCTTCGATTGTACCCACAATCGTGGCAAGTCTAAGTTCAGAGAAAACGAAGGTCGTGTCAAATTTTCATCAAGATCGCATATGCCGTTTGCCCGGTAGAGAGCGAACAAACAGACAGAAAAACGGAAAAAAAAACACCCGAGCTAAATTTTTTGGAGGGTCGGTGAAATTGAAGTCTTCGCTTCGCTCATCCAATTTTACACTTTTTAATGTACACTTGAGCGCGTATTTGTAATTCAAAGGGTAACAATAATAAGTCAAGTCTCAATGCGCCATATCGCAAGTGTTTTTAACTAGGAAAACGCTAAAGTCCCGCCGCGTTGATGGATGAGCTTTTTAAAGGTTTTAGTTTGCGTGGGATATCTTTACTTTTGCAAGTGCTTTGTTTTGCTGCCTACGCATTATAGGTGAATGTTGTCAAGTTTCTTTTGTTTCTTGTCAATTGGTATTATTTACCGTAAAAAACTTGTATTAAAAGCTTTATTTCTATGGATTGTGGCTAAATTTTTCCACTTTTTCTTTCAAAAGGTACTACATAACCATAACCTTAATGTCCATGTATAATATGAACGTTGTAGCCCCACCCGTTTGGTCAGAATTGGCCCAAATGGCACGAAAATATCGCACAAAAAGTCAAAAAACGTATATTAAAAGCTTTATTTCTCTCGATTCTGGCTAACTTTTTCAACTTTTTCTTTCAGAAAGCAATACATCACCATAACCTTAATGTGTATGTGAAATATGAACGTTGTAGCCCCACCCGTTTGGTCAGAATCGGCCCAAATGGCACGAAAATATCGCACTAAAAATCGAAAAAAATCGTAAAAGTACGATATTCATGAGAAATATTTCTTCGATTGTACCCAAAAACGTGGCAAGTCTAAGTTCAGAGAAAACGAAGGTCGTGTCAAATTTTCATCAAGATCGCATATGCCGTTTGCCCGGTAGAGAGCGAACAAACAGACGGAAAAACAAAAAAAAAAAAAAAAAAAAAAAAAACACATCGAGCTAAATTTTTTGGGGGGTCGGTGAAATTGAAGTCTTCGCTTCGCTCATCCAATTAATCTAATAAACAAATAACTGAAATACAATAAATTACGCGTGCTTATGCCCCTGCACAATAGTCAACCCGCAACACCTGCACGCATTTGGAGTCGCCTATGCAACAGGCGATCTCGGCGCCCGTATGACTGCGACAACATGCATTAAGATAACATAGACTAAACTAGGGAAACGCCAAAGTCGTTGTTAAACGAGTGAGTGAGCCAAGTGTTGAGTAGCTGGGAACATCCTCTTTCCTCCCCTATACCTAAGGCTGGATCTAGCCTAGTATGGGGAATGATACCATTCGGGGTACTATACACATGACTCACTCACTCGTTTCACAACGACTTTGGCGTTTCCCTAGTTGAGTCACTCGGGACACCGGTACAAGTGTTCTGACCTCTAAAACCGGTCCGTCTGGTCACCTTATTTAAACTCACTGCAACAATAATTATTTAAATTGAACATTCAAAATACGAATCGTGTTCAAAACGTATTAGCGTGAACCATTAACAAATTTCCAAGATAAAACAAAATCACCTAATTTTTATTACCCATTTAACACCCCTCAAAAATAATAAGTGGGTGTAAACATATAAAAAAGTTCTAACCAACGGGCTGCGAACCCCAACCATCCGTGCGGTAGGCTACAGGCTTACGACTATGCCATGCCAGCCACGCAGATTTCGTCCCGCGAGCTGTTACTAAACAAATGCTATCGATATTTTTTAAAATCACATTTTTATTTATTGTAGGATTAAATCGTAATGGATCTAGCTGATTTTGTTAACAGTTCTCAGTAAACTCGTACCGGATGTCTGTTCAAAATTTCAACGAAATCTGTTCAGCGGTTCGGCTGATTTTCGACGTACAGACAGACAGACAGAATCACAGAATGAGAGCCGTTTGAGTTGAATGGAGACACTCGGTCGCTCCGCTCCCTCGTTTAAAAACTAGGGAAACGCCAAAGTCGTTATTAAACGAGTGAGTGAGCCATGTGACATAGTACCCGGTATCATTCCCCATACTGGGCTAGATCCAGCCTTAGGTAACCTATGGGAGGAAAGGGGATGTTCCCGGGTACTCAACACTTGGCTCACTCACTCGTTTTACATCGACTTTGGCGTTTCCCTAGTTAAAATTGAACATTCAAAATGCGAATCGTGTTCAAAACGTATTAGCATGAAACATTAATAAATTTCCTAGATAAAACAAAATCACATAATTTTTTTTCCCCATTTAACACCCCTCAAAAAATAATATGTGGGTGGTAAAATATAAAAAAAAGTTTGAACTAACGGGTATCGAACCTCAACCCTCCGCGCGGTAGGCTAAATTCTTACCACTATGCCATTCAAGCTAACGTAGATCACGTCCAGCTAGCTGCTACTAAACAAATGCTATCAATATTATAACTAGGAAAACGCTAAAGTCCCGCCGCGTTGATGGATGAGCGTTTTATAGTTTTTAGTTTGCGTGGGATATCTTTACTTTTGCGTGCTTTGTTTTGTTGCCTACGCATTGTAGGTGATTGTTGTCAAGTTTCTATTGTTTCAATTGTCAATTGGTATTATTTACCGTAAAAACTTATATTAAAAGTTTTATTTCTATGGATTCTGCCTAACTTTTTCAACTTTTTCTTTCAAAAGGTACTACATCACCATAACCTTAATGTCCATGTATAATGTGAACGTTGTAGCCCCACCCGTTTGGTCAGAATCGGCCCAAATGTCACGAAAATATATCGCACTTAAAATCGAAAAAAATCGTAAAAGTACGATATTCATGAGAAATATTTCTACGATTGTACCCAAAAACGTAGCAAGTCTAAGTTCAGAGATTTCGAAGGTCCTGTCAAATTTTCATCAAGATCGCATATGCCGTTTGCCCGGTAGAGAGCGAACAAACAGACAAAAATACAAACAAAAAAAAAAACAAAAAAACAAAAAAACAAAAAAACAAAAAACAAAAAAACAAAAAAAAAACACCCGAGCTAAATTTTTTGGGGGGTCAGTGAAATTGAATTCTTCGCTTCACTCGCTTCGCTCGCTACGCTCATCCAAAAATCACATTTTTATTTATTATAGGATTAAATCGCAATGGATCTACCTGATTTTGTTAACAGTTCTCAGTAAACTCGTACCGGATGTCTGTTTAAAATTTCAGCCCAATCTGTTCAGCGGTTCGGCTGATTTTCGACGTACAGACAGACAGAATCACAGAATGAGGGCCGTTTGAGTTGAATGTTTAAAAATTATGACAATAAATCCCATTGTAAAATATTCATGTTTGTAATAATATTATTTTTGTTCGTTTCTTTCGCATTTTTTACGAATGTACGTGTTGTGTTGTGTTTTACGTCGTACCTTATTTATTTTAATTTAGTGCCAGAACATTTTACAAATAAATACCATTTCTATTTATTCCTTTCTTACGAAGTGTCCATAAATTTTATTCTCATGCTGTGTGCTATTGTGGCCATGTAAGTCATAACAGATTGTTCATACTTGATTATAATCAAATTTATAATCAAAGTTCTGAGGTTTTAGGATGATTTACTTCTATTCTATTTATTGTTGATATAATTCTCCCGATGATTTTATAATTATTTAGAGATGACTACACTATTAATTATTGTATAATATAATTATATAGATACAGGGGACGGTTGGAATAATATTACGATTTATAAAATATAATAATACGAAATTAGCCTACAATACAATAAAATAATAATAAATAAAAATAATCTCAAAGTACAACATTATCGACAGATCACATAGGTAGCTCACTGAACATGGCATTATTCTCCTAAAACAATATTAGGTGCGATAATACCAATCATAGATACTATACTTACTATACCTACGAATGATACTACATTTAAATACTGCGCGCTCGGCTGTCACGACATCAGCTGCTAGCAGGAGAGGGGAAGCGTGGTCCATCTCGCGCTATCCCTTCCCTCGCCGGCATACCCCCACTCCAACGCTATATACAGTAGGGGAAGGGTGGTTTATGTGGGCCCTACGTCAGACTTCTAACAGTATGGTATCTCTATGGTCTGGATGAATGTATGTATGAGTATCCAGACGGCGTTGGTTTGACACAGTTCTGACGTCAGAGTCGTTTTTGCCGCTCTTAGAATATTTAAAAAAATGCTGTTTTTAAGCGGCAATAAATTATTGGATTATTATTTCACGGAAAAACAAAGTACTTATTTGTAATCGGGACGAAATACTTCTTCCAAAAAATCTAGTTGTACAGTATTATTTTGACAGAAGTGGAATAGGCCTATTATTCCCTATTCAAACAAGGTGATACATAACACAACACTCGTTTATTCGTATTACCTTGTCAGGACCGATGTGACGTAGGCCTAATTCACAGCCATGTGGACAACCAACTTAGTAGCTAACTTAGCCTCTAACTTAAAGGTTTGTCTTATGGAAAACAACACGTCTGTTCATGACCAAACTTAGCCTTTAACTTACATTTATCAGCAACCGAATGTTTGCAAACTCCAAGGTTTTACTTAGCAGCTAACTTAACATTAAGCTTTTAACCAATCAGAGAGAGACTCGAGCAGACAATTTCCGGTCATATCCGATTGAAAACGTAAACAAACAGCAAAAATGGATCCCAAGGAACATCAACTATTGTTCGATGAAAAGCTATTGAACGAATTCATGAAAAGGCCACTGCTATATGTAAAATCTTCGTCTTTATACAAAGATAAGAATATAAAAGAAAACATTTGGCTATCGATTGGGGCAGAAATGTCAACTGACCGTCAGTATTATTAACGTTTATTGCGGTACTAGGCCTAGCCCCCAGCTAGGGCTAGGCCATGTGAGGTTATGTAAGGCTTACTTCACGTTGTCTTAAATAAATACGTTTATTATTTTTACCATCAATTATTGTTTAATAAACTGTACAGTCTATAGTCAATCAATTCTATAATGCTACCTAAGTAGAGCTAGGCTAGGCCTACTTACTGAATGCTGAATGTTATTGTATGTCAAGCATTGGCGCGATAAAAGTAAATACTGCAAATCTGTGTTGTGATTGGTTTAAAAACATCTATCATGCACAGCCCCCTAAAGTTAGAGGCGACGGTATGGCTGTAAAGCACTCTGCCACGAGCAACATCTAGGAGGCAGTGGCTGTTAAGTTAGCGGCCTAAATATCTATCATGAACAGCAACCTAAAGTTAGAGGCTAAGTTAGCTGCTAAGTTAGAGGCCTAAGTTGGTTATGAATGAGCCTTAACGTCTTAGCATGGATTTATATAATAGTAGGCCTAATTCGCGTTGTGTTGGTGGTCTTAGTTGAATGAATCGTTTATAATATTACTACTAGCGTTTCACAGAATGCAGAGAATTGTATGCCTATACTCAATATGTGGCTCAATCAAAAGAAGTCGTGAGCGAGCTAAATGAACGAATGTCAATCACACGCGTTTCCAAGCAAAGGGGTTGCTACCTGGTGGCGAAAAATGCAACTGTCCGATCAGTGATAGGCGGTCGAGCGCGCTATGTGCTTACCATGAAGAACACATGTCATTCCGTGCTTGTCACTGAAAAAATGTGTACAATCACCGGTACATTGTCGTTGCTCCCCCAAAATATTGTTAATTGATGATAATCAAAAGCATGGGGGTGCACCAAAATGATAAAATCGCTCTCCAATATGCGGGATTCGAAACCATGTCCACCAGAATAATATTACTATATTCAGACCTGCTCCCCATGCACCCATGAGACACCGAGGATGGCATTTGTATCCATATTACAATTCTCTAATTGTAATATCATAATAAATCATTGGTATTTAACTATTTATACTAGGCTATATACTAAATATAGGCTAACAGGGTACCATAAATAATAAATCAAATTCAAACCGTCAAGAATGTTCACAACTCATAGTAAACACACACATAGTATCGCTCGCTTCTTATGGCACTTTTAATTGAGATATACTTCTTTAGTTGAATTATGATAATTTAATATAAATAAAGTCATAATAATAATAATAATAATAATAATAATAATAATAATAATAATAATAATAATAATAATAATAATAATAATAATAATAATAATAATAATAATAATAATAATAATAATAATAGTAATAATAATAACAATAACAAAACAATAACAAAAATAATAATAATTGTATTGGGGCTTATGCACAAGTCCCAACTCCTTTTCTACCTTATATAATTAATGTTGGCCTTCATATACCGTTTACCGCCATTGTTCATTTATTACATAATATTATACATAATATCATAATATACGATTTATATTATTACAATAGAGTAAGTATAATGATATGACCTACAAGATTTTAAAGCTGTCTGCAGAATTATGCGTCATGCCATTATTGACATACAAAACAATAATAAAAATAAGCCATCAGCTATTAAATAGGCCTACTTTTAATAAAATGTATATTAAAAAAAAACAGTACTCGTAAGTGTGGTGTATTCAAAGTTCAAACCTCGCGCTTACTTGCCTCGCCACATTTACAAGGCGGTGTTGAAAAGAAGTATGGCGTCGCTTCCTTCTGACAATCTCATGCACAATATCATGTAGTAGATTTAGTACAACGTTTTATAATAAATGATGCTTTAAAGCTTACCAGATAATCATGGCTATGCATTATTACGAGCCTTACCTACACCCACATACATACATAACAAAACTGGCGACGAAGATATGGATTTGGTAAGGTAGATTTACATTACAGTTTACAATGCCTGAAACTAGTCCGAGCGTTTCTCAACCACGTGGTAATGCAAGTGGGCTAGTTGTTTCGATCGGACCGTTTAGGCCCGGGGAAGAGCCATGGGACGTTTACGTCGAAAGGATCGAAATTGCATTCGACGCCTTCGATGTGGCTGAAGCTAAGAAGAAGAATGTGTTTTTCTCTGTGCTTGGAAGCGAAACATTTGTGGTGCTACGCAACTTGGCTACACCAAGGACACTCACTGATCTGTCGTTCACAGAGGCAAAGGACCTGCTTACAAGTAGGTACAGCCCTAAGCCTAGCAAACGTACACAAAGGTTTAGATTTCGCAAGCGTCTACAGCTAGAGAACGAAACTATACTCGAGTACCTACAGGAGCTCAGAAGTCTCAGTAAGCATTGCGAGTTCACAGACCTAGATGAGAATCTGCTAGACCAACTCATTGCAGGAGTTCTTTTTTTGCATTTTGCAAACCAAGCTGCTGGCGGAGGGAGATGCCATTACCTTCCAGAGAGCAGTTGAGATTGCTACGGCAGCGGAGACGTCGCAGCGAGATGTCCAAGTCTTACGCGGAAATGCAGGGGCAGGCGGCCAAGTACACAAGGTCGTGGCTACCCAAGGTACATCGTACAAGGCAGGCAGAGGTAAGCCTAAGAATAATTTTGATTCTAGGCCTAGGCCTACTACAGAGGCAAATTCTGCCAAAGGCATGTGCTATCGCTGTGGCAATGCAAACCACAAGGCCGATGCATGCAGTGCTAAGAACCTGACATGTCACAAATGTCAGAAGACAGGCCATATTTCTAAGGTATGCATGTCCAAGTCTGGGAACAATACCAAGTTAGGGCCTAAGACCTCGGGTACCAATCTGCTTACATCAGAGGTGGAAGACTCATATCTGTTCTGTCTCAAGGTGGAGAAAGATAGACATGAGGGCTCTTTCAAGGTGGCTGTTGAGTTGAATGGAGTAGACTTAACAATGGAAGTGGACACAGGATCAAAACATTCAATCATTGGCATAGACGCGTTTAGACGTCTATGGCCTACCGATCCTCCGCCACTAGCGCCATCAAAGTTCAAACTGCGAACCTGGTCAAAACAGGAGTTAGCAGTACTGGGAGTGGCAACGGTAACCGTGCAGTATGGGAAAAAATTATGCCAGTTACCACTATACATGATGCAGACAGATGGGCCTAGCCTACTCGGCTGAGACTGGTTTCACCACTTGGGGCTGGCTGTGACCAGCGTGAACCAGTTAGGTGTAAGTGATGGCAATCTTCCTAAAGAATTGCATGGCCTAGAAAACGTTTTTGCAGGCGGTTTAGGTTGTTACAAAGGGGAACCGGTTCACGTGGAACTAGATCCAAATGCTACACCTGTCTTTCGCAAACATCGGAGCCCACCCTATGCATTGAAAGAGAAGTCTGACCAGGCCCTAGAACAAATGCAACGTGACGGGGTAGTCGAGACTATAGCACAAGGGGAATGGGGTACACCTGCTGTTTTTGTTGCCAAGCGCGACAACACTGTGCGAATTTGTGGTGATTATTCGGGGACAGTCAACCCTGTGTTGAAGGTTGATGAGACCAAGGCGGTGACTTTTATGGACTAGTCCAAATGTCTGAGGTCCCGTGATTTCTATACATTATTTGTGTATCGGAGTAATTTTCAATATTGTTTTATATGTAGAAATGTTGCGTGAACCCTGATTATACAGTGTAAACGTTATCTAAAGTTTATATCGCGTAGTTGGTGAGTAAATTACATTTTAATATCTTGTATTTTACAAAAAAAATAGAACTGACAAACATTAAACAGGAGAAGATTCAACGACAGCTTGTTTTGTTTGATGTCAAAGAACTTACAGTAAAGATAGACATTGGTTTGTTTACATCCTAGAGCAAGATGAAGATTGCTGGTCATTCAGTGTTATTTAAGGCTCTCTTTATGTTTGTTTTGCTGAGAGGATTTTGTAATGGTCTGATCAGCAACTTTACAATGAGGATTCTTTGTTCATGGGTCGTGAAAATTCGTTTTGACCTCTAAGATAAGGTTTATTGTATCTGAAAAATGTGTAATCTCAAGTTTCACATGGTGTGCGGCAAATCTTAGTCATGGTATGCGACAGAGGATTAACTATGCGAGTTGCTCAAATTCATTCACTGGTATGGGCAAAGTTAAGAGACGTACTTTAAACCACATCCTATAATCTTAGGATTAATGGATTAATTCCTGCAATTGCACTGTTACTAGCATTATGTGGTGATATTCACGTGAACCCAGGCCTACAGTAAACCAGCAAAAAGCTGAATTGTCTTTATTACATGAATGCCAGAAGTATTTCAGGTACTGATAAACTTAGTGAGTTTAACATGTTTTTTGCGGACAACAATGAATGTGATATAATTTGCATAACAGAATCATGGCTTCACGAACATATTTATGAGAATGAAGTACTAGATAACAGTCAATATGAGGTGCATAGAAAAGACCGCATTCCAAGTGCAGGTAAAAAGAAAGGAGGGGGAGTTCTTATTGCTGTCAACACAAAAGTGACTTCTATCGACGGGAGGAGTTTGAAACTGCTGACTTAGAAATGATGTGGGTTGAAATAAAATGAACCTGAAATCCAGTCTATATGTAGGGTGTGTTTATATCCCTAAGGCAACACCATTGCTCATTGAAGAAGGTTAGAGACAACGTTTTGAAATTGGAAGAAACACTTCGACATACGGACAATATAATGTTGTGGGGTACTTCAATCTACCAGATATAACTTGGAAGTCTAAACATCAAGATGACTCAACTGACCTGGACCCGATTACCAACAAAACTCTGTAGTGAACCAGATGTTTATTGAATTTATAAGTGAAGCCAATCTATCACAAAAAGTCTTGTTTCCTACCAGTAATAACCACTTCCTTGATCTTTTATTTGTAAATAATCCAGACGCCGAGGTTACCGTCATAAACGTTGAACCAGCAGTTATTTCTGACCATTTTCCATTTTGTGTCATCTTGTTCTTCCACATATGAAGTTAAAACGACAAACCATCAGGACGCGAGACATATACTGGAGGAAGGCTGACTTAAATAAACTTCGTGATAATCTAAATGAGTGTGACTGGGATAGAATGGATCTATTGACAGATGTGAACGACAAGTGTGACTTATTCTACAATCTTTTAAACGCAACAATATCCAGAACAGTGCCAGTGACAAAAGTCAAAAAGAATAAAATATCCAGTTTGGTACGATAAACATGTTCTTGCGGCATTAAAACGTAAGAAAGAGCTCATCAAATGTTCAAAAGAACCGTTTGGATTGTCCATAAAGTTGATCACCAAAATCAAAGAACTAACTTCAAACAACTAAAAAACATGAAATATCGTCAATACCTTCACAACATTGAAGAAAAAAATTCCAGAAAAACCCCAAATTATTGTGGAGCTTTGTCAAGAGAAAAACTAGATCAAGGAGGATACCTACTGAAGTGAAAATATAATGGTATTACTGGCGAAAAGTGTAGACATCGTGCTGCCACCTTTTTTCGGAGTTTTTTAAAACAACTTTCCCCTCCGAAATCACAAGGAAATGTGGTTCTACCTAATCTCTTTGACCAGATTGATAGTGAACTGTCCAGTTTCAATGTTTCTTGTGAAGAAGTGAAAGATAGCCTTGGCAAAACTTGTTAATGGAAAAACGCCTGGGCCAGACCAAATACCGGTAAATGTGATCAAACACTGTAGAAATGCATTATCTATTCCACTTTCAAAAATATTTAACTGTGCTTTAAATGAAGGAACGTTTCCCTCACGATGGAAACATGCTAACGTTACAACCCGTTTTAAAGAAAGGAGAAAAAACTCAGTGACTAATTACCGGCCTATTTCGTTTTTTAGCCATATTTTCAAAAGTTTTTTGAAGGTCTCATTTCTAAAAGATTAAATAATCATGTGGCAGACTACATATCACCAAGTCAGCATGGATTTATGAAAGAAAATCAACTGTTACTAATCTTACTGAATTCACCCACGATATTGCAACGTCCCTAAACTCAGGTGTTCAAGTTGATGCTGTCTACACGGACTTCAGTAAAGCTTTTGACAGTGTTGATCACGATCTTCTCCTATTTAAATTAAATCCTATGGAATTACCGGTAAATTCATCAATTAAATTGAAAGCTACCTTACTGGACGAACTCAGTCAGTTGTCATTGATACAATAAGAATCATCTTCTGAAAGTGTAACATCTGGAGTGCCGCAAGGTTCAATTTTGGGTCCACTACTCTTTACCCTGTTTGTGAATGACATACCGTCTTGTTTTATGTCATCAAGCTGTCTAATGTTTGCTGATGATCTTAAGATATATCGTCCAATACGAAGAGATGCTGACCGTGCATGCCTGCAGTCAGATCTGGACGCGCTTGCAGAATGGTGCAGAACATGGAAGCTTAAACTTAATGTATCTAAATGTGCAGTCATTACGTTTACAACAAAAACAAAACATGTTAAATTTCATATCTACAGTCTCAATGATCAGATTTGGAAAGAGTCACGAAAGTCAAGGATTTAGGTGTCATCATTCTCATGATCTTTCATTCTCGAATCACTTTCTAACATTATTCCGAAATCATTTAGATTGCTTGGTTTCTTAAGACGAAACTGCTCTAAAGAATTCTCCAAAACCACTATGCGAAGTTGTACCTCTCTCTTGTTAGGCCTCATTTAGATTATGCTAGCTCTATTTGGAACCCATATCAAATCACCAAAATTCATAATGTAGAAAGGTCCAACAGTGTTTCATAAAACATCAATGTATAAAAAGTAACATTCTGTATCATAGGGTAGATTATGCACAACTTTGTAAAGATGCTAACCTAATGACATTAGAAAACCGAAGGATCTATTCCGACATGGTTTACCTTTACAAAATTGTAAATAATTTAACAAACACTAGTTTAATTCTTGGGAAATTAAATTTTCATATACCTCCCAAACATACACGCCTTCACAAAAACTTTTTAAACCAGCCCTAAGTCATCTCGACCTCCATAAAAATTCATGCATCAACAGATTACAGCATTCTTTTAATATGTTAAAACCTCTTGAAGGAACAGACATTGATCTCTACTCTCAAAATATTTTTAAATTCAAATCTGTGATCACTCAAGCATTAGGATATTAACGTAATTTACTCACTAGCTTATTTCCATTAGTATCTTCTTTATTATAAAATTGTTCTTCTATTTTCTTTCAAGAATATCTCTAATTCATTTTTAATGTTAATAATTTTGATAGTTTCACATTTAAATTGATAATTTCACATGTTTAATGAGTTAAATGTATTATTTTGTGTTGTATATTTTAATGTCTATTAGTATGTTTTCTATCCATTAGGTAATGCTATGATTTGCACTTGTGGAGTAATTGTACTCTGTTGTGATATGCATCTGATAAATAAATAAATAAATAAATCCTCTACCTACAAATACAGAAGTGTTTACAGCACTCTCTGGAGGATGCTTTTTCACACGGTTGGACCTCGATAGGGCTTACACCCAAGTACGAGTGGATGACGAGTCATCACGGGTACTTGCACTGAATACACAGCAAGGCCGACTACGAATGCTGCGTCTTCCATTTGGGCTGGCGTCCGCACCAGCATACTTCCAGAGACTGATGGAAAATCTTCTTAAAGGACTAGAAGGTGTAGTAATTTTCCTTGATGACTTACTCGTTTCAGGAAAGACAAAGGAGGAATGCTGGGCGAGAACGAGAGCTGTGTTGGAAAGATTTGATACTGCTGGGTTACGTCTCAAACTGCCTAAATGCGAATTTATTTTGCCATCAGTAGAGTTTCTAGGGTTTTTGATTGATAGCAAAGGAATCCACCCTACGGAGGATAAAGTACAGGCTATTCGATCGGCACCCGCACCTACAAATCTGCAGCAGTTGGAGTCATTCCTGGGATTTCTTACATTCTACGAGCGCTACATTCCGAATATGGCTACCAAACTTACGCCACTCTACGAGCTTACACGCAAGGGGCAGCAATGGACCTGGAGCCAGAAGCATGAGCAGTGTTTCAACGATGCCAAACAGCAAGTCACATCTGATCAGGTACTGGTTCATTACAGTTTGACTAAACCATTAGTAATGTCTTGTGATGCATCGCCGTACGGGGTTGGAGCGGTACTGTCACATTCCGAGCCAGATGGTTCCGAACCTCCAATCGCCTTCAAGTCTCGTACGCTACAAACGGCAGAGAAAAATTATTCTCAGCTAGATAAGGAATTTTTATCAATCATTTCGGGTTAAAGAAATTCCACCGTTTTATTTATGGTCGAAAATTTGTCATATATACTGACCATAAACCATTAGTAGGTCTGCTTCGGCCAGGGCGAGTGTTACCTGATGTATTATCCCCACGTATGATGCGTTGGAAATTGACTTTAGGATGTTATCTGTATGATATCAAGTACCGTCCAGGTAAAGAGAATTCAAATGCAGACTTGTGCAGCCGATTACCGATCCCAGGACCGGATACACCAGAGTACCCAGAACCAGCGGATGTGTGGTTACTACAAGGACAGCCTGCAGAACTTCCAATCTCGGCTGACACCATACGTCTGGAGACGAAGAAGGACATCATTCTTTCTAAAGTTTTAGCTGGTGTGCTACATGGCTGGGAACCATCGAAGTTACCGGTTGAGTTTCAACCCTACCTTCGGAATACAACGGGGTTATCGGTGGAAGGTGGGTGTCTTCTCTATGCCAACAGAGTAGTGATTCCCGAGAGTCTACGAGTCGATGTTCTGAAAATGTTACATGCAGTCCATCAGGGAATCGTTGCGACAAAGGCAAAGGCCAGGAGTTATGTTTGGTGGCCAAACATGGACCGAGCAATCGAAGAAATGATTGGCCAGTGTACATCTTGTGCTGCAAACAAGCGTGCACCCACAACATCGAACGTGATTCCATGGAGTGTCCCCAGTCGACCGATGTCGCGTATACACATTGACTTTGCAGGGCCTACGGAAGGACATACATTCTTCATAGCTGTGGACGCTTACTCTAAGTGGCCAGTTGTGAAGAACACCGGGGGGTCACTTACGGCAAAGACAGCGATTGACGTTTTCCGAGACATGTTCACGGACTACGGGATTCCCGATGAGATCGTTTCAGATAATGCGGCAGCATTCAAAGGAGAGGAGTTTCAAGACTTTCTTTACAAAAATCAGATTAAACACATAACCTCAGCACCTTACTTGCCTGCATCTAACGGTTTGGCAGAACGTTATGTTCAGACGGTTAAACAACACTTACGAAAGTTCACGGCGGATAAGTGGCGTTTGGAGTTGGGAAACATTTTGTTAGCTCTGAGGACTACACCCAGTACCAGTACCGGGGTGACTCCGGCAGAAATGCTAATGGGCCGAAAAATCCACACAATGCTCGATAAATTACATTCCAACAACAAGACTTCTGTGGAGAGGGAGAGTGTGGCTGTTCAAGCTCAACAATCAGACTTTCCTAGCCGACAATTTGCAGAAGAGGACTCAGTGATGTACCGCAACTATGGTCCTGGACCAAAGTGGCTGCCTGGGAAAATATCGGAAGTACACGGGCCCAGGAACTTCACCGTCGAAGATGCCAGTGGAGCAGTACGACGCGTACATCTAGACCAAGTTCTACGCAGAAGTTCGGTGGTACCAGTGGTAGCAAGGGCGACTCTTCCCGAAGCTTCCCAAGTCCCGATAGTGCTGTAATGCCACCAGATGCTGGCAACTCCAGTGCTGTTATACAAAATGATAATTCTGTACAAGAACGTTGTACAGATTCCCAGGAACTATCTACGTTTAGGGTTCAGTCTCCTGTTGAGTTGACACCTTCAAAATCTCTAATTGGACTGAGTAACTCAAACTCAACTAGTCGTCACTCTTCAAGGGCTACAAAGCCACCATCCTATTTGAAGGATTATCATTGTTAGTTTTTGGATCATGATGCTTTTGTTGATTCAATTATTAAATCTTTAAGTTTTAGGTTAATTTCATTCCAGTTTTACAAGGTTGCATAGTATGTTCCTAAAAAAACTGATTCCTGTATTACAATCTTAGTTAGTTACTGTTTTGGAATATTGTGCTACAAGTACCAAATCATTTCATTATTTTCATTTCATTATTGGTACCTAAGCTCACGTATGACTTTGCAATCTACTTTTATGCATTGTAGGTATACTGTTGAGGGGGAGAATTGTGGTGTATTCAAAGTTCAAACCTCCCGCTTACTTGCCTCGCCACATTTACAAGGCGGTGTTGAAAAGAAGTATGGCGTCGCTTCCTTCTGACAATCTCATGCACAATATCATGTAGTAGATTTAGTACAACGTTTTATAATAAATGATGCTTTAAAGCTTACCAGATAATCATGGCTATGCATTATTACGAGCCTTACCTACACCCACATACATACATAACAGTAAGTGTATAGTAGATAAATATAAATAGGCCTACTCCGATTGCGTTTACATTGTAAAACGATATAGAAAACGTGCAAAACAAGTGGCTGTAATTTGCTAGAAGCTCTTTTGATTTTTAGATATCGAGGAAACTTTTGAAATTATTAGTATTGGTGGGCAACATTTGCTTGGCAAAATATCATCGATCTTCATCATTCAACATTATTTGATACACTTGTTTCTGTATTTAATAGTAAAACAGTGTGGTTTGTTCTTTTCGAGCTAATATCATCAAATAATTTCAATTATTTGTTGTAATTTAAAATGCCATTAAATTCTCGTTTTTAATAAAGCCGATACCCAAAACTTACGAATTTTACTAATAAAATACGCGGACGATATGACATAATCAACGATGTTTTCGCAAATGATCAGAAATGTAACAAAAATCAAGTTGAACCTAACTGAATATACAGCGCCCGCCGTAAGCAGCTCGCCTCTATCACCGATCGGTCCGACATGTTGCGTTTTAGAGCTGCCATCTATCTTTGCTTGGAAACGCGTATAGTGGGGTGAATGAGAGCTCGTTTGTCTGCGGTTAGCTGGAAGTGCATGCCAGTTAAAAGATGCTTACTATCTGAATAATTACTCAGTTTTTAGTAAGCTGTGTGACTGGATTTGACAATATGGAAGATTGAAGGAAAACAGAAGATTGCAGATTTGATAAGAAGAAGAAACTACTTTTTTAAACTGTGCATTTGCATGAAAGTTAATCTCTTTCCCATTGTAGACGTTGGTGGAGTGCCAGATCCTTTTTTCTACAATGCTGGTACATTCATTGGTTTAAAATGAGTTAGGCGGTCTCAACTCGATTTTGGTCCATCGTTTCAAACTGAAGCTGTTGCATGTATGCTTATGTATAAATTAATTGATTTCAGCCCTTAATATCGAATGTTATGATATCACCTTTCCCAAAGTTGTCCTCCTTTGTAAATCAGTTTTTATAACTGAATAGGATAGACGTTAAAAAAAGAGACCAGTGGGTAGCTCAAAACCCTATTATTCCCGGCCGCTTTTAACGGAATTGTTTACTGTCGCTTGAATTTCGCGCACGCACTCAAGGTTACATCGTAGTTCCGGTCAGACGACCGAGTTGAGAAGACAACCACTCACGCCGCCATTTGACGCGTTCAAACAATTAGACATCGGTATTCGGACGATTTTTCGAGGGAGTTTCACGGCCGCACTAAAAGTAATATTTCTCAGCCAATTTTGGTGATATCATTTAAAGAAAGTACTTGAATTGAAGCCGACGCAGATACTTATGCTTTCAAAACCAAAATCGGATAACAGGGACCAAAGAAAATCACAATTTTGGATAACTTGTAAAACACGTAATTACTAAGGCGTGGTAATTTGTACAAACTTGAAACTAAACATGCTCTTTACCATTATACATAATATCTAGCGTCCAAAACACACCGGGATAAATTTAGGGGGACCGAGTGCCTTTTGCTTTCAAACCCAAAATCCAAAATCGGATAACAGGGACCGGATAATTTTTTTTTTTATAATAATCAAAACACGTAATTACTAAGGCGTGGTCATTTGTACAATCTTGAAATTAAACATGCTTATAACCATTATAAATATCAAGCGTACAAAACACAAGGGACTAAATTTGTGGGGACCGAGTGCCTTTTGCTTACAAAACCAAAATCGGGTAACAGGGACCGGCGACCGGAGAAAATCAAAATTTTGGATCTTCCTTCTTTCAATGCGAAACTAGGGAGAAAGAATGAAATGCTTGGCTCAACGTCTATATCTCACAGCATTCACAGCTGAAGACCTGCCTGCAGTGTTTTTTTTTTTTTTTTTTTTTTTTTTTTTTACAAATTTTTGTATTTGTTGGGGGGATGGGGGATATAGATGACTATGAGTTGTATGCCTAACACAACACTCGGAAATCTAGTTAGTTCAAGAAGATTATGCCACAATAAGTGAAATAAATATATAACCTTTTGTTTTGTCAAAAATATTTTTTTTTGATTGGCGTACAACTAACTATATACCATCCACCTAAACACACAAGAAATATGTACAGAGTAAACCTGCTGTGAGTGTGAGTGGAACAGAAGTCTCCCAGCCCCGATCTAAAGACTACCACGGACTGCCAAGCAACAAGGTCATTGCGAGTTCTGTGTGGTACATGTTCTGTGAAGTGTCGAGTTCAGTGGCGTAGCTAGTACTAGGAAAACGCTTAGTTGGACGCGTTGTTGAGCGAGCACCTGTACGTGCAACACGACCCGAGTACGACATTCCCATAATGTTACATACCAATAAGTCTTTAAGGTCTTGACCGATTTAGCTGAAAATTTGTAAAATAGGAGAGAATGGATAAAATCCACCGCCATCTAGAGGACCTTGACATCATTTCTTTGGGAAAACTATTTTAACTCTTGATTACTTCTAGGTGGCAGTACATAGTGACCAGAATTCTTGTGCGACTTTTCGTTGCCATGGTAACGTTACTTTTGTTATAATGTAATTTCTATCTACACTACTAAGGGCCGGTTGCACCAACATGCGCTGAACTCGAGTTCAGTTGATCTTCAGGTTCAAGTAATCTCGAGATCACGAGCTAGGTTCAAGCCGTCGCGTTCCACCACGACGAGATCAACTGAACTCGAGTTCAAGCAACAAGTTCGTTTGAGTTCGGCGCTGTTCGGATTGCGCCTTGTAACGAGCAACGTGATTGGTTGAAAAATTCGCGGGCTATTTCAAAGACACTTGCTACGATAATGAAAAGAAAATAGCTAGGAAAGCAGTGGGAGATGAAAAGGTGGAATTTATTAGAACAGGTAGGTCTAAGTTTGCTTTTATTAGTTAAAGGGTACCCTCCTTTTATCAATGTTGAAAGTCACCAATCCAATAATATTATGGTAGGCCTACTACTTGGTTTGTTTTACTTCCTTCCTGTAATGTTTACGCCTTTAGGCCAGCAAGGCCTACGATTTCCGGTTTTCAATTTAGACTAGACTAGGTATACTTTTGTTATTTTGACGTTTATTATTTCCAATGGGGAAAGCCTATTTATGTTAGGCCTGCAATAGTTTATCCGATCATAAAACCTATGGGTTAGGCCTTGGCCGAGGCCCTCCTTGGCACTTGTTCGGTTGGGAGAGTCCAAAAGCATTTTACAATGTTTTGTGGGAAATCGTAGGTTAGGGGGAGGGGGGGGGGGGAGGTGCAAAGCGCGTATGTTTTACAATATGTATGGCCTACTTGGTATTATATTTAATTTAACACAAACGAAAAACGAAAACTTGTAAGGCCCTATGCTTCCACAAAAATGTATTCTAGTATTAATTTTAATTACCATTTTTCAGTAGGCAACTTGGCCCAAATAGCGACTGTAGGCCCCATTGAGGAAAATATATTAGAGTTGATACCCAGTACAGCCAATCCGCTTGACAACGCATAATATGACAATGACTCTGAATATATAAATAAAATAGGTAAGACGGCATGCAATGCTATAATTCTTGATATGGGATAAGATCCACACAACACTATTAAAATATTTTCCCAACCATCATATTATATTTTAAGTCTGGTCTAAAAGTGAGCTTTATTTGATTGATTATGTGAGCTTATCATGTCACATCCTAGTCCTAGAAATTAGAGGCGGCCGCCCCAAAAAGCAAAATGGTAAACTGTTTACAATTGCCTAATATTTGACTAGGGCCTCTCTTGTACAGACTTTACTATCAAGCACTAATAAGAGTGATAAGTGACAACCGCTGAAGCTTGCTTGATTTAAAGTCCCCACTGAAAATCAGTTCTATAACTGAGTGGGTAGACTCTAAATAATTTTTTTTTTTATTTATTTATTTGGAAATTGAGATGTTTTCTGCACAACCAATCAACCAGCACAATTATATTATTTCGAACACAATGGCATATGTCTAATTATTGTTATTGACAAATAATAATTTAAAAAACATGATTACGTTTATGATTATTTATTATTTATTTTATTTATTTTTGACGATTATGTTTAATATCTAAGAAGATGGACATTTTTGGTTCCTATATAAAACCCTTGATAAGTTAAGAAAGGCTATAATATAAATTTGAATATTTTGGCTCTAAGTTTGGCACATAAAGATATTAGTAGGCCTATGACCCACTTACCTTTTAAGTTGTATTCAGCAGAAGCAATCAGGGTCTGTATTATTTCAGCAGGTATTCATTATTCTATATAGGCTATACACAATACATGGTTTTCTATTATTGTATAATGTGTTTTTAATTAATTTAATTACAATGTATAAGTATAAGTATTGAGTAGGTTGCTAAACACTAAAATGTGAATGGGGCTTTGCCCTCTTTTAGCAACCTATAACACATCAATGTGTTAAAACAATAAATAAATAAAATTAAAATAAATAAAATAATAATACAATACAGTAGACCTACATGAAATATAGAAACACATTTTATTATATTTGTATTTATTTATTTATTATTTTTTCTAGGTATTCAGTAATAAAAACTGATTTTCAAATCACATACAGTAATCTTCAGATTCTTCTTCTTCAGTTCAATGAGAGACAACCGATAACCACATTTCAAATTCAAATTCCGTTGGATAATTTTCAATGCCACTGGATCATTTGGGAGGTTAATGTACAATGGTCGTAGAACAGCAATTGCAGCGGTGACCCGATGTATAATCCTGCATGCTGTTGACTTGTTAACTACGATAAAATCTCTTTCATTCTCATCATTTAATGCTACCTTGGCCCTTGCTAACATAATAATGTAAGCCTATAGCATACAATTTATTACAAATGCAAATTTTGCAAATTTTTTGCAAATTTTATTACAAATGATACCAATGCCCATACGGTTAGTAGTTTCCGGTACTATCTACTCACATGCCCACCTAGGCATCTGAAGGAGACTAGAAAGCCTCCAGTTACCAAGGAGAAATAGTTACCCAAAGTTCATTACTTCAGGTAGGAGAACATTTGTGCGTTCCTAAATTAATTCCATAGATATATCCGGTAAAACTACAAGGAGGTTGGAAAATGAACATGTAGTAGGGTAGAAGGTTTTATTTCCATTCGATATACAGTAGCACTTTACATTACATGATGGCCTCTTATGTTGCCTCTTATGATCGGCAGAGGTATACCCTGGGCCAAAGCCTACCTAACCTTGGAATATTGGAGTGTAGCCTAAAGGCTTCACCTAGATGTGCCTACCCCACTATTCACATAATGTAGGCCCTACCGTTTAGGCCTATGCCTATTCTGTAGAGTTGGCAGTCAATAAGGCTTTGCATCCTATAATAAAGGACACTTGCTCAAGACGAATGTAGGCCTACTATTTGTCAGAGCAGGAAGTTTGAACTGAAGCAAAATAAGGTCTATCAGTAGGCCTATGCCTACCACAGGCAGAGTGTGTTCAACAAATTGCAATGAAGAGATGGATCTACAGCTGCATGGCAGTTAACTCTGAATGAATATTTGAATATTGACTGCTGGCCTTGCCTACCGTAGGCTAGGCCAACATCAAATTATATATTTACTTCTACGAGTAGGGCCTACGATGTAGCCGACCTAAGTCATTGGTAAGGATATTATTTCAAGGGCCTAGAGTCCTAGCCTAGACCTACGCATAGCCTCCTTGGCTTGGCTGCACTGCGTCTACAATCCTTGGCTAGGCCTAGAAGGGCCTAGGCCTACTACTTGCCTATGCTTGTCAAGTTTTAGATAACCTAGCCTAGGGCTAGGGGCCTAACGCCTATCAAAATATGGGCTAGGGGCCTAGGTCTAGCTGGCCTAGTGCCTTGGCCCTACCACCAAAGGTTTAGGGCCTCGGCCCTAGCCTATGCTCTAGGCTAGGCTAGTAGGCCTAGCCTAGGCCTAGGGCATGGGCTTTTATTTCTATGGCAGGGGCCTAGGCCTACTCACTCGTCAGTTAATAACTATAATTAATGTTCTTGGCACTTCTTTACCTGGGGGGGTCCAACTTTTCAACAACGATTTTTTGCAACGTTTTCAAAAAAATACTCTACCTACCAAACCTTTAACGTTGCTATTTTAAATATGAAGTACTTTAAACGACAAAGGACTTTCGTTTAAAATAGCGACGTTAAAGGTTTTGAAGTTTTTTTTTTAATTTAACAGCAAAAAATCGTTGTTGAAAAGTTGGACCCCCCCAGGTAAAGAAGTGCCATGTTCTTTGCGTTTTAATACCTCTCGAACCGAATAAGCAGAATCGTGTTGAAAACTATCGAAATATTTGCGTCGTACCTTGATGACCCGGGGACGTTTTTGTTGCCTTTGCATAAAATCAACTATATCCTCGTCATCGTCCGATGGGAATTCCACATCAGAAACGTTACCTGCCATTACTATTCACTTATCGTCAAGTGGTATCTAATAATGAATGATTAGTTTTAAAACTAATAAATCTTCACCTCAAATCAATTTGACAGAACAACACCGGCCATGTTGGTTTCTCTCGTTCAACGCACAGGATCACCAGTGAACGCGTAATTTTGGTCGTTCAGTAGAACTCGAGATTAGATAGCGGTGATCTCGAGATTAGCAGTGGTGAAACGCGCGCTCTCGTTCAAAGAGCCTCGCGGAGTTTAAACTCGTGAGCTGAACTTGGTGCAACCGGCCCTTATCGGATCAAAATAAAATTAACATATTCGTGACCGGACGGACATTCTTAATGATTTGGCTACCTCAGATTTTGTCGCAGTTTAGTTTAAAAAAAAACTTTAGATTAACTTTAATGTAACTTTATAACTTTTTGAACGATTTTGCCACAAAACTAATGGCATTCAATCGGGAACGAAACTTGCGGATGGTCAAAATTTCAACTCGATCCGAGCCTTCGTTCGACCGCTATCATGAGCCAAAAAAGCTGAGAGACTTTCCGTTGCCATGGTAACGGGACTTTGTTATAATGTAATTTCCATCTACACTAAATATCGGATCAAAATAAAAATAACATATTCGTGATCGGACGGACATTCTAAATGATTTGGCCACCTCAGATTTTGTCGCCATTTAGTTTAAAAAAAAAACTTTTGATTAACTTTAATGTAACTTTTTAACTTTTTGAACGATTTTGCCACAAAACTATACAGCAACCCGCCTAGGTGGTATGTACATGTGTGCAAAATTTCAGGTCGATCAGAGAAACGGTGCGACCTGTATCGAACCAGTAACAGAAAAAAAACAAACAAACAAAAAAAATTAAAATAAATAAAAATAAAAACAGACATTCGAGCCATAAGAGTCAAGTGGAGACGCTCGCTACGCTCGCTCAATGAACTCAAAGTTTTTTTTTAAAACTCAAAGGCCAGGGTGCAAAGTTCTCTGATGGGCTACACGGGGTCTGGTGCGAAGCCCCAGCCGCCGGAGGCGGATTTTGTTTGACCTTTTTTTGCTCAAGATAGCCTGTAGAGCGATCTGAGACAGGAACCGTCCCAACAACTATTTTTGGAATACCGGGACAGATCACACAAAAACGGGACGATCTTGTTAAAACTGGGACGTCTGGTTACATAATGCCCCTATGTTTATAACGATGCATACATTGCAAACAACAATAATGCCATCTTTGTCATATCGACAAATTAATTTCCAATGCAAATAAAGACATTTTATATTTAAAAATTATTTTTTATAATATTGTCTAACTCATTAAGGACACCCTACATATAGTGGATATTCAGTCTCATTTGTAATTAATATTCCTATAACTGGACACATTGTTATTCGGGGCCTAAGGGGGCCCCCTGAGGCACTGGGCCCAGGCGCGGTCGCGCCCCTTCGCGCCATGGTTGCTAGTTGCTACGCCCCTGGTCGTCATGTATTTTATTTAGTGGGTTGTTACACACACGTGATTGGGGCTATGCCCTTTTTACAAAGTAAAATTTTAATTTTTTAAAAAAAATTAATAAATTACAAAAAAACAAAAAATATGGGTTGAAAATAAATATAAATTAATTTGAAAGGATTTCTTTTTTGTTAGTGAATAACCTTTTAGTACACCCCCCTTTCTCCATAAGCAAAGAAACTTTTTGGCCCCGCCAATTTTTAGGATCCATTCTTCCCTTGGATGGTTTTGAAAATTCCAGCCTATGCACTTAACCCTTTTTAAAAGATGTTTAATCCTCCCGGGAGGAGTGGGAAAAATTTAAAAAGCAAAGGGTCAAACCGGTTTTATCCTTATATGTGGAATAAATTTTTTTAAAGGACTTTTTCTCAATTTGTTAATTTTAATTTGGGACAAATTTGGGTTGATTTTTAAATTTTTTTTTTTGAAAAAGGGATTCCCCCCTTCCCCCCAACCATGTTTTTCAGCTCCGGAGGAATTTTTAATTTCTATATACCCCTTCAGCCTTAACAAAAACCCCTATTTCTCTTGTATTTTCCTTTAATTTTCCCTTCTTGGTAAAATTTCCTGAAAGAGTAAGTGGTATTGTCAGTACTAAGTAGGTATATAAAGTCACATCACTAAAGGCAAATCATAATAGCAAATCTGACAACATTATACTAACCAGGACTTTCACCAACCATGGATTTGTGAACCTTAGTTACATACTCTCCAGGATTGTTGAAGGAGACAAGGCCCGCGCTGCATCGGGTTTGATATGATCCGCGCAAGGCATAGTTGATACGTTTGCCACTCAGGAACTTGTTGACATGGCTGTTATAATGTTCGCAAGGGTTGTTTGCCACGTCATATAACAAACTAGAAGCATGGCGGATCACACACCATTTCACGGCGTTATTTATCTCCTGCATCAAGCCACAGCGGACGAGTTCAGGAACTAAATTTATTTCATTTTCCTTGGGGCCCGTGCAGAAGTAGGCACGCTCGTGACAGCGGTCATGACAACCGAAAACGTGATATGGTCCATTGGCTAAGTCTTTCTTTAGCTCTGCCAAACGAACATGGAATGGTTCCTCTTGATTTTTACGTTTTACTGACGCTGTTGTTACCGCAGTTCGCAGACGCATTACGTTCTGATCAAGAGCATGACGTAGCTCCACAGGAAATCCACTCTTCGTTCGTTTGGCCAGGTCGTAGAGCTTGGAGCAATAATTCCTTTTCAGGTGATTTTTGCATTCAATCTTCTCAACAAGAACGTCAGGCCCATACGGCATGGTTATACAGAGTCTACTGTAGACGCTACTGTCCCCATCTCCTAAAAAAAGATATTCAAGTTTAGTTTTAGAACTAATGCGGGAAATAACTTGTGGTAAGAGATTGCACCCATTAAATATATGAATGGCAATGCCATCTAATGAGCTCTTAAAAACATTTTATTATACGGTACTCACATTACACAAAACAACCACTCAAATAAAACAAATACAAAGAGACTAATGTACTTTTAGGTAATTGGTGATATGATTCTGAACAAAAGTTTTTGTGAGATGATGTATTATCTTGTCTAGTTTGGAATATATGCCATCTTACCTACCTATGATAATACCTATGATACCCTATCATAAATTAAACCGCGCATCCGCAAACTTTGGGCAAACCCCTCAGCAATTATGTCAGCCTCCATGCTGGTGGCACTTTTGCTCCAGTTCAAGAAACAGAGGTGGTCAGGTACGTCTTCCTTCCTACTTCGTGCTCTGTCACAGACGCAACAATATCGGTTCCGAACACCAATGAAAAGCACCTTTCCTGTTCGAAATCCTACCAGACAAGCCTGCAATAAAAATAAATATGATGTTGTGTACTTTATTGCCAGTATAATGTAAAGTAAATGCCATGATATGCATAATATATTTATGTCAATTGCCGATAGTGCTTAGTCTTTCAAGTGACAAAATATAATCCACAGATTTTAATAACATATACTTACAATGCCAGACATCGAGTCATATTTTGTTTTATAGCTTCGTTTGCACCATTGGCCATCTACGATGACGATGCATTTAGGATTGCCATTTTTGTCGACATTGCCCTCGTTCCTGGCAATTGCAGCCTCCATTTTCCCAGCTTCTTCCATTGATTTCCATGCAGTATCTTGGATTGCACTGGACACTTCCATAAAATGTCTATTATATGTCTTGTCATCCATGCAGTGCATGTCTAGAGCGGATGCAAACTGGGAAAGCTGAGCGTAGCCCCCCCCAGAGGCTACAATTCCATGAACTACTGCATCATTTACTTTCATGTAGCCCTTCTTTCTATCGTCATTGGATGTGAAGTTGCTAACTTTGTTGCACATTCGACATTTAAATGTCCAAGTACTTTGAAAGCCAGAGAAGTGTTCTTTTACAAAGTCCATGTCATGGAAGTTGCAACCATACCCCTTGCCATGACGGTCTGCATGGATTGTACGAAGTAAGTGCCCAATGTCGACTATCCTGCGTCCAGTTAGTTCAAAGATTTTATTTTGTACCTCTTCATTTTTTGACAAAGTGACATCAAGTTCGGGATATTGAGATTCATCAACCATACGTTCAGCGCTTATTCTTTCATCAGAGAAGCTAACAAATAGATGAAATTACAATGTTATTTTAATTTTTAATGCAAGGATACAATTATTTATACTTACAATATTTAAAGTAACGAATTCTTGTTGAAATAAATTATATGTACATGTGGCCCATTGGTAATCATAATTTTTTTAGTATATATTATATATTTTTACTTTTTAGGGATGACGAAATCCGACTTTTTTACGACCCGGGTACCCGTTCACAATACCCGCGGGTTACCCGGGTAATAACACGAAAAAATCGAGTGGGGTGTCTCATTGGCCGCGTAAAAACACGCTCGTCAATAATCGTAATATCCTAGATGTGATAAAGGTCTAGTTCTTGAAATTATAAAATGCTTACCTATTAGCCTTAGCTATCTGTTATTTCACGATCACGTAATGTTGTGAGTGCAAGAGGTGACACTGCTATTAGTGCGCTCATAAAGATAACGCTCGCCGAGACGGAGGAAACCAGAAACAGATCATCGCAGCTGCATATCGTCACCGTCAAGACGTAGTCGTTCGACCGTGCATGGAGAGGGGGGGGGTATATGATTGTGATGGGATAGAACTACGAATTGATTGTTTATTTATCCTTTAATTATAGTCATCATTTTTTAGATAATAATAATAAACAGACAGTAGGGCTAAGCCTACAGAAATTCAGGTCAAATACAAATAACTGTTCTACAATCTACATGCGCGACTATTATTCTTGATTTCGTTTAATCAACATAGAATGCTCAACCGACAATTTGCGAGTGATTGGGGTGAGGTTCGTGCATAAAGATCGCGCGGCATTGGTAGAGCGCGAGGGGTCAATTCCTTACACTAGGAACAGAAGTCGGCGCCCGGCGGCATCAACAAAGGACATTAACCAAGTGTCTTGTTATAAACGTTGTGGATTATTGTTATTCCAATTTCAATTACGCTAAGTAAAAGTTCTAAGGGATTTTTTGTTTGTAATTGTGTTTTCCTACATCCTATATTTGTGCCTACGTTGGATTGATATTTTTTGAATAGATGCATTCTTTAGCTGGATGACAATGAAAATCGTGCACGACTACTGAGCCGTTGTTTCTTCACTTACACTGGCGAAATATCACATTGCTCGAGATTGTGCTAACTGGAAGCCAATCCACTATGTTTTTGTGTCGATTGGGATGGTCCAGAACTAATAACTGCCCTTAACAATATGGAACAATAAATTAATCGAGTTTGCGGTGCATGCCATGCATGCATGGTAATGCTAACCTATGTGAATGGTGTATGAAATGTTCAATACACTACCAAAATATTACTAACTGAAGGTTGGATTGCATAAGTGTGTGCCACATACGCAGGCCTACTTACAAAAAACAAAAATTATACCATTTTATGCGCTGGCGAAGCGTCCTAGAAAACAATTAAATTAATTTTAATCTCATATCCATGTAGGCCTACTATTTAGTTATGTGATTTAAGTTTCCGCCAATATTAAAGTATAGTAATGTGGGATATCTATTAAATACTAGGAAAACGCTCAGTTGGACGCGTTGTTGAGCGAGCACCGGTATGTGCAACACGACCCGAGTACGACATTCACATAATGTTACATACCAATAAGTCTTTAAGGTCTTGACCAATTTAGCTGAAAATTTGTAAAATAGAAGAGAATGGATAAAATCCACCGCCATCTAGAGGACCTTGACATCATTCCTTTGGGAAAACTATTTAAACTCTTTGAAAACAAATAATACACTGCTTCCTCGATAGTATTTTGATTACTTCTAGGTGGCAGTGCATAGTGAGACTTTTCGTTGCCATGGTAACGTTACTTTTGTTTTTTCTATCTACACTACTTAAGGTCTTGACCGATTTAGCTGAAAATTTGGAAAATAGGAGAGAATGGTGTACTTATTGACCCTGCAAAATTTCATAACGATCGGAACATTTTTATTTTTTTATTTTTTTATTTTTTTATATCCAACGATCGGATTTTGTTCAAAAACTATACAGCAACCCGCCTAGGTGGTATGTACATGTGTGCAAAATTTCAGGTCGATCAGAGAAACGGTGCGACCTGTATCGAAGCAGTAACAGAAAAAAAAACAGACATTCGAGCCATAAGAGTCAAGTGGAGACGCTCGCTTCGCTCGCTCAATAACTAGGAAAACGCTCAGTTGGACGCGTTGTTGAGCGAGCACCGGTACGTGCAACATGACCCGAGTACGACATTCCCATAAGGTCCACCACACAGTGTAGGCCTAACTGGATATTGACATTGTACACTATATACTATTCCAACATCTTTGCATTGTACTAATTCACGTCATGCCTTCTAAAGTGTATCTTTGTATCTTCACTGCCTCCTTCATTTTTAACTTCATTTTTCGAATTATGATTACCAATAAGTCTTTAACGTCTTGACCGATTTAGCTGAAAATTTGAAAAATAGGAGAGAATGGTGTACTTATTAACCCTGCAAAATTTCATAACGATCGAAACATTTTTTATTTTTTTATTTTTATTTTTATTTTTTATAACCAACGATCGGATTTTGTTCAAAAACTATACAGCAACCCGCCTAGGTGGTATGTACATGTGTAAAAAATTTCAGTTCGATCAGAGAAACGGTGCGACCTGTATCGAAGCAGTAACAGAAAAAAAAAACAAAAAAACAAAAAAAACAGACATTCGAGCCATAAGAGTCAAGTGGAGACGCTCGCTACGCTCGCTCAAAAAGAAGTCAACATTAAAATGTTGAATTGAAGCTTTTGACTGTTCGTTTTTGTTACTAGGAAAACGCTCAGTTGGACGCGTTGTTGAGCGAGCACCGGTACGTGCAACACGACCCGAGTACGACATTCCCATAATGTTACATACCAATAAGTCTTTAAGGTCTTGATCGATTTAGCTGAAATTTGTAAAATAGGAGAGAATGGATAAAATCCACCGCCATCTAGAGGACCTTGACATCATTTCTTTGGGAAAACTATTTTACTCTTGATTTCTTCTAGGAGGCAGTACATAGTGACCAGAATTCTTGTGCGACTTTTCGTTGTCATGGTAACGTTACTTTTGTTAAAATGTAATTTCTATCTACACTACTTATCGGATCAAAATAAAATTAACATATTCGTGACCGGACGGACATTCTAAATGATTTGGCTACCTCAGATTTTGTCGCCGTTTAGTTTTTAAAAAAAAACTTTAGATTAACTTTAATGTAACTTTATAACTTTTTGAACGATTTTGCCACAAAACTAATGGCATTCAATCGGGAACGAAACTTGCGGATGGTCAAAATTTTAACTCGATCCGAGCCTCCGTTTGACCGCTATCATGAGCCAAAAAAGCTGTGCGACTTTCCGTTGCCATGGTAACGGGACTTTGTTATAATGTAATTTCCATCAACACTACTTATCGGGTCAAAATAAAAATAACATATTCGTGATCGGACGGACATTCTAAATGATTTGGCCACCTCAGATTTTGTCGCCGTTTAGTTTGAAAAAAAAAACACCTTCGATTAACTTTAATTTAACTTTTTAACTTTTTGAACGATTTTGCCACAAAACTATACAGCAACCCGCCTAGGTGGTATGTACATGTGTGCAAAATTTCAGGTCGATCAGAGAAACGGTGCGACCTGTATCGAAGCAGTAACAGAAAAAAAAACAAAAAAACAAAAAAAAAACAGACATTCGAGCCATAAGAGTCAAGTGGAGACGCTCGCTACGCTCGCTCAATTACAGTTGTGCCCTATATACTAACAAATGTGAATTATCAATAAGCCCTAGTAACTTAGCTCAAATACAAATTGCCAAAGGAAGCTTAGCTATTCTAATACTAACGTATTGATGGCAGATGATTGAGGAAGGACACAATCGGTTTCTTCAACAACAAATATGCCAGAGGAGGATTGAACCGATTCGTTCAACAAATTCGCTTCTACTTTGCCCAATTTCCTGGAACATAAATGTATTTGGCCATAGGAGAGTGTCGGCTAGTGAGGGGGGGGAGGGGGGAGCGTTCTGCAATTATTATCACATAGTACCTTGTAATGGTACGAGAATCAAGGTATAAGAATAAGAAAACTTGCATAGTTGACTCACTCGGCAGTCGGCACTTGATTACAAGGATCTGTTGGAAATGCGATATCGTGTCTCATTCTTCTCGCTGAGTTACGATTACAAACAACACAGATGCGTGCTTTGTTGGGTTGAAGGAAACTACTATCAACCCTTATGTCTTATCTCACGTTAATGCATTTGTGTGATGTGTAATTATTGTGTAGGCCCCTTGTGTAGGCCTATCTGACGAAGCAGCTCGCTCACAATAGGCATATTTATTCCATTGATTAGACGCAGGCGACTACAGTCATGTGCAAACTACTTACCAAGCAAAAACATTTGCTATAAACTAAATTACTAAAATATATTATAATAACTAATGGCGTTTTCCACTGGTCGCTCCGGTGCGCATTTTGGCGCACCGGATTGCCACATTTTTTATATCAACAATGACAATTGACGACTGGTGATAGGCGGAGCGCTAAGTCACGTGACGAGAAGGTGGGATAAATCCTCATTTCGCAAGTTGACGCCTGCTGAACGGCGCAACACTTATCACGCTCTAACTTTGTTTCCATTCGACATTTGGACAAAACCTTTAGAATAGTATGTAGCAAACATATCATTTCTTCTCATAGTGATTATCTCGAATTTTTAGACACATCCGTATATTTGGTATATCGATGTACGTATTATACATGAAAAAAATATCAAAGATTATAAATTTTCTCATCTTCAATTGACAAAAAACTACTGTTCGGATTTCACATATTCTTTTTAAATATGCATCAGACTATTTAACAAATAAATAAATCAACTTTCTAGATAGAAAGTGCACTGAACGAAAATTTACAGCAAGAGTAATATGCAGAGTGACGTTTTTCACGGCTCACCCGCACGTCAAAAGTGCGTTTTTGTTATGAAAACACACACCTTGCATATAAGTCTATGCTGTGAATTTTCGTTCAGTGCACTTTCTATCTAGAAAGTTAATTTATTTCTTGTCTTAAGAGTCAGATGCATACTTTGAATGAGGTCTTGTTGAAATCCGATTGGAAGTTATTTGTCAAATAGAAGTTTGACAAAACTTATAATTTTTAATTTTTTTCCATGTATAATACGTACATCGATATAACAAGTTTACGGCTGTGTCTAAAAATTCGAGATCATCACTTTTAGAAGGAATTATATGTTTACTACGTATTATTCCAAAGGTTTTTTCCAAATTATGAATAGAATAAAAGTTAGAGCGTGATAAGTGTTGCGCCGTTCAGCAGGCGTCATCTTGCTGAATGAGGATCTATCCCACATCATTCCGCCACGTTGCTTCGTGACGTCAGGGGGCGGGTAAATCACTAGTCGTCAATTTGATAACAATCATGCACTCGCGGAGTGCATGCCAGTGGAAAACGCCACAAATACAAAATAAATTTATAACTAAAATAAAGTCCAATACAACTTCACCGTCTTCACGGTTTTCCATCTGGACTAAATACATGTCACCGAAACAAACATTATTGAAAAAATAACAAATTTGTATCGGTAGCCGTTCTTACGTGCTGCTATAAATAAATTTATTTTTTGGCTTATAATAGTTTATATTATCAGAATCATATATATCCTCACTTGTTACGTTGAGTTTCTCTCCATTTTTCAAGAGGGTTGTCCTTGCCCTTGGGTACACAGCTCTTATGTCTTCTTGTAGACAAACACAAACGACTTTTCGATCTCTTGCGTCTAGAAGTTTCTCGCTTCCGAGGCGTCATTATAACCAAATAATGGCAAACATAAATAATATTCGTCGCATCACATCACACCAAACCGCAATAATAACGTGGTACCGGTAAAACTATTGTAAATGAACAAACACACTTTGAAGGAAACAGGTTTCAATGTATAGCGTAGGCCTGGAGACGGGAAACGAGGCTTTGCCGTAGGTGTAGTGTTCCACTACTCCCTTTGAATCATTGCGCGCCGCTCGCTTCAACTTCCCCTCTCGCGCCAGCGTGTCTGACGTAGGCTAGCTGCTACTGTTCGTCTCACAGGGGCACGAGGTAGACTAGCCCGCCAAACACTAAACGCGGTTCGTTCTGGGACGTTTAATTTTAGAGATAAAGTTCTGGAAAAATTACACGTGTCATAAAATACGATTCTCTAGGTATCCCATATATTCAAATTTTTATATCTAGTCTAAAAATAGTAGATATGCCTTGACTAAAAAAAAAACAATATGTTGGGGACATCAATTGGTTCTTCATTGACATTTTGCAAAAGGAATTAATTGATTATATTAAGAACTGTGGCTTTGACAGCGAACCAACGGAAGGTTTGCACGCCGGCGTCCTCTTAAGTCATACGGGACATGCTTATATTCCCCACCCCGAGTCTACCACAGCTCGCCGTCATTTCCCCTCCTCGCAGACAGAAATCCCCTGTCCCCGCTTCTCCCCCGGATGCGAGATTTTTAGCTTTCTAATCGGAGAAGCTCGCGTCTCTTTAATGTCCCATATCTGCTTAACGTAGGGTTTGTATTAATACCCTAAAAATTTCAAGTTTCCAATTTTTTAATTGAAAACTTTTGTATTGTGACTTTGGACAAGTTAAAACAAAATCAAATCGAATTCATAATATTTTTATCATCGATTATCGAAATGTTTGTATTTCGATTATCGTGTGCATCCCTAATAATCATCATAATTATAATGCAGTCACACTATTATTTAATCTACTCATTTCGTCTCTACTCTCTACTCGTAATCATCGCTGATTGCATAGCTGTTGCCATAAATGTAAAACAAAAACAATTTCACAAAATATTGCACTGATATTGTTTCTTTAGTGATCAGATGTGGTGGATTTGGAAAAATTAAAAGAGAATGTTTCTGATTGTGTTCCTAGTCAGGTCATCTTACTTTTTCCTTACTTCATTCCTCGACTGTGCTTCGATCATCTCTTCGAAGGTCTCGAAGCTCGAGTCATCGTAACCAGCATTGGCCGTCACAAGCTCACTGTGAGGCGTAAAACGAACTCGCCTCCTACAGGCAAGGAGACAGGGTACACATTGTACCGGCACGTTCACATAGTTGAACGCTGGCGTGTCTTTTTCGTATGTGCTCAAGCGATGCTTCTTCGATTGCCAATCGCGAATAGCGAATTTAATTTGTGTACACATCATATGGATACTAGTCAAAGTTGTTGCTTCTTCTAGAAAGTCGCGTTTTGGTTTGTCATTGTATGGCAATGCAGGCATTGATTGGGAATGAGTAACGGATGCACTCTCACTCGCTACAGGTGCTGGCTCAGCCACCAGCATCTGACAATCAATTGACCCTGACATACAATCTGTTTCTTTACAAGCAACATCATCATTAATTAATAAATTTAGCATCGTACCCTCAGATATTACTAAATTTAGAACTGTATTGGACTCTGTAACGCCATTAACTTCAGTACTCAGTGTTGTTTTGAACTCTGCTTCCTCGAATTCTTTACAAAGTACTGTCTTGGATTCTGCATACTTGGATATGTCTGGATCAATATCTACTGAATTATCTGTAGGCCTAGGCCTATTATCACTGTCTGCATCAAGTACTGTATTGTATTCTTTGCCCTGATGTACAATCCGTATGATACCGGTATACCGCTCTTTGACGCACTGGTCCTCTGTGCCTTTATCACCAGGACCTGGTGTTGTCCTTTCTTTCTCCTTGCTTTCTGTCGCACGCAGTTCTCTCATGAGCTCTGTACTCTTGTCAACCATGACATCTTTCTTCTGTACTTTACCCTTGTTGACACTTTTGTCAAGAACACACATTGAGCGAGCTCCATTGCTAGCACCAGCATTCCACACTTTCTTAGATTTGTTTACTTTTCTACCTGCCGCATCAAACATTTTCTTGACAGCAGATAAAGTAAGCTTGGCATTATGTTCTTTACATGTCTTGGCATTGCAGACAGTTCTATCTGACACTGCCTTGTACTCGCGCTTATTGCAATCGGAAAATCTAACACTACAATCTGACCGTACCTTGTTGTCCGTGCACTCGTTGGCAGTTTTATATGGGACCAACGTAGACTTTTTTCCTTCGGTATTAGCACAAGTCTTCAACGTTGTCGTATCCAGTGTTGTAAAGTAACTGAGTAAAAGTAATTGAGTAAAAGTAATTAGTTACTTTTTGAGTAATTGAATTACTATTTCAATTACTTTTATTTCAAGGTAACTGTAACTGTAACTGAATTACTTTTAAAAGTAATTATACTCAGTTTTCAGTTACTTTTTAACAGTTACTTTTGCCAACCATGCTTGTTTACAGTTCAGTAATACTAGGAAAACGCTAAAGTCCCGCCGCGTTGATGGATGAGCTTTTTAATTTTTTTAGTTTGCGTGGGATATCTTTACTTTTGCAAGTGCTTTGTTTTGCTGCCTACGCATTGTAGGTGATTGTTGTCAAGTTTCTATTGTTATCTGTCAATTGGTATTATTTACCGTAAAAAACTTATATTAAAAGCTTTATTTCTATGGATTCTGGCTAACTTTTTCAACTTTTTCTTTCAAAAGGTACTACATCACCATAACCTTAATGTCCACGTATAATATGAACGTTGTAGCCCCACCCGTTTGGTCAGAATTGGCCCAAATGGCACGAAAATATCGCACAAAAAATAAAAAAAATTATATTAAAAGCTTTATTTCTATAAATTCTGGCAAATTTTTTCAACTTTTTCTTTCAAAAGGTACTACATCACCATAATCTTAATGTCCATGTATAATATAAACGTTGTAGCCCCACCCGTTTGGTCAGAATTGGCCCAAATGTCACGAAAATATCGCACTAAAAATCGAAAAAAATCGTAAAAGTACGATATTCATGAGAAATATTTCTTCGATTGTACCCAAAAACAATACACCTCTAAGTTCAGAGATTTCGAAGGTCCTGTCAAATTTTCATCAAGATCGGCTATGCCGTTTGCCTGGTAGAGAGTTAACAAACAGAAAAAAAAAAAAAAAAAAAAAAAACACCCGAGCTAAATTTTTTGGGGGTCAGTGAAATTGAAGTCTTCGCTTCGCTCATCCAATAAAATTAAAATAATATCATAACGTTTGAAACTAATACAATATTTTTGATTTTTTATGTTTTTTATTATTTTTTTTTGGTACCTCTAGTATGGAACGAGGTTTTTCTGCTGACTCAATATGCATTCTTATTGCTAAATTTTTCGTGTTCAACATGACAACAATAAATCAAAGCAACAGCTATTTGCAACGATAAATTGCAATAGATAGGCAAATCCTTTGAATTCTACTAAGCCGCATCGCGTATGCTTTTTCCAGTCGCGTTGATTGATGAGCTTTTTATTTATATATTTCTGTCCAATGATTACGTTTTTAACTGGGATCTCATTACTTTTTCTATAGTAACTTGATGTTACTTGTAAATTATACACGTGTAAAGGCTTATATTAAAACCTTTCTTTCTATGAAATTTGACCAACGTTTTCAACATTTTCTTTCAAAAGGCACTACATCACCATAATCTTAATGTCAATGTAAAATATGAACGTTGTAGCCCTACCCGTTTGGTCATAATCGTCCGAAATGTCACGAAATTATCATATTATGAACCGGGGGAAAAAATCTTAAAAGTACGATTTCAATTAGAAATATTTCTTAAAATGTCTCTAAAATCAAAACATATTATATTATTTCAGTGATTTTAAACGTTCCCATAAAGTTCCATCAAGATTGAAGAAGCCGTTTGCTAAATATCACGAAAATATCTCATTAAAAATGAAAAAAGTCGTAAAAGTACGATAATCGTAAGAAATATTTGATCGATTGTACCCAAAAATGTGGCAAGTCTAGTTCAGAGATTTTGAAGGTCCCCTCAAATTTTCATCAAGATCGCATATTATGCCGTTTGCCAGTTAGAGCGCGAACAAACAGACAAAAATACAAACAAAAAAACAAAAACAAATTATACAACATTGAGACAATTTTTTTTTTTTTTTGGGGGGGGGGGGGCAGTGAAATTGAAGTCTTCGCTTCGCTCATCCAATTAGATAAGTGCCTGCAAAATCTATGATATTGAAATAAAAACCCATCAGAAGATTAAACAGTAGATTGTATTGAATTTAGTTTCATTCCTTCGTGAGTAAATATTTGTTGCACTTTTTTATGTTGGCATTTTGGCGAAAACCAAGCTGACAGCTGACACTACTCAGTGCTTCTTAGTCTTTCCTATTATTCTTACAGCTTTTTTTATTGCATGACAAAGATCCGATGAAAATTGTTTTTAGATGTATTACCCTACACTATTAATCCAAAGCTCAAATGTTACTCAATCAGGGCATAGTATACTATCAATAGCAAATTCCTATCTGAATGTTTTCATTTTACGTAGTATAGGCTACATATATAATATTAGAGTTTATTTAATTAATTAGAGCTACTTAATCAGAGTAGATGTCCCACGATAAGCAGTTGTCAATACATAGTCCTCAGAACGAATAATAATAATAATATAATTATTAATGTAATGTCTTCACCACATAACCTGATACAAATATTTTGCTCTTCCATATTTTTCTAATTATCATTATCAGATTATTTAGTTTCACCCACTATGCTACTTCGTTAAAAGTAATAAAAACGATCTTTTCTAATGTTGCAATATTTTCATGAGCAAGGGTTGGTGGTTGCATCATCTGTATTATAATAATAATAATTAAAATAATAATTAATAATTATTATTTTTATTTTTATGTTAACAATTGTTATTTATAACTAAAAAAATATTTATTGTTTTGTTTCATAATGAGTAGGTAGTTGTAATGAAGGATGTTAGTCTATAAGCCCGAGAAATAAAATATATAATTAATTGTACAAAAAAACAGTTTGTGTAATTATTTTTAGAAAAAAATCTGTTCGTCATGCTTCTAGTAGGGCCTAATGCATTTTTAAGAAAGTAACTGAAAAAGTAACTCAGTTACTTCTTAAAGTAACTGTAACTGTAACTCAATTACTTTGGAAATAAAGTAACTGTAACTGTAACTGAATTACTTTTGCAAGCAAGTAACTGTAACTGTAACTGAATTACTTTACAAAAGTAACTTTTACAACACTGGTCGTATCACACGCCGACTCGCATTTCTTCCCAACTCCGTAAGATTCGCATGTTTTGCTATGTTTGTTTCCCTGAGTTTGGATATGGTTTAGTTTGGTTGTTTTAGTTAGAGACAGATTTCTGTGATAAGAGGGATGCATTTTGATGGTGCGGTTGTGTGTACAGCCAACTTTGCCAGGCAACAGGAACATTGTAGATAGAGTGAGGATCCGAACTGTATTATTGGAAACTTATAGTTTCATTATAATATTAATTTTAAAATGTAATTCTTCAACAAAACTTAAAACAAAAATTAAAACTACTGGATCACTTTGCAAACGCCTTTTAACAGTCGCGTTGATGGATGAGCCTTTATGGTTGACTATTTTGATCCTTTTATTGGGGTTTCATGTTTTGCTTGTGTCGTGTTGTGTTATCTAAAGACAACAGCAAGAGTGGCACTTGTATGAGATCAATATCAGAATATTGATTCAATACAATAGATAGGTAAAAGTTCTGTTACAAATGGTAATGTTAAATCAGAGCTCAGTGGCAATTATTGTCATAGCTAAACTAGACGGTCAAAGTCCAACTCACTGCAGTTATTCGAACCTATACGTCACAATGTAACAACACACATTGATGACCTGGCATTCTAACCAGGCATGTAGCAATCTCTAACTTACGTTCGGCAGAGATCTGGAATCAGCTGACGCTCTCATTGGGCCAGGTGAATGCCACCTAATATGAATTAGCCATTGGCCTTCAGCCACAGGTCCAATTAGATACAATCAAGGAAAGTGCTACCAGTCATTACATGAAGTGGCCAGGCTGGCTGGCTGGCTCTCTCTTATCTCAGCCATCTTTGAAGTGGGAAGTGATTCCAGGATAGGGAATGCAATTTATAACAAAAACCATAATTTTGTGTAAGTGATAGAAGTCTTGCTTTATTAAATGTAATCCTATTTACACAATATCATGATTTTATGGTAAGAACATCTTTCCTCTCCCAAATCACTGATCCTTCAAGTTAAGTAGTCTGAAAGTGTACCAATAGTTATTGATCAGCAACCAATTAACAGATTAATCATTGATTGATAAATATTGTGGGCACTACAGATGTAATATCATTTCGCCCGTTGACGAGCGCCAAGCCAACCATTTTCGTGGTAAAAAAGTAAAAATCTTAAACTCAAAATGATAAAAAAATAATTACTTGGCCATTGATTTTTTGAGTTCTCGTAATGAACCAAATTCAAAGTAATTTTTTATTGATTGGTTTTGAGTTTACAATTTTTACTTTTTTACCGCGAAAATGGTTGGCTTGGCGCTCGTCAACAGGCAAAATGATCTTACTTCTCTTCAATGCGAAACTAGGGAGAAATAATGAAATTCTTGGCTCAACTTCTCTTATCTCACAGCATTCACAGCCGACAACTTTTGAAGGAGAGCTGCCGTTTTTTTTTTTTTTTTTTTACAATTTTTTGTATTTGGGGGGGGATATCACATCTTTTTGTTGTTTGTTCCATATCAAGGCGTGAAATACGTGAAATACGTGAGAAGGTGGATAAAGTGCTTTTAAAACAGATTGTCTAGCCCTTTCCGACACGGCGTCCATGATCATGGACATGAAATTCCGAATTTAAATCCGGGTAAATGATAAGTTTTTCGGTTTGACCACATTTTTTTAATTTTTTTTTGGTGAATTTTAAAAGAAATTTAAAAAAATCCCCATTTCAATGGGATAAATTGTACCTTTATAAGAGAAGATTGAAAATGTTCATCCGCAAAAATTGCTAAAAATGGGAAAATTTAGGTTTTGCCCGGAAATGTAATATCATCGTAGTATTGCTGTTTTTATAGATAAACAAAATCTAAAATATGCAAAAAAATTCAGAAAAAAATCTTCTTCTAGAAATGCGCTTCAAATTTAAATTTGAACTTAAATTGTAGCTTTAATTTCAAATCCCAAATTTGGCCCAAATTCCTTAAAAATGGTCCTAAAAAATATTGAAAAATATCAAAAATCTCAAAACAAAATTAGAAAAATGATTTGATTGCTGAAAATGACTTAATTGGGACCAGTTTAATTCGTGTCTGAAAGGGCTAGAAACAAAAGCTACCATCTTTTTTTTTGTTTACAATCTGTAGTTAGCAATATACAATGTATTTATTAAATTTTCTATGGTTAATGTCGTATTGGGTTTTTGTGTGAATGATTTGTTGACCGGACTATAATACATTGACGCATAATTTTAATCAGCAATTAAAATTTTCAAATTGTATTAAATACGACCTAACGTTTTTCCCAAAGTTGAGGGTGGAAGTGAACAGTGGGGGTGAAATGTCGCTTGCCTTCCGGCGGATTATCATGTTTCATATTATTATGTACCATCTTGCCAAATTTCATACTGATAACTCATTCGGTGCATTCATGGTGAATGCTGGAAATCAAGGTAAAAATAATATACATTATTAGGGATAGGGGTTAAGAAAATATGGTTTAGGAAATGAGAATAGGACGATTGGGTTAAAACACATTAAAACATAGTTTGTCTAATTTGAATAAAAATTCAATTTTGGGTTAGAGCTTTGAATTATTCCAATTTTAGGGGATGCTTTAGGGGGTGGGTGTTGGGAATGCAATATCGCTTGCCTCTTGGCGAATTATTTTTCATATTTTTATGTACCATCATGCCAAATTTCATGATGATAACTCATTGAGTCCCTTCATAGTGAATGCTGGAAATCAAGGTAAAAATAATTTAAACTATTAACAATGGGGGTTGACGAAATGTGGTTTATATAATGAGAATAGACCGATTGGGTTAAATTACATAAGAACATAATTTTAATAACTAATTTGAATAAAAATTTAATTTTGGGTTAGAGCTATGAATTATTGCAATTTTAGGGGATGATTTAGGGGGTGTTGAGGGTGGAGTATTGCTTGCCTCTCGGCGGAAGTATGTGAGTCTGAGGTACATTTATGTGTGGTCCAAGTTTAATAGTTCTTAGATGTACCGTTTTCTCTGTAGGCTCTTATTCCTCTCTGTTAGAATCCACTACCCACCCACCCAACCAGCCGGAAGGTTTTCGTCGACTTTTCGCACTTTTAAAACAGAACGGGTTATCGGATCGGTCCGATTTTTTTTGATATGTCATGGACCACATATCAGGTCATATACCGAGTTTCAAGATTGTAAATCTTTCGGGACGGCGTGTGCAGATAGCTGAAAACTCCCCAACTCGGGTTGGAGTAAACAGGGTCGAGCTGTCATCGCCTACTAGCAGTCGCGTGCGCTTGGCTGCGGGCGAACGACCGTCGCCCTAGATATCGGGATTTTCGTATTCCCAATAAAACAATCATATCCCCTCAGGAATGGGTGAATAAAGATAAAAAAAAAAGTATTATATTTTTATATTCAGGCCTCCGTGATTCGATTCCGAGAAAAATTGTTATTGTTGTCTTGTCTTGTCTCTTGTCATGTTGTCTTGTTATTCCAATGTTATTATTATAAGTATTGGTGTTTTGTCCAGTAATCGTATATTTTGCATTCTAATAATTTAGGAACGCATAATGTTTATAATGCCAAGCACCGAACGAGACATGAGACATACACATACAAAGCAGCGTCGAAACCCGGAGGGACAAGGTGGTAGTTCTTGTCAGAATCCTGAAATTCAGCGGTGAATATCAACGTTTACGTTCACATGGGCCCGACAGACTATATCCGTAGGTATTTTAATTTAATTATAATTGCTGATATAAATCTATATAAATTCTAGTAATACTAATAAATAAACACTAGATTTTGAATTCAAAATGAGCTATACCTATTCTATTCCCCCAAAACCTTATCTATTTACACTGTGCTTGCTTAAAACATGTGTAGGATCATAAGAGTGTTCACAAAGGTATCCTCGTTCGGCCATGACGGTGCCACGCCCCCGCGACACTAGCGCATTCTCTAGGTGATTTGAGTCCTCTATACACTTTCGTTAATATTGAGTAAATATGAAAAGGGGTCATAGGGCACATAATATGATCAGATTTATATGTGGTGAAACTTTAATTTTTACTAAAATTTTAGACCTTAATCAACAATACACATTACTTTTTTTGTGAATATTATATTTGAAAACGGATTTCCTTATTTTAGTTTTATCGACTTCTAGTACACACCCTCTTTCTCCTATAAGCAAGCAACTTCTTTTGAGGGCACCTCGGTCAATTTTTTAAGGTAATTCTTTTGAGTGTTTCCAAAATTCACAAAACCCATGACTAATAGGCTAATCCTCCCAGCAAAGTGAGTTAATTTGTGAATAAATGTCAAAGGGCGCAAAATCTGGTTAGATATATACATGATAATATAATATGAATATACATTTTTTTTAGCTTAAGCTCGCTTTAATGACCTGACCCAGTCGGGGCAAACTTTTACGACAATTTTATTGCTATGAATCAATAACTATGTCCTTAAAGCGGGCTAATGCTTAAAAACCTTAAATTCATTCAACCCAACTCATGGGAGATGAGATGTGATTGGATTTATCCATGTGATCTTTCAGATTTGACAGCTACATTGCAGTCTTCTGTTGGATTTATGTCATGGAAGTCAACAGTCACAACAAATAGCAGTGAAGTAAAGATTTGTTCTGTGGTCCCGGTAGCTCAATTGGTGGAGCTATGACATGTTAAGCCGGAGGTTCTGGGTTCGTACTCCAGTCATGGCAAACTTTTACGACAATTGCTACGAATCGATAATATATATATTTTGTTTTATATATTTTGGATTTTTATCTACAATATGTATAAATTTTGTAATGTTAGGATTTAATATAGTTTGATTTTTGATTTTTTTTAAATGCCTTTTTTTCACCCCCTTCCACTCCCTCAACCGGACGGATTTTGTCATGTCACCTCGAGGAAAATTTCTTAGAATATTGCTCTGAGTTTAAAATAAAAAATTCACGCATCTACCGTAAAACCCCTAATTGTTCTTGTATTTCCTATGATCCACCTGACTATACTAGTCTACTTTAGGAATTAGAATTTACATTTTTTATTGTTCTTTATACGTATGGTAATTGTTAAGTCCTAAGGCAAAGTGCAACTAGTGACCTGCTCTCAACTTTAAGGTCTAGGTCTAAACACTTCCCGTTAGAAATCATAAAGATTTTCATGTATACTTGGCCATAACATAAACACAATTAACGTCTGTACGTATTGTATTATGTTGAGCTCTAGGGCATTTTTGTGTAGTGATAGTACAATCTACAATGAAATTGGGAGCGAAATCCAACACTAATTCAAAGTATTTTATAGTAACGTCCTTTAGAATATCTTTTTCTGTTACATTTTAAAGATATTACGCAAGTAGTGGTATAGGCATAGTATTATCTTTTATAGCGAATACTTTTTATCAGTACATATCAATACAATAGTCTTCAACAAATTTCAGTTTCACATTACTCAATGCAAAGAAATATAACTTATAAACGAACATAGAATAAAAGTTACTGTACAATCTGCACACGAACTCCATAATAATATACAACATTAATTTCCTTACTTGACCCTTTGACTTATTTTCGGTGGTAGGCCTATGTTTGTGCGGTTAATCTTCTTCCAGTCTAACTCTCATTTTTTCTTTCTCCTCCTTAACATGCTTCATGTGTCCCTCTCTACTCAGTTTCCCAACCAATCTCTGGATCTCTTGATTCAGAATGTTGATCTTGCCGTCGGCATCTCTGATCTGCCGTTGATATTGCGCGTGTATCTCGTGATTTGTTCTTGTGGCTGTTGCCAGTCGTATCTTAGCTTCTCCTGATTTCAGTTTCTTTCCTTAATGAAAAAGATATTGTTTAAATACAAAATTCTGTCCAATAAGGATACACTATACAAAACAAAATTTTCTGCCATTTAGTATCGTAAGTATGGGTATCGGCACGCAATTCCATGGGGTAATCGTGTGTTAAGAGGGCTTGTGAGTTGGCTTGTTTGCAGTGTCGATTTCAATGCGATTTTTTCCTATGTCCAGAAAACATACATTATAAGCGTTCTAGTGACATATAAGATCTATAATTTAAGTGCTTCATATTTCTACAATTATTAATTTTTATATCATTAATAATAATTAGACAATTTTTATAAAGTAGTATTAATTGCTATGGATACCAATTAATAGAATTAAAATATATGGAGGCCCGAAGACTTGCTTTTTGTACGCATTGTAGGTGATTATTCTCAAGATTTTACAGTTACCTTGTTAATAACTAGGCCGCTTCGCGAACGCTTTTTTAGTCGTGCTGATGGATGAGCTTTTTTGTAAGTTTTAGTTTGCGTAAGATCTCTTTTTTATGCAATTGCTTTTTAAATGCATTGTAGGTGATTGTTGACAAGTTACTATTGTTACTTGTTAATTGTTATTATATACCTAAAAAAAACTTACATTAAAACCTTTATTTCTATGGATTCTGGCGAACTTTTCGAACTTTTTCTTTCAAAAGGCCTACAACATCACCATAACTTTAATGTCCTTGTAAAATATGAACGAATTGTATCTCCACCCGTTAAGTCAGAATTGACCCAAATGCCACAAAAATATCGCACTAAAAATCGGAAAAAATCGTAAAAGTACGATATTCATGAGAAATATTTCTTCGATTGTACCCAAAAACGTGTCAGGTCAAAGTTAAGAGACTTCGAAGGTCCCCTCCAATTTTCATCAAGATTGCATAATGCAGTTTCCCCGGTAGAGCGCGAACACACAAACAGACAAAAAAAACAAGCTAATTTTTTTGGGGGTCAGTGAAATTGAAGTCTTCGTTTCGCTCATCCAATTAGATGCCTAAAAAACTTACATTGAAACCTTTATTTGTATGGATTCTGCCTAACTTTTTTTTTTAACTTTTTCTATTAAAAGGCACTACATCATCATTACCTTAATGTGCATGTAAAAAATGAACGTTAAGCCCCACCTGTTTGGTCAGAATCGGCCCAAAAATCACGAAAATATCGCATTAAAAAACGGAAAAAATCCTAAAAGAACGATAAATAAATAAATAAATAAATAAATAAATTTTATTTAGAGTCTACCCACTCAGTTATATAACTGATTTTCAGTGGGGGACTTTAAATCAAAGCGACAAAGCCAACCCTGCAGGCCCCGACGCAATCGACGAGTGAGCGATAACCAACCAAAGATCGATATTTTTATTAGACGAGTGAGCGAAGCGAATGAGGATTCTGTTACGCTCTACTCGATCGGGCCTTGGCCGTGAGCATTGTCCAATGTATGTATGTATGTTTGTATGTATTTGTATGTATGTATGTATGTATGTATGTATGTATGTTTTGTATGTAGTATGTATGTATGTATGTATGTTTTATGTATGTATGTATGTATGTATGTATGTATGTATGTAGTATGTATGTATGTATTTTAGTTGTATGTCTGTATGGGATGTATGTATGTATGATGTATGATGTATGTATGTATGATGTAGTATGTAGGTTTTGTATGTATGTATGAGTTGTATGTATTATGTATGTATGATGATTTGTATGTATGTATGGGTTTGTTGTATGTTGTATGTTTAAATGTCTGTCTGTCCGGGCTATACGGCCGAACGGCCAAATAGATGAGCTGAAATTTAAACACATATCCGTGGGCCAGGTAAATGAGAACGCTAACAAAAAGAGCAATATTTTGTGCGATTTTAAGTCGCAAAAATAAAAATGTAAAAAAATTTGAACTTAGTTTGCAAATGTTAAATAACCCTTTAGAAAAAATGAACACAGCTGGAAATTTGGGCGACAGAGAACCAAGTAATTTTTTATTATTGTTTTTTTTTCATTCTTCTGTCATTCGTAAATGATGCGGGGCCCATTGGGCTATAAAGGGAAATTTACACTTCTTTTGGGTGGTGAGATCTACAAGAAACAGTGCGACGTTTTTATCTCGCAAACATCAGCTGGTAAGAGGGTAGTATTTTACTTTCCGAAACTAGAATGCGAGCTCGGGCAGGTTGTCGGGGACCCCCAAATATCTTGACGCCCTTTCCCAAGACGACGCCCAAAGGACAAAAGAACGAGAAAAAGACGATACCACCACGACGCGAAACCCTCCCTTTTTTTCACCTTTACCCGGCATTTCTGCCCCAGCCCCCAGCAGGGTTTTTCCCCCCTATACCCTTTCTAGGAAGAGTGGTGATTTTGACCTAGCGGTTGTCGCCCCCTTAAAAAAAACAAAACAAATTGGGACTTGGGGGACCAGTTTTCAAAATAGGAGGGAGACCCCAGGGTTTGACGCACCCTGAAACCAAAAAACTAAAAACCACTTTCTCTGCGCCTAGCCTAAATATTTTTTTTTTTTGGGTTTTTATTGGTTTAAAGGGGAGGTAAACCGTTAGGTATAATGCACGACCACCTGGGGGGAGGGGGGAGGAGGGGCCCCATGTGGTCAAAAACCAGCCATGGGAAAGGGGGGGAAAGGGGGATTTCACTGGGGTCGCATTTCTTTGTTCGTTGTTGTGTCTTTTCACCGTCGTCGGGGAGGTCGTCAAGGGGGGAAAAGGGGGGGTTCCCCCACAGATTGCCCCGAGCTGCCTCGTTTTGGGGTATAGTTACTTTCCCCTTATTTGCTGATGTTTCGAGGGGACCCCTTTTTTCTGAATCGTTTAAGATTACAGGCAAAGCTCTGGCCAAATTTTACCCAACCCCGACGGAATCGTCTTTAATTTTTCCTCATTTACGTGGAGGAATACCGTTTAAGGGTCTACATCGGGGTTCCCTTTAGCTGGGGGGAAGCCTATCTGTTCAACAAGGGTCTGGACCACAAATGTTTGTATAAAGATTATACAGGGAAACGCCAAAGCGTTGTTAGACGAGGTGAGTGAAAACCCTGTGTTGATCACCCACATTACAACACACACATTACACACACTTACTTTCTTCCCCCCACCTTGACCCCCCTTTCCATCATTGTTAAAGTGGGCTTATGGCCCGGGCAGTTTAGTGTCCTTTAATTTAAAAATTAAAAAAAAACTATTTTTACACACAATAAATTACCTAATTAAACCAATTAAAAGTTACGGGTATCAAAAAACGTGGCTCTCTCACCCTTCTAACAAGACTTTGGCGTTTTTCCCCAGTAGGGGAAAATAGCAACAGGGGAGGACAGTGCGAACACCCCCGGGAAACAAGCCAGAAACAAAAAGGCCCATTCAGAACAACTCTGAAATTTTTTATTTGCTTCGTTGTAGGACGGTTAAAGTCACCCTTTTCAAAATCCTAAAACAGACCCGATGGGGTTAAGTCCAAATCAGAAGTTAAAAAAAATTCGATTTGAGCGGGAATCGAACCCTGGACCTTCTGCATTGGAAGCAGATACGCTAACCACAAGACCAACGAGACCAACATATTCATGAGAAATATTTTTTCGATTGTACCCAAAAACGTGACAAGTCTAAGTTCATAGATTTCGAAGGTCCCCTCCAATTTTCATCAAGATCGCATATGTCGTTTTCCCGGTTGAGAGCGAACAAACAGAAAAAAAAATCAAAACAACCGAGCTATTTTTCTTGGGGTAACGTAAGTGAAATTGAAGTCCTCACTAGGAAGATATGCAAACTCTTTTTTTAGTCGCGTTGATGGATGAGCTTTTTTGTAAGTTTTTAGTTTGCGTGGAATCTTTTTACTTTTGCAAGAGCTTATTGAACGCATTGTAGGTAATTGTTGTCAAATTTCTATTTTTACTTGTAAATTGTTATTATAAACATAAAAAAACTCATATTAAAACCTTTATTCTGTTTATTCTGTTAACTTTTTCAACTTTTTCTTTCATAAAGCAATACATAACTATTACTTTAATGTACATGTAAAATATGAACGTTGTAGCCTCACCTGTTTGGTCAGAATCGACCCAAATGTCACGAAAATATCGCACTGAAAATCGAAAAAATCGTAAAAGTACGATATTCATGAGAAATATTTCTTCGATTGTACCCAAAAACAATACAGATCTAAGTTCAGAGATTTCGTAGGTCCCCTCCAATTTTCATCAAGATCGGATATGCCGTTAGCTTGGTAGAGAGCGAACAAAACGACAAAAATACAATAAACTAGGAAAACGCTTAAGTCCCGCCGCGTTGTTGGCTGAGCGTAATTGGTGCATTGAGCTGCCATGTGCTATGCGGATTTTCTGTTGTTCTGTGAAAAAAATATTTTCAGTCGAAGATTTTTTAAAATTTAATTAAATTAAATTAAATAAAAAATTAACTTTATTTTTTTATTTTGTTTTTAAATATTAATCGTAATTTAAAAAAAAGTAAAAAATCGTAAAATTGCGATTTTCATAAGAAATAATTATTCGATTGCGCTCAAATTTTACACGAATAAATTAATTCTTAAAATTAAGGTTCTGTGAAAAAATCATTACAATAGGATAAAGCATGTAGGTGTTATAAGTCAAAGAAATGTTTTAAAAAATAAAAAAACTGTAAAATTTTTATTTTCATGAGAAATAATTTTTCGATTCCGCTCAAATTTCACACGAATATCTTAATTCATTAAATTAAGGTTCTGTGAAAAATGTAGGTGTTATAAGTCGAAGAGTTTTTTTTTAAATCGAAAAAAATCGTAAAATTGCGATTTTCATGAGAAATAATTTTCCGATTGCGTTAAAAAACGTGGCTGTTCTAAGTTCAGAGATTTCAAAGGTATCCAGACAATTTTATCGCAGTTGGAGTATCGGTTTAGCCGGAATCTTGTTTAACAAACACACAAGAATACAAACAGAAAAAACAAGAAAAACGAAAAAAAATCGTAAAATTGCTATTTTCATGAGAAATAAATTTTCGATTGCGTTCAAAAAGGTGGCGGTTCTAAGATCAGAGATTTAAAAGGTGTCCAGAAAATTTCATTGCAATTGGAGTATCGGTTTAGCCGGAATCGTGTTAACAAACACACAACAATACAAACAAAAACAAAAACAAAAAATTGTAAAATTGCGATTTTTCAGAGAAATAATTTTTCGATCGATTTTTTTGACCGTGCAGTTCTAAGTTAAGAGATTTCAAAGGTCTCCAGAAAATTTCATCGCAATTGGAGTATCGGTTTAGCCAGAATCGTGTTAACAGACACACAAAAATACAGAAAAAATAAATAAATAAAAATCCGGATTTTTTTCTCCAGTGTGGTGAAATAGAATCTTCGTTTCGCTCGCTACGCTCATCCAAATACAAAACCAAAGACAAAAATACATTAGAGCTAAATTGTTTGGGGTGTAAGTCAAATTGAAGTCGCTTCGCTTATCCAAAAATTAATACTTTAAAATAGAAAATTTTCTTCTAGCCGAACTCATGGTCTAAACTAGGCCGCTTCGTGAACGCTTTTTTTTAGTCGCGTTGGTGGATGAGCTTTTTTGTAAGTTTTTAGTTAGCGTGGGATCTCTTTAATTTTGCAAGTGCTTTTTGAACGCATTGTAGGTGATTGTTGCCAACTTTCTATTGTTATCTGTTAATTGTTATTATATACCTCAAAACCGTATATTGAAACCTTTATTTCTATTCATTCTGGCTAACTTTTTCAACTTTTCATATCAAAATGCAATGCATCACCATTACCGTAATGTCCATGTAAAATATGAACGTTGAAGCCCCACCCGTTTGGTCAGAATCGGCCCGAATGTCACGAAAATATCGCACTAAAAATCGGGAAAAAATCGTAAAAGTACGATATTTATGAGAAATATTTCTTTCATTGTACCCAAATCGTGGCAGGTTTAAGTTTAGAGATTTCGAAGGTCCCCTCCAATTTTCATCAAGATCGCATATGCCCTTTGCCCGGTAGAAAGCGAACAAACAGATAGGAAAAAAGAAAAAAAAACACCCGAACTTAATTTTTTTGGGGGTCAAATTTGCTCGTGTGTTTTTTTGTTTTGTTTTTGTTTGTTTGTTTGTTTGTCTTTTTGTTCGCTCTCTACCGGGCAAACGGCATGTGCGATCTTGATGAAAATTGTAGGGGACCTTCGAAATCTATGAACTTAGACCTGTCACGTTTTTGGGTACAATCGAAGAAATATTTCTTATGAATATCGTACTTTAACGATTTTTTCCGATTTTTCGATGGTTATTTTCATGACATTTGGGCTGATTCTGACCAAAAGGGTTCGAGCTTCAACGTTCAAATTTTACATGGACATTAACGTAATGGTGATGCATTGCATTTTGAAAGAAAAAGTTGGAAAAGTTAGCTAGAATCAATAGAAATTGGTTTTAACTAAGTTCTTAGATTTGATAACAATTAACAATTAACAATGAAATGACAACACATCAGTCATATGCTTTCAAAGAGCCATTGCAAAAGTAAAGAGAGACTAAAACGCAAATTCAACTTACAAAAAAGCTCATCATCAAGCACTAAAAAAAGCGTTGCGAAGCGCCTAGACAGAAGTTCAAATAATAGAATGTTATAAACTGCAAATGATAGATAGATAGATAGATAGAATTTTATTCACTTAGACTAGTACAGTTGAACAAGTAAACTCTTTGCAAGAAAGTGAATAGTATAATTAATAATAATAATAAAAGTGATAGTATTATAATGATATAACAGTGTTAGAAGAAAGCTAGTGAATATAAAGCATAAATAGATAATTGATATGATATTGAATTGATATGTAGATCAATCAATCATCAAAAGCCCCATTATCTACCAGACTGGTAAATACTCTTATACCAAAATACTGTAAATACAAATAGTAACCCGATTTCAACATGGTAGAGTCGTTGGTGTCGTCGTCTAAACGTTACCTCAGTTGTCAGCGTCGTTAACATGGTTATCGGTAAAAACACTTCTAAAACAACCATATCATCAACTAGAACGCTACGATTAACGTTTAAAAAACTAAATTGGATGAGCGAAGCGAAGACTTCAATTTCACCGACCCCCCAAAAATTTAGGTCGAATGTTTCTTTTCTTTTTTTTCCGTCTGTTTGTTCGCTCTCTACCGGGCAAACGGCAATGCGATCTTGATGAAAATTTGACACGACCTTCGTTTTCTCTGAACTTAGACTTGCTACATTTTTGGGTACAATCGAAGAATATTTCTCATGAATATCGTACTTTTACGATTTTTTCGATTTTTAGTGCGATATTTTCGTGACATTTGGGCCGATTTTGACCAAACGGGTGAGGCTACAACGTTCATATTTCACATGGACATTAACGTAATGGTGATGCATTGCATTTTGAAAGAAAAAGTTGGAAAAGTTAGCTAGAATCAATAGAAATTGGTTTTAATATAAGTTTTCTTAGTTATATGATAACAATTAACAATTAACAATAGAAACTTGACAACAATCAGCAACAATGCGTTCAAAGAGCACTTGCAAAAGTAAAGAGATACCACGCAAAATTAAACTTACAAAAAAGCTCATCCATCAACGCTACTAAACAAAGCGTTCGCGAAGCGGCCTAGAAAATAGTTCAACAATAATAGAATGTATAAAACTTGCAATGAAATGCTGTCTTCATCAAAAGCCCCATTATCTACCAGACTGGTAAATACTCTTATACCAAAATACTGTAAATACAAATAGTAACCCGATTTCAACATGGTAGAGTCGTTGGTGTCGTCGTCTAAACGTTACCTCAGTTGTCAGCGTCGTTAACATGGTTATCGGTAAAAACACTTCTAAAACAACCATATCATCAACTAGAACGCTACGATTAACGTTTAAAAAACTAAATTGGATGAGCGAAGCGAAGACTTCAATTTCACCGACCCCCCAAAAATTTAGGTCGAATGTTTCTTTTCTTTTTTTTCCGTCTGTTTGTTCGCTCTCTACCGGGCAAACGGCAATGCGATCTTGATGAAAATTTGACACGACCTTCGTTTTCTCTGAACTTAGACTTGCTACATTTTTGGGTACAATCGAAGAATATTTCTCATGAATATCGTACTTTTACGATTTTTTCGATTTTTAGTGCGATATTTTCGTGACATTTGGGCCGATTTTGACCAAACGGGTGAGGCTACAACGTTCATATTTCACATGGACATTAACGTAATGGTGATGCATTGCATTTTGAAAGAAAAAGTTAACCTTAGTTGCTTTGTTTTGCTGCCCACGCATTGTAGGTGATTGTTGTCAAGTTTCTATTGTTACTTGTCAATTTGTTATTATTTACTGTTAAAAACTTATATTAAAAGCTTTATTTCTATGGATTCTGGCTAACTTTGTCAACTTTTTCTTTCAAAAGGTACTTCATCACCATAACCTTAATGTCCATGTATAATATGAACGTTAAAGCCCCACCCGTTTGGTCAGAATTGGCCCAAATGGCACGAAAATATCGCACAAAAATAAAAAAAACTTATATTAAAAGCTTTATTTCTATAGATTATGGCTAACTTTTTCATTTTTTTCTTTCAAAAGGTACTACATCACCATAACCTTAATGTCCATGTATAATATGAACGTTGTAGCCCCACCCGTTTGGTCAGAATCGGCCCAAATGTCACGAAAATATCGCACTAAAAATCGAAAAAAATCGTAAAAGTACGATATTCATGAGAAATATTTCTTCGATTGTACCCAAAAACGATACACCTCTAAGTTCAGAGATTTCGAAGGTCCCCTCAAATTTTCATCAAGATCGGATATGCCGTTTGCCTGTTAGAGAGTTAACAAACAGACAAAAAAACAAAAAAACAAACAAAAAAAAACACCCGAGCTAAATTTTTTGGGGGTCAGTGAAATTGAAGTCTTCGCTTCGCTCATCCAATAAATAATACCAATTGACAATTAAGAAACAAAAGAAACTTGACAACAATCACCTGCAATGCGTAGGCAACAAAACAAAACACTTGCAAGAGTAAAGATATCCCACGCAAACTAAAAACTTTAAAAAGCTCATCCATCAACGCGGCGGGACTTTAGCGTTTTTCTAGTAATTCACAAACACTAACAATTTACTTATAATTTGATGGGTGAAGCGAAGACTTCAATTTCACTGACCCCCAAAATAATTATCTCATGTGTTTTTGTTTGTTTGTTTTTGTCTGTTTTTTGTCTGTTTGTTCGCTCTCTACCGGTCAAACGGCATATGCGATCTTGATAACTAGGAAAACGCTAAAGTCCCGCCGCGTTGATGGATGAGCTTTTTAAAGGTTTTAGTTTGCGTGAGATATCTTTACTTTTGCAAGTGCTTGTTTTGCTGCCTACGCATTGTAGGTGAATGTTGTCAAGTTTCTTTTGTTTCTTGTCAATTGGTATTATTTACCGTAAAAAACTTGTATTAAAAGCTTTATTTCTATAGATTCTGGCTAAATTTTTCCACTTTTTCTTTCAAAAGGTACTACATAACCATAACCTTAATGTCCATGTATAATATGAACGTAGTAGCCCCGCCCGTTTGGTCAGAATTGGCCCAAATGGCACGAAAATATCGCACAAAAAGTCAAAAAAAACGTATATTAATAGCTTTATTTCTCTCGATTCTGGCTCACTTTTTCAGCTTTTTCTTTCAGAAAGCAATACATCACCATTACCTTAATGTTCATGTGAAATATGAAGGTTGTAGCCCCACCCGTTTGGTCAGAATTGGCCAAATGGCACGAAAATATCGCACTAAAAATCGAAAAAAAATCGTAAAAGTACGATATTCATGAGAAAATATTCTTCGATTGTACCCAAAAACAATACACCTTAAGTTCAGAGATTTCGAAGGTCCTGTCAAATTTTCATCAAGATCGGATACGCCGTTTGCCTGGTAGAGAGTTAACAAACAGACAGAAAAACAAACAAACAAAAAAAAACAAAAACAAAAAAAAACACCCGAGCTAAATTTTTTGGGGTCAGTGGAATTGAAGTCTTCGCTCGCTCATCCAAAAATTGAAAGGGACCTTCGTAATCTCTGAACTTAGACATGCCACGATTTGAGTACAATAGAAGAAATATTTGTCAAGAATATCGTACTTTTACGATTTTTTTCGATTTTTGTGCGATATTTTCGTCACATTTGGGACGATTCTGACCAAACGGATGGGGCTACAACGTTCATATTTTACATGGACATTAAGGTTATTGTGATGTAGTACCTTTTGAAAGAAAAAGTTGGAATTGTTAGCCAGAATCCATGGAAATAAAGGTTTTAATATAAGCTTTTTTTAGGTATATAATAACAATTAACAAGTAACAATAGAAACTTGACAACAATCACCTACAATGCGTTCAAAAAGCACTTGCAAAAGTAAAAATATCCCACGCAAACCATAAATTTACAAAAAGCTCATTCATCAACGCGACTAAAAAAAGCGTTCGCGAAGCGGCCTAATAGGCCTACATAAAAATATTGACATTTCAAGCAAACCATTTTTGACATGATTCTAATTAGAACCGCGGAGGTGGCGATTTTTAGGTCGCGGCTATCGCGGCCTTATATGTATGTATACTATGTATGTATACTATGTATCTGTGTACATTTAGAGCGCGTCAAGACCTATGCATTTATTTGAGGGAGAAGATAACCGCAATAACCAATGTAAACGACACTTTGCAGGCATGATTCCAAAAGAACACTGCATCACTCGTTAAAATTTCATACTTTTGTGAGGGGCGTAAGTGTTCTTAAATCCGAATTTAGTCAAAAGTCTGCTATTAATTTTGCATTTTCAACAACGAAACTCACATACGACTTGCCTCGATTGTTTGTTAATTTTTTTTGTTTATTTGGATTAAGGACGCGTCAACCGTTAGGTCGTAATGCACCACTCTAGCCTAAGGGGGGTGGGGGAGGGGCCCATGCTCGTCAGAACCAGCCACCCAGCCACGGGTGAGGGGAGGAAGGGGGTTTCTCACGTCGCGGTCGGCATCGTCTAATTATAGTCATCGTTCGTTGTGTCATTGTCATATCGTCGCCGGGGAGTCGTCGAGGGAAGGGGACGAGGTCCCCGACGACGACTGCCAGAGCTCGCCTCTAGTTTCGGGTAGTAAGATACTCCGCTATTTCTAGCTGATGTTTGCGAGGTGGACCTTTTCTCTTGAATCGCCTTTTACGATTAGCAGAGCTTTGTGCCAATTCTACCCCGGGCCCAGACGGGGATGTTTGTTAATAGAATACTACCAAATAAATTTTCCTGGCGTTATTATAGTTGCGAATCTACGTGTGACAGAAAATATTCATATTACGAAATCAAAATAATTTTTGTGTATACGTTATGCCAAATTTTACGATAATATTGCCAAATTATTATAAAATGCAGGGTGAATGCAATTAATCATGTCCAAACAGTTGTGTATACTGCCAACAAACATTTAGTTACATTCAATAGTTTACTAGGGTTCTCCTATCAAATTATGTTTTGGAGCACGTTTTGATCTAGGCGAGATTTTCTTTTTTTTCATTTAGAAGATTGAAACATACGCCAACGTCCTTTTGCATGAGTTTTTTCTCCATTGTAAAGTATTAGTATCTAAATTTGCAATGAAATCGGTTTATACGAAGGGCCAAAATGTTGCTAATAATCTGTTCGCCCCGATAGTTTACTAGACATTGTTTGCTAGCAATTTTGCGTCAGCAAAACGTTACTTATAACAATCATACCTTGATCCTTTGACTATGAATTGGCATCAAACTTATTCACCTGATGTTTGTATTTGGGAAAAAACGAATTTTAATAAAATATATGGAGCATGATTTTTATGCGCAATGTTTGAGCGTGACACGTTCAATTTATTTATTATAGATATATATTTATATTTTTTTTATTTTTATCGTGGGAAACCTGTTAAAGGGTGCAATTAGCCCCTCTTCAGGTGAACTAGGTATGTGCGGATTGGAAATTGTGAAGGGATGTCCGAGGGCTATTTTAGAGGACTCGATCCCTTGCATTCGCCTTAACGACTGAGGAAAACCTCGGAAAAAACCTTCAGTCAGGATTGCCGGTCTCGACGGGATTCGAACCCGAGACCTCCCGAATCAGAGTCGAGCGCTTAGCGCCCGAGCCAACACTGTCGGTTTATTATAGATAGAAAATATTCATCTTTATCATTGAATATTCGCAGGAAGGTTATCGCTCTTGTGATGGAATAGCCTGTAAAGTTGTTAGTTAGTTAGTTATTGGGGTTTTAGGGCATTATTGTAAAGTTGTAATAATATGATTGGAAAGTAAAAGCGTAATTTATTTGCGATTACTGTAAATTTCTTTTTACAAGTTCATCGTATAGCTTTTTCTACACACATCTGCTTCAAATGTGGAATCATCACATGTATCTAAAGAGATCAACTCCGGTGCACAAAAGAAGATTATGTTTTGGATTTATTAAACCTGGTAATTGTCTTAGAAAGAATAGGATACTTTTGAACGTGCGATTTCGTGCGAGTTTCGTTTTCGTGTGTAATGTTCACTACACAACGAGAAACTCGAAAGTTTAAACGAAACACAAACATCGTCGACAGTTATTTATGTACACTGTAAAAATATATAATCGCAAGTTTAATTTATGGGTGACCAAACAGTAGGCGGCAATTCAAGAAAGGCTTATTACTTATGTTATTATCATGATCTTATGACGTATTGTACGGTAGTTATGGACTACACAAGAGCATTGCGATTAATTTGTGTCTTGAATGGTGGTTTAATGGACTACACTGCACTGAGAGAACTGTAATGTTGATAAAACCAATAACTTTTGTAAAACTTATTTAATGCAATTTCGTTTTCCTCAAATCCCAATAACGTTTTCTAAACTACAGATTAATAGTTTGCGTTGTCGTACGAATATTATTGATTTGTTGATTTCCTTTCGTTTATGTTAACAATTTGTTTTATGTTTTATGTTTATGTTAACTACTATTAAGAAAAGTGACGTTGTGACAATACTTTTACGCTTGGCGCTGCAGCGTCTCTATATCCCCGACGCCACTTGTAAAAATGTGACTCGTTATTATCTCGCCAGTGAGGAATGTGGGTGATTCCCTCGGCCGTGTGTGCTGCAACCATCGAGCGGTTGCGTTGTAGACAACGCACATGACATCACATCTGGATTGTTTGCGTAACGTTCTCTAGACACATCTCCAAACAAATCAATGAGTATCCATATGTATGGGGGTGGGGGGGGAATGACGCTCGTCTGGCGTAGGTGTTAACTGTGGCGTCCGGCGAGTTACTCGAGCAGTGACACCTCAAGAGCCCTTATATATACTTTGAGAAGGATACTTTAAGTGTTGCCCTTGTAATTGCAATGCCTCGAGAACGTTTAAAAGCTTGTATTCACATAAAATTAAGTCGGGTGATTCAGCAATACAAATAAGCAATTATTGTTGCTTTCACAATGTCTTACTCTTATGAGTATGGCATTTTTCAAGAAATATTTTAATAATTTTTTATAACTAATTTTTACCAATTTTAATTTTAATTTAGTACTGAAAAGCTAATGTTTATCGTCCGTTAAAGTTTTCCAAGTTCATGATAGTATGTATGCCTTTGTTATTGATCGCGCCTTACAGTAAACGGCAGGAGGCCATTTACAGAGAAAAATCTTAAGGCTATTCCAGAGCACTCATACCGATATTTTGAAAGTCAACGGAAAATGGCTAAAAGTTGGTTGGATGAAAGATAAACTTGAATAAAAAAGGGGAAAAAAATAACCTTTTTTTTGGACGGGACAAAAGCTCTATTTTGGCCATTATATGCAAATTTTGGGTCATTACGGAAATGAATGTTTTGGATGCAATATTTAATTTTTAGCTATGATTTTTTTTATTGCTTCAACACACCTTTGTCTTTGGACTGAGTATAAGGGAAAATAATTTTCTGAAATAATGTTCGATGTACGATTTTTTTTGTCACATGGTACAAAAAAGAGTTTTGAACCGGAACACGAAAAAAATCGTTCATCAAAATAATAATATAAGTTTCAGTTGCAAATTATTATTTATTTTGTTGGAAATGGTGTACCTGCTTACGGGAATATGGGAGAGTTGTTCAGAAAATTAATAATCGTACACAAACACTACTACAATTTTCAACTAATTTATTTTTAAATGACGATATTTCCTACTTTGAGAATATTAATTAAACCCTTAGTCCGGCAACTGGCCTCAGTGACTCGGAAAAAGCCAGTTTGCAACCCTAGGTTTTATTGGTCCCCATGCCAAGTGTTATTTTATTTTTATTTTTTATTCAATGAAATTATTAACACTCAATAAGTACATTATTTTCCAAGTATATGTCCAACACGTAAATAATACTTGGTCAAAGCGTATGAATGGTCTACATTTTTAGACGAGTGAGCGCAGCGAACGTAGTCTTTCCTAACGCTATACTCGATCGGGCCTTGGCCGTGAGCATTGTCCAATGAATGTATGTATGTCTGTCTGTCCGGGATCATACGGCCGAACGGCCAAATAGATTGAGCTGAGATTTTAAACACACATCCGTGACCAGGTAACTGAGAACTTCTAACAAAATGAGCAATATCCATTGCGATTTAAGCTCACAAGAAATACAAATTTGAAAAATTTAAATCTAGATTGCAAATGTTTAAAATGCTCATTAGTAAAATAGAACACAGCCTGTGAAAGTTCGCGATCAGTAGTATCTATGAGATGAACCAAGTCAATGTTTATTATTTTTTTATTTTTTTTGTTATGCACATGGCTTCTGTCATTTATTATACACTTCGTTTGGGCTGGTGATGATCTAAAAGACAGTGCAAGCCTACTTTATTCTAACCTATGCAAGGAAGTCGTACGCTTCCGTTTGCCTTAGCTGTGCATATTAGAACCTTAAGCCAAGAACATGGCTCTGTATACTAATGGTTACGGTAAGGCGAGGAAGAAAGAGACGTATTTTATCTCGCAAAAATCAGCTGGTAAGTAAAGAAGTATATTAGTTCCCGAAACTAGAATGCGAGCTCTGGCAGTCGTCGTCGGGGACCCCCCATATTCTCTGACGACCTTCCCAACGACGACGAAAAGGACAAAACGAACGATGACAAAGACGATGACGACCACGACGAGCGAACCCTCCCTTTTCTTTCGCCTTTAAGTCTTTAATTTTTCATACATTGACGCTGGAGGAAGTAGGTACCTGTTCTAGGGGTCATAAACCGGCCGTTCCATTTAGCCTGGGGTGTAGCCTATATCTGGTAAACAAGGGTCTGTGACCACAAATGTTTGTGTAAAGATTATAGGCACCGAGCGTTCATACAACTAGCGCCATCCGTGGACGAATCCGGAACAACTTGACTGAATGATCGTCTTCCTTGCGCACTTTCCTATGCTATTAGCTCACGTGTCAGAGTGAATTATTTTAGTTTTTACTGTATTGCAGGACTATAATGGATGTTGAGAATGTTTGTAGGGTATTCAAAAAAGTCCTGATGCATTGTTGGCTGTTCAAATTGAATAGCCAACACAGAAAAATATGTTATATTTTACAGTTTTCCTGGCAGACCCCATGAGAGGGAATGGCGCGGCAGACTGGTCCAAGCAGTGAATTGATAGATAAAAAGTTTTTCTGTTACCCTACATTTATTTACTAATGCAAACAGTGTGTAATTAGACACAAACCTGAACCTTGGCCGATAAGTAATAGCCAATTGTCCTTGGTCCAGCTAGACATATCTGTGGAAGGTCTGAAGTTGTGACTGAGTAGGCCTAATTTGCATCATGACAGTTGACAGATCATGTGGCAGATAGAACCTAGTGGACGAAGTCGTATTGTTTTCATTTTGGTATTTTGCACATGCAAAAATTTGAAATCGGACTCATCATGGATAGACTACCCTACTTAACCGAGGCCTAGTCCACATTCACTGAAATTGGGGTAGATTTAGATTTGATATCGCCAGGAAGGCAGCTAGGCCTAGGCCCTACCTAGGCGTAGGCCTCTGGCCTAGGAACCTTTTATGTTTGACCTAGGTCTTATCTGTTTGCCTATGCCTGTCAGGAGAGTCAGTAGTGTCTAGTGTCTACTAAAATTAATAATGCATTGTTGCCCATGTCACTGGATTCGGTTCTTATACAAAGTAAAGTGGCCAGGGCCTAGGGGTGCAGCTATTTAACCATAGGCCTAGGCCTACAGAAGAATCAACACAAAACCTGACAGAAAGCTGCTCAAACTGTTCTCAAGAAACTAAGCCTCAGAGCCTAGGCATAATTGTAGCATGTAGGGTTTAACTTTACGCCCCTGGGGCATTTTTTAATGTAGGTTACTAGGCCTAATGCACTTCAAATCAATTATTCACGAAACATAGGCTTAGACCTTGCGGCGTGTTGCGAGTGAACTTCGTGATATATTGTGAGTGTTTAGGTATTTATTTCCTATTCTAGTGATATCTACGTTGACTTGTTAATACACTGAAATCACGATTCTCTGTCTTATTTCACGTGTCAGCCAGGATTTTGTCTCTAAAAGCTCTGGGTAGGGGCTAGTCAAGTTGTGAATCGTTTGGAATTGCAAACAAAAACATCCACTTTTAATCATGATGTTTAGCAACTAAAACTATTTTTGTAATGGTGTTTTAGGCCTATACTTTTTCAGAAAAATGATAATAAGATGATAAGCGATTGTTTGTTTTCATATACTGCATGAACCTTCTGAAAACCACATTTAATAACACAATTCGCGTTGTTATAGCCATTACAGCAATGTCAAATCCTACATGTGATTCAGTCAACTTGTTCCCCCAGTGGCCGCCCAGAGCGCTGCGTGTATTTTTAGTGGCGCGCTCAGTGGCTAATCTCGGTCCCTATACTAGGGAAACGCCAAAGTCGTTGTTAGACGAGTGAGTGAGCCATGTGTTGAGTACTTACTAACATTACTTTTCTTCCCCCTACCTATAGGCCTTCCTAGCCTATCATAGGCTAGAGTGGCGCATTATGGCCTTACAGTTGACGTGTTTTTATACAAACTAAACTTAAAAACACTATTATTTATACCACAATATAATTATCTAACTTAAATGCAAATGTTCCCGGGTACTCAACACATGGCTCTCTCACTCTTCTAACAACGACTTTGGCGTTACCCTAGTTTAGACGAGTGAGCGCAGCGAAACGAAGACTTTATAACGCTACTCGATCGGACCTTCTCGTGACTCTGTCTGTCCAGGCCATACGGCCGAACGACAAAACAGATTGAGCTGAAATTTTAAACAGACATCCGTGACCAGTTGACTGAGAACTGCTTACAAAATGAGCAATATCCGTTGCGAATTAAACCTACAAGAAATAAAAATGTTAAAGATTAAACCTAGATTGCAAATGTTTACATTTACCATAAGTATAGAAGGCCACAGCCATGGTTATATAAATTAAATAAAAAACAATGATTTCGGTGGCGGATAAAAAATCACCAAGTCGGTGGTTATCAACACATGTTTTGATTTTGTTTTCTTAAATGTCAAAGGCGCTAGGCAGTCAAGATATAGGCGTACGCTTCGGTAGGCCTGTTAGGACATTTGGCCAAGAGCATGGCTCGCGCCTAAACGAACTCTATTTCACAAACGTCAGCTGGTAAGTAGAGGAGTAGATTACTCCTCGAAACTAGAGGCGAGCTCTGGTAGTAGTCTTCGGGGAAATCTCCTCCTTCCCTGACGACCTCCCCAATGACGACGACCATGACACGAACGATGACAAAGACGATGACGACCACGACATGAGAACCCCTCTTTTCCTTACACCTACCCGTAGCTGATTCTGATCTGCATGGGATTTTCGTACTTATATCCCCTAGGCGTATTATGACCTAGCGGTTGACGCGCCCTTAATCCAAATCAACTTAACTTCAACTAGGTCAAAGCCTCCTTTCAGTACGAAGACGGCGACAACGACAACACGATTGGTTGACGCGCTCTGAAACCATACTATATACTATGTGTTGATTATTCGGTAAATAACATTAGTATATATTATAAGTATAAATGAGAGGGGTTTAAGATTAGTTGTTAGGGCGCGTCAACACTGTAAAGCCTAATAGACTGTGGAGGAAATGATTCAGCCTTAGGTTTTGAAGAGGAAAGGGGATGTTCCCGGGTACGGAACTACGCATGGTTTGCTCACTCGTCTAACAACGATTTTGGCGTTTTCCTAGTTTTTAAAAAAGTTTCTTTTTATATGAAGGAATAATTTTTATTTAACAACGCTATGCTAGGAAATATTGTCAAATAGGTACCGGTATCGTGCTATGTTTAGCACACTAATATAAATTCCAATTAAATTGATGATGAGTTCTGTTGCTTAACGTCTGATATGCAATAATGGATATTCTAGTCGATGAGTGGTGAAAGATGACGGAGAAGGTCAATTACCAAAAAACATGCATGATGCAAGATTCGAACCTACGTCCGTCGTAAGGCCATATGCTTTTGACCAAGTGCCCTAATCGTATGTGTGTCACCGCGAAAGGCTGCAATTAAATTGAACAAATTAATCTTATAATTCAGTAACATAAATATACACAACTTTTCAAATCTACATTTACAATGTAGCAAATTTTATGTTCAAATAAAAATAGCTCAAGACGTGAAACTTTCAAAACAATCTAGAGTGATAATTCAACTCAGCCATTTTGCTCGAGGCAGAGAGGCCTATGCCCGGCAACATTATGGATGACATGAGAGAACATTATATTTTGACGTTATGTTTCTTGGGGCGGGTTCTGAACTGAAGTCACGGTGCTCAAGATTATAGTATTCCATAGGAACTAGAGGAATAAAGCACTAATAATAGGAATAATGCCATTAATAATTTTAAAGATTCTGTGTACAGGAAACGGATGGCCATTGGCACTCAAATCGAAACCTTGAACAAATTGTCGGTCTAGCTTCTAGGCTTAGGTCTACTACGTCAGATACTGTTTGCTTCGTGCCGAAACATTCGATCATTCAACCTTATTTAATATTTTGACTATTCACGGCATTCGTCAACAACTGCGGGTTACGAAGTTTTATTGAAGTAGTGCCTACACATAGTCGCACGGAACGTTAGTTACCAAACGCCAAAAAACGACTTTTGATTTGACACTGGGCGGGATAGGGAGTTGGGGGACGTCCCCAACGGGGAAACTTTTTTGTCGACTATTGTGTAAGATTTCCAAATGCTTGCCGTTACTTACCATTCCGGCCAGTAAGTTTGTAGACGTCTGAAAGTTCGTCCCTTAGTGACCAAGCTTCAGCACGCAGACCGTTGACTTCTTCTAGAAGAGCGATATTTTCTTTCACCATTCTTGCCTTCTCGTCTGCTTGCCCGGCAGTTTTCTTGTCCATATGTTTACGAAGTGCGTCTACAGCTCCCTCCAGATGGTTTCGTTGTATGGACATTTCTGTCTCAAATAACTCGTAGCCTGCCAAACTGGCGACAAACTCCGGGTCTTCACTGTACTTCCGACTTAATTCCTGTAATATGTATAGTTAACAATAATTTTTGTTTCATGCCAAGAAGTTTAGGTGTACGGTACAACAATATTATCAAATATTCAGTTGATTGTTAATTTGAGAACCACAAGAATGGTTTCCGCTGATCTCTGTCAAGTGTAGTGATGAGGACATGACAAATAGATTTTAAATAAACGGTAATTACAGAACTTTTTCTTACAAAAACAGTTTGGAGAAAGTTTTCAGATATGTGAAAACTGGAAGTAACACCTAATGCCAACAGCGTTGTTGGCCTTGGGAAACTTAATTGAGGAGCAGGAGTTTGCATGAGTGGGTTGACTTGGGTAAACTGATTACCCTTATGCCAACATTAATTCCGAGGTGATAATAAATGGGAGTTAACAATAAACTTTTATCAGTTGCCAACATAAGGGTTAATCAAATTAAAAAATAAACTCCTTACTAAGTCAAACTAATTTGCAAAAACTTGCTATGAACTTAATTAATTACAAACTATAATTCTAGTATAACCTACAAATGTTAATCATTATGGACTATGAACTTAAATACAAACTAATGCACAAAAATAAATACAAACATAAAGTCGAACTTGAATATAACATTTTCTTATTTCTTCTCCATACATAGGTCATTACAAAAAATAATCATAATAAAAATGAATACATAAATAGTATAAGTTAAGTGAACAAGCAATACAATTACTGAAACTAATATAAAAAATAAGTTTAGACCCACACTATAGGAACCCGATATATTTTGTAATACATCCCTGAAAAAAAAAATAAGAGCTTAAATAGATTTCTGAATTTCATTAATACATCATGAATTCCCAATATTTTTTTATTGGTCCGAAGGCGATAAAATAACAAATAAAATAAAAACGAAAATGCATAGACATAGTGTATACCTCAGCCGAAACTAACCCCTACAGTAGGCGCTGACGTCATCGACAAGCAAACAGAGGCGCTGAAATCTGTCATGGAATAATTGACATGTGCCAATTTGTGCTTCAGGAAAAATGTAAGTTATACATTTATTTTATTGATTGAAATAAAAAATATACACTTAAATACTTTTTTTTTTTTTTTTTTTTTTTTTTCACTTCAGACCATACTTATGAATTATTAATCCATTTTATCTTTTTAATCAAACTAGCATAGTAACCTTATTTTTCAAAGACGGGGGGAATGTTCTGACCACTTCACCCATTCAAATCTCCAACTCATTATCCACCGCCATGCTACTCACATGCCTGAGCCCACTTCCCAACCGGATAGACAGGAAGAAGTATGTATGATAATGGCTGCTGTAAAGTAATAAATGACAGATTATCCAAATATAATAATGCAGTGTTCATTCCAAACCCGAAGCAAATAAACAACACACACCTCAAGATACCAGTCAAATACATCCGTGTTATACGATGTAGAGTACACACGGATTTATATGTGTTTACATCACCGTCCGGCCCGGCATACATACAGCAGCATTGCCTGAACCTCACCTTGCACCTACACATGCAACACACCTCAAGATACCAGTCAAATACACATCCGCTGTTATACGATGTAAGACGTACACACTGATTTATATGCTGGTTTAATACCCGTCACAAACCCGCATCAGCAGCGCATGCCTGAACTCACCTGCCCCCACCTGCACCAACCACCTCAAAGAATACCAGTCACATACATCCGTGTTAGTATACTATGTAAGAGTTCACCACGGTGGATCCTTATATGTACATTTAACGTCACGCCCGGCATCGCAGCTGCATTGCCTGAACTCCACACTTGCCCACCACATCGCAACACACCTCAGACATACCGCTCAAATACATCCGGGTTATACATTCTAGAGTTCACACGATTATATGTGCATTTAATATACCGTCACGCCCGGACATCAATCAGCGACAATTGCCTGCACTCCACCTTGAACTCACCTTAGCCACACACATGCCACACACCATCAAGATACCAGTCAAATACACTATGTGTTATACGATTATCAGAGTCACACGGTGACATTTTATTTGGGTCTTTATACGTCACCGCCCGGCATCAGCAGCGCATTGCCTGCAACATCCACCCTTGCCACACATGCAACCACCCTCAAGATACCACATCAAATACTGCAGTGTTATAAACGATAGTAAAGAGCTATCACACGGGATTTATAATGTGGTTTTATACCGTCACGCCCGTCCATCAAGCGCGGGGGGGGGGGGAGGGCATTGCCTGAACTCACCTTGCCCACACATGCAACACACCTCAAGATACCAGTCAAATACATCCGTGTTATACGATGTAGAGTACACACGGGATTTATATGTGATTTATACCGTCACGCCCGGCATCAGCAGCGGGGGGGGGGGGGGAATGCCTGAACTCACCTTCCCACCACATGCGCAAGCACAACCTCTACAGATACCAGTCACCAATCAAACGTGCTTATACGATTCAAGATCACGACACGGGATTTATATGCTGCGATTTAATACACGTCACTGCGCGCATCAGGAGCGCCATTGCCTTAACTCACCTTTGCCCCCCACATGCACACCCACCTCAGACATCACCCAGTCACATACATACGTGTTCACATCACGATCGTAAGAGTACACAACGGGATCTTACTATAGATGACGTTTATACCGTGACACGCCTCGGCAATCATGCAGCGCATTGCCTGAACTGCACGCTTGCCACACTGCAACAAACACCCTCTAGATACTCACTCACAATACAATCCCGTGTTATACGATCGATAAGAGTACCCACGCCGGGACTTATATTATCTATAAGACCGGTGCACGCCCCGCAAATCAGCTGCGCATTGCTCTTAACTCACCTTGCTCCACACATGCAACACACGTCAAAGTATACCATCTCAACATACATCTGTATATACGCATTAGGACTACAACACGGTGTTTTAACTGTTACATTTATACCGGGGTCGGCACGCCCGGCATCAGCAACTGAACCATTCGCCTTAACTCACCTTGCCCCACACAATAGCAACACACCTCTAGATACACAGTCAAATCATACACGCTGTTTACCGATGTATAGTATAACGGGATTTAATGTTGATTTATACCGTCCCGCCCGGCATCAGCAGCGCATTGCCTGAACTCACCTTGCCCACACATGCAACACACCTCAAGACTACCACAGTCACAATTACATCCGTGTTATACGATGTACTAGTACACACGTGGATTTATTTGGTTTATTACGGTCACGTGATAAGACCCGGCATCAGCAGCCCATTTTCCTGAACTCACCATTGCCCTACACAGGCAACACCCTCAAGATACCATTCAATACATACGCGTTATAGATGTAGAGTCCACACGTGATTTTATAGTGTGATTGTGCGTACAGGGGGGGGGGGGGGTCACGCCCGGCATCAGCAGCGCATTGCCTGAACTCACCTTGCCCACACATGCAAACACACCCTAGATTACCTCCAAATACATCCGTGTTATACGAATGTAGAGTACACACGGGATGTGTTAATGTGATTTTATAAAAACAGGCACGCCCGGCATCAGCATAGCATATATCGCCTAACTCACCTTGCCCACACATGCACACACACCTCAAAAAACAGTCTAAACATCCGTGTTTATACGTATGTGCGTGCTGTACACAGGGATTTATAGGGGTTTTATACCGTCACGGGGGCGCAGCGCATTGCTGAACTCACCTTGCCCACACATGCAACACACCTCAAGATACCAGTCAAATACATCCGTGTTATACGATGTAGAGTACACAGGGGTTTTATTTTGGGGTTTATACCGTCACGCCGGATCAGCGCGCATTCCCGAACCACCTTGCCCACACATGCAAAAACCCCTCAAGATACCAGTCAAAACATAGGTTAACGAGTAGAGTCACAGGGGATTATATGTGGTTTATACCGCCCCCCACGCCGGCATCAGGCGCATTGCTAAACTCACCTTGCCACACAGCAAACACCCAAGAACCAGTCAAATACTACAGTTTTTTACGATGTAGAGTAACACGGGTTTTATATGTGATTTTTACCGTCACCCCCCGGCATCAGCAGGCATGCCTGAACTCCCCGCCACACATGCAACACACCTCAAGATCCCAGTCAAATCATACAAGTGTTATGATGTAGATACACACGGGATTTATATGTGGTTTATACCGTCACGCCCGGCATCAGCAGCGCATTGCCTGAACTCACCTTGCCCACAATGCAAACACCCCTCAAAAACCCAGTAAAATACAACACGTTTATACGATGTAGAGTACACACGGGATTTATATGTGATTTATACCGTCACGCCCGGCATCAGCAGCGCATTGCCTGAACTTTCCTTGCCCAAATGCAATACTCGTAAAGATAACCGTGAAATTCATATGTCTTACATACTCCCACTTCAGTTTTCCGAAGTCTGTATGTATTCCATTTATAACTAATTATTGTAAAGATACCTTGACCAGCAGCAGCCGATTTTTATCTCTCCATCAGGAAATTTTTTTAAAAAGAAAGTTTAAGTGTGCGGTTGCTTCCGAGATAGGGTGCTGTCCTGTATAAATACACATACACACATCTACCTGCCGTAATTAATTCTAAAGCGCCTACCGTAACTGTTTTTTCTAACTTTTGTGGTTCATGGATCTGGCGGGATGCCTTGATAATGTCCATACGAACTCGATACATCAGAGCGCTAATATCTCGGTTGTTCTCTTGTTCGGTCTCGAGCTGCCGTTTTGAAATTGTCACCTTCTCTTGCTCTTGTTTCAATTTCTGGGTGAGCGATTCTACGGTCTTCTGCTTTCCTACAAGCTCATTTTCCATCTATAAATAGAATTCATCAACCACTTTTAATTCTTATCCGGGTATTTCATATGCTTTTGTTTTAATTACAATACATGAATATCTGCACATCGGAACACAACATTTCGTACAATTTGACTTAGGTCCAGAATTTCAATGTCTAGTTAAAATTTATCTGCCAGTTAGTCCTCTCAGTAAATATTTACAAGGCTTCTGATTGGTGGTTGCCATAGTGAAAACAAGTTATGTGTCAGTTAAATTTACTTGCCACTTTAACTGGACATTGAAATACCGGGCCTTAAAGGGGTATTTAACCGCTAAACTAAAAAAATAATTTCAATCAGGCTAACTAGTAATTAATTTAGCAATTAAAAGAAAAATTATTGGGGGCCACCATGACCTCCCAAAAAATTGTCGAACATGACATTTTTCGAGCTAGGTCCCCTCGGCAAAAATCTCTCATAAGAAATAACATGGGGACGATCTTTATGCCCCGTGACCTTGGAGGATTTTGATCCAAAAAAATATTGGCCATTATTGACGTACTCGACAGCTTTTTCTGTAAATTATCTATATTTTGTTTTGTAATTTGGGCAAGTAGTTCGGTCAAAATATGCTGATTACCAAGATGGGGTGTGATTTTGGAATGCATATTTTTGCGTGTTTGAGGGTATATTTGGGCACGGTTTCAAGACACGATGTTATAAAGGGGCATTTTAGATTGGTACTATGCTCTAGTATCTATGTGGACCAAAAAAGAAGCAGGTTAAAGCCGATTTAGGAAATTTTCCAAAACACCAATTTCCGCCAATTTCTGGATAAAATAAAATAAAAAATTCGTGTTAAATCACAGTTACAAGATATAATTTTTAAAACGGTCATTTAAGTGTAGTATTGTGCTATAGATCACGTGGTAAAAAAATAATTTTAGTTTTTTTTTAGCCCCTTTAAGGAATTTGAAATTTTCACTGACTACTTTGGTTTTTGATATTTAGGTTTATTTTACCTTTATTCTACAGATTACATATCATTTTGTCTCCATTTAAGATGGAATAGGACATTGAAGGGACGCCAACTTCTCAGATAAGTCCGCGAAAAATCTCGCATCCGGGAGGGAAGCGTGGACAGGGGATTTCTGACTGCGAGGAGGGGAGATGACGGCGAGTTGTGGTAGACTGGGGGTGGGGGATATAAGCAATGTGGCTTATCTTTGATAGAAGTAACTCGACACTTCACAGAACATGTGCTGCACGGAACTCGCTATAACCTTGTCGCTTGGCGTGCAGTCCGTGGTAGTCGTTAGATCGGGGCTGGGAACACGTGACACTAACACGAGGTTTATTCTGTACATATTTCTGCTGTGTTTAGATGGATGCTATATAGGGTACGTTCCGTATGATGCTAACTTGCATGCTTGGGCGTGCCCAAAGCATTCCGTAAACACCGCCGCCATCACAACGCCCGTAACGCCCAATGTTAAACCTCGGGCATCTTGGGCATGTCTGGGTGTAGTGGGCGCGTGGGAGCATCATTCGGAACGTACCCATAGTTGTACGGCAATCAAAATACTAGGAAAACGCTCAGTTGGACGCGTTGTTGAGCGAGCACCGGTACGTGCAACACGACCCGAGTACGACATTCCCATAATGTTACATATCAATAAGTCTTTAAGGTCTTGACCGATTTAGTTGAAAATTTGTAAAATAGGAGAGAATGGATAAAATCCACCGCCATCTAGAGGACCTTTACGTCATTTCTTTGGGAAAACTATTTTACTCTTGATTTCTTCTAGGTGGCAGTACATAGTGATCAGAATTCTTGTGCGACTTTTCGTTGCCATGGTAACGTTACTTTTGTAAATATGTAATTTCTATCTACACTACTTATCGGATCAAAATTAAAATAACATATTCGTGACCGGACGGACATTCTAAATGATTTGGCTACCTCAGATTTTGTCGCCGTTTAGTTTAAAAAAAAACGTTAGGTTAACTTTAATGTAACTTTATAACTTTTTGAATGATTTTGCCACAAAACTAATGGCATTCAATCGGGAACGAAACTTGCGGATGGTCAAAATTTCAACTCGATCCGAGCCTCCGTTTGACCGCTATCATGAGCCAAAAAAGCTGTGCGACTTACCGTTGCCATGGTAACGGGACTTTGTTATAATGTAATTTCCATCTACACTACTTATCGGATCAAAATAAAAATAACATATTCGTGATCGGACGGACATTCTAAATGATTTGGCCACCTCAGATTTTGTCGCCGTTTAGTTTGAAAAAAAAAATTCGATTAACTTTAATGTAACTTTTTAACTTTTTAAACGATTTTGCCTCAAAACTATACAGCAACCCGCCTAGGTGGTATGTACATGTGTGCAAAATTTCAGGTCGATCAGAGAAACGGTGCGACCTGTATCGAAGCAGGAACAGAAGGAAAAAAAAAAAAAACAAAACAAAACAAAACAAAAAAACAGACATTCGAGCCATAAGAGTCAAGTGGAGACGCTCGCTTCGCTCGCTCAAAAATACCTTTGTCAAAACAAAAGTTTATTTTATTTATTTCACTTATTGTGACACAATCTTCTTGAACTAACTAGTTTGCCGAGTGTTGTGTTAGAGGCATACAACTTAGTCATCTATACCTAACAATACCATAAAAAACAGTGTGTTGACACTTGAAACAAATGTTGAAAAACGGTGTTCTGGACATCATGACATCAATCATGGTGAGAGGAGGAAAAATAAAATTCTAGCTTTTTTGAAGGGTGGATGATAGGTTGATTTTGTACTAGGAAAACGCTCAGTTGGACGCGTTGTTGAGCGAGCACCAGTACGTGCAACACGACCCGAGTACGACATTCCCATAATGTTACATACCAATAAGTCTTTAAGGTCTTGACCGATTTAGCTGAAAATTTGTAAAATAGGAGAGAATGGATAAAATCCACCGCCATCTAGAGGACCTTGACATCATTTCTTTGGGAAAACTATTTTACTCTTGATTTCTTCTAGGTGGCAGTACATAGTGACCAGAATTCTTGTGCGACTTTTCGTTGCCATGGTAACGTTACTTTTGTTAAAATGTAATTTCTATCTGCACTACTTATCGGATCAAAATATAATTAACATATTCGTGACCGGACGGACATTATAAATGATTTGGCTACCTCAGATTTTGTCGCCGTTTAGTTTTAAAAAAAAAACTTTAGATTAACTTTAATGTAACTTTATAACTTTTTGAACGATTTTGCCACAAAACTAATGGCATTCAATCGTGAACGAAACTTGCAGATGGTCAAAATTTCAACTCGATCCGAGCCTCCGTTTGACCGCTATCATGAGCCATAAAAGCTGTGCGACTTTCCGTTGCCATGGTAACGGGACTTTGTTATAATGTAATTTCCATCTACATTACTTATCGGATCAAAATAAAAATAACATATTCGTGATCGGATGGACATTCTTAATGATTTGGCCACCTCAGATTTTGTCGCCGTTTAGTTTGAAAAAAAAACTTTCGATTAACTTTAATGTAACTTTTTAACTTTTTGAACGATTTTGCCACAAAACTATACAGCAACCCGCCTAGGTGGTATGTACATGTGTGCAAAATTTCAGGTCGATCAGAGAAACGGTGCGACTTGTATCGAAGCAGTAACAGAAAAAAAAATAAATAAATAAACAGACATTCGAGCCATAATAGTCAAGTGGAGACGCTCGCTACGCTCGCTCAATCAATCTCTGGGTGCTGTATAACTGATAACTGTATAACTGCTGTATAACAGCTTTGATATTAAACTGTGAAAATGAAAAACTGACAAAATGACAAACTGACATACATTATCTACTAGGAAAACGCTCAGTTGGACGCGTTGTTAAGCGAGCACCGGTACGTGCAACATGACCCGAGTACGACATTCCCATAAGGCCCACCACACAGTGTAGGCCTACCTGGATATTGACATTATTTGTACACTTTACTATTCCAACATCTTTGCATTGTACTAATTCACGTCATGCCTTCTAAAGTGTATCTTTGTATCTTCACTGCCTCCTTCATTTTTTAACATCATTTTTCGAATTATGATTAGCAATAAGTCTTTAAGGTCTTGACTGATTTAGCTGAAAATTTGGAAAATAGGAGAGAATGTTGTACTTATTGAACCTGCAAAATTTCATAACGATCGGTACATTTTTATTTTTTTATTTTTTTATTTTATTTTCATTTTTTATAACCAACGATCGGATTTTGTTCAAAAACTATACAGCAACCCGCCTAGGTGGTATGTACATGTGTGCAAAATTTCAGGTCGATCAGAGAAACGGTGCGACCTGTATCGAAGCAGTAACAGAAAAAAAAAAAAACAAAAACAAAAACAGACATTCGAGCCATAAGAGTCAAGTGGAGACGCTCGCTACGCTCGCTCAATGATTTACTACGAAAAATATATTATCCAAGCATTTTACTGAACCAGAAATCAAAATCAACCCCTATCCACTTACATAAGATGACATGACACGCACTAGCGCGTAAAAGTTATTTATGCGTACTAGTAACATGATATTGTAGAGTAGTACTAACTCCGAACCAATATTACAAAACTGAATCAGTTTTAGCCATGTTCAAGGAAAAATTAAAGTTTATAACTGGCTGTACGACAGGGACGGATATGGGGAAGGGCAGGGGCGGGCGAACGCAACCCTCAGGACTCTTCGGTTTACATTGCATAGACAATGAAAATTTTTGACGTTTTTTAGGCTTTTAAAAGTTGCAAAATTTAAATATTCGATAAGATCCCCTATACCGCTGCTAGACCCTACCTCAATGCCCTCCGGCCGACCCATTGATATTGAACCCCTACAATAGGGGTTCAATATCAATGGGCCGACCCCATCCAGCCAATTGTTAATATCTAATTGGACGCTATTTCTACCAACGTTAGTTTCATAAATAAGGATGTAAAAAGATAATTGTAAAATACAGAATCACAATCAACTATAACGTAATTTTACATTGATTTAAGTGTCAAATTTGAAATTTTTGATTGGCAGAACTGATACTTCCATCCGCAGCTCACACGCACTAACTAAAAAAGCAAACAAAAGCAATGCGATGTGTAACCAAAATGTTATTCGTAAATTTACAACTTCAACATTAGGTCGCGACCCGATTGAAGACAAAATGATTATCTAATTTCTCTTCAACTCCGACACTGTTTGCGTATGGCCCTACGAGGACGTGGGTTCGAATTCCTTATAGCACATGTTTTTTATTCGTCCTTCACCCTCATCTTTCTCCACTCATCGTCTCGAATAGCCTTACTTACTAAGATAGGTTAAGCAACAAAAATCACCATCGTCTCCAATGTGTTCTTTTAATGTAAAGTCCAATTATGTGAATCGCGAATAACGAAACTCTAGAATGAATTCTTGAATTCTTCAGAAGATATTTTGTTAAATGAGGATTTAAAGTCTGTGGCAGTATCCACTCCGGATCAAATATAGGACAAAGTAGTAATATTGGTATTGTCATGATTTCAATCTAACTATCGCATTCGGAACACGCTATACGTTATCTTGAGGGTGCTGGACACCACCAGTGGGTAGCACGCGTCACAATTTAACATCATTTTGTTAATAGTTTGTAAATATTGTACACACTCTTAGATGAAGTCATTGATTAATTGGATGAGCGTAGCGAGCGAAGCGAAGATTCCATTCTACTACACTGGAGAAAAAATCCGGAATGTTTTTTTTTTTCTTCTTTTTTTTTTTTCTTTTTGTATTTTTGTCTGTTTGTCCACACGATTCCGGCTAAACCGATAATCCGATTGCCATGAAATTTTATGGAGGCCTTCGAAATCTCTGAACTTAGAACTGCCACGTTTTTGAGCGCAATCGGAAAAATTTTTCTCATGAAAATCGCAGTTTTACGATTTTTTTCGATTTTTAAAAAATTTCTTCGACTTATAACACCTACATGCTTTATTCGATTTAAATGATTTTTGCACAGAACCTTTATTTTATGAATTAAGATATTCTTGTGAAATTTGAGCGCAATTGAAAAAACATTTATCATAAAAATCGAAATTTTACGTTTTTTTTCTTTTTTTAAACAATTCTTTGACTGATAACACCTACATGTTTTATCCGATTAAAATAATTTTTTCGTAGAACCTTTATTTTATGAATTAATATATTATTGTCAAATTTGAGCGCAATCGAAAATTATTTTTTTTACAAATTTCAATTTTACGATTTTTTTAAAACAATTACGATTAATTAAAAAAAATTAAAATAATAAAGTTAATTTTTTTTAAATTTTATTTAATTAAAAAAAAATTAATTTAATAATGATTTTTCCACAGAACAACAGAAAAAACGCATAACACATGGCAGCTCAATGCACCAATTACGCTCATCCAACAACGCGGCGGGACTTAAGCGTTTTCCTAGTTTAATAGTTTCAACTCTGTGAGTGTGTGGGATTAAAATACTAGGGAAACGCCAAAGTCGTTGATAGACGAGTGAGTGAGCCATGTGTTGAGTACCCGGGACTCCATGAACTCCATGACAACGAGAATAACAACTGGTTTGAATTTTGTTTTTATAATAAGTGTTTTTTAGCTTTTTATTAATATTGTGGTGATAAATGGTGATCTTATGGTGTAAAAAGACAATACGTATCACAAGGATCATTTTAAGTTATTTAACATCAAAATCCATCAGGAATTAATTCAGAAATATTTACGACAACGGATTAACCAAGAGATGTTTTTTTTTTTTTTTTCTTTTCTTTTCTTTTCTTTTCTTTTCTTTTCTTTTCTTTTCCTTTCTTTTTTTCTTTTTTTTTCTTTTCTTTTTCTTTTCTTTTCTTTTCCTTTCTTTTCTTTTCTTTTCTTTTCTTTTCATTCTCCACCCTTTTTTATATTTGATTCATTCATTGAATGCATATAATATCATTCAATTTGTTACCAAAATTCTTGTGTTAAATGCATTGTTGTTGTAATGCTACTATTTCAAATATTTACGAAAATGTAATTTATTGTTGTTTCTGCATCTATGTAATTAGATTTATTTAGTTGTCCTCCTTTGTAAATCAGTTTTTATAACTGAATAGGATAGACGTTAAATAAATAAATAAAATAAAATAAATAAATAAAATGGGTGAAGTTTTAGTGTCATTTTGCAAAGGCTGCCCATTCCTTGACAGGCTATTGCCTGGGTATCAACTATGTGGGGTACGTTCTGCACTGCTCATGTTTTAGATAGTAAGTAGATCTAAATTTCTAGCTAGAAACTACAGTCTCTAAGTGTGTGAAAGCATGGAAAAGATAAACGTCCTACCTAATGAAGCGGAGAATGTTGAACTTCTAACGTTTGCAATGCGACGAAATACTGGGAAGCTAGGCTTAGCTCAAGCGGAATGTAAAACATGTGTTGTGTGGGAAAGAGTCGTGAAATCCAATAATGCGGAAATAGAAATGGCAATTGGAAGTTGATATGTGAAATTGAGAAAAGATTAAAACTGGAAGAAGAAGGAGAGAGTAAGCCTGAAGATGTGTTAAGTAAGAACGGGAGCAAAAATATCTTTAATCCTAAGAAGGTTAGTTGTTATCATGAACTTAATGCAGAAGTGGAAGATGCAACAGAGCGTCCTAAGTGTATCATTCAATCAAACTTTACTAAAATAGGAAAAGACTGGATAACAAATGATGAGAAGACCGATGTGGGAGCAGCGACTCGTATAGGAGAATCTAAAAAATCTCAACAGCATCAGAATAATAAAAATGGTCTGTATGCTTGTGATGAGCCATCTCAGAAGGGTCAGCAGCTTCGGTCTAGACCAATCAGAAATCCTTCATATTCATTTGCAGATGCGTTGTTAAAAAATCCTATTATCTCTACTACTAACGTGTTAGGTGTTCATCAAACGCAGCTGGTACAAGAGTATCGTTGTAACCCTAATCAGTGTAATAGGTCTTACAGAATACCTTTATACAGAGACAACCCAAGCTATGGAATTAATATAAGCCCTCAAAAGATTGTCGCCCAACAGTCTAGAAATGCATGGTCAAAGATTCCATCTAAGACAGGTAGGCCTAGACCCATCATATTACCCAACACGATGGGTGGGCTTAAACCGCAAGTGGTAGGTCAACAACAACAACAACAACAACAACAACAACAACAACAACAACAACGACGACGACGACGACGACGACGACGTCCGAGCCCAGTAGGACTACTGAATATTGAAGTTGGAAAACCTCTCAGAAATCTTCACAATAAAAGACAAGTCATACCTCCTTAAACCAAAGTGACAGAAAAATGTCGAGCGGTAAGCCCTAAAACCACTCCTAGTTTGAAGAATTTGGTTCATTCTTTTGAATCCGAAATGGTATCAAACACAATCAAACAAGTAAGGAAGATAGTAATAATGGCTGATAACCATGGTCGATTTATGTCTTCACAAATTCTTCATGAGTTGGAAGCAAAGAGAGTGTCTGGCCACATGACCCATTTCAAGGTAGAATCTATTCTTAAACCAGGTGCAAGTGCATTGCAAGTAACGGAAGGATTAATGAACCAGATTGAACAGCTAACTGAAAACGACATTGTTTTGATTATGGCAGGGGCAAATGATGTAGGGATCAATAACAATGCCATAAAGCATGCTTTAATACCATTATCTAGTTGTCAGAACTATTGTAAGCCAAAAATTATAATATCTGAGCTATTACCTCACTTCGATGTTACTGACAAGGATAACTTACAATTAGGAAAACTAAACCAGGAGATAAACAAAGTAAATATCCACATTCAAAATCTGCTGGGGCAAACCAAAGGAGTTTCCATACTATCCCTAAAAACTATTCAAAGGGATCAATCAATATTATTAATTAAATACACAAAAATAAATTAAATTATTAGAATTATACTATTAATAACCATAAGGGGAGAAAAGCCTTTGCTCAGTTAGTCGCAAATAAAATAGTACAAGAAGATGTAAGTAGGCCTACTGTGAGCTCGTTAATAAGTGTTTCTTCTGGTCAGCGGAATGTAGGTGTTTCTATGCTGGATTCACATATCGTAAATGAAAACCTAACACCCTGTCTTAGTAGGACTTCACCACACCGCCAATCACAGGCTCTATCAAACAATGATGAACAATGGCACTCAACATCTTTAAAATCCGGAAATCTAGGGACAGTCAATAAAAGGTCAAACCATGCAGACCCAGTGGTATTGAATAACTACTACCAATGCCTCGACGTTAAAGAAGCTATACCTACACCTAGCTCCCTCAGTCTTAAACTGGATGAGTTTCCAGACCTACCTGGATCCTTAAAGAAAGGACTAAGAAAGAGCGTACAAAATATACATAATAAGACTAGCCCAATAAAATCCGGTGAGTCATGGACAAATAAGGCCATGAAACACGGGGACAGACATACTCTAGTAATTAGTGACTCCATGCTTAAAGGTTGCCTACAGCTAAGCGAAAAACCACAGACCATATATCGTTTGCAAGTATATCCAGGAATATAGCCCCACCAGCTTCAAAAGATAATGGAAAATCAAATTCTAGATGACCCGCAACCCAAAACCGTAATCATCCACAATGGTACCAACTCAGTGAATACTCTTGAACCATTACAAATTATAGACAATGTCTACCAGCTGCTCCGGACGATAAAACAAAAATATCCCGAGTCCGGAATAGCTTTTACTGTCATTTTATACCGCACAGATACCCCGGACCACCAAATTGATGAGCTCAACCTCAACTCATTATTTCATTGGGCATGCAGCACTCTCGGGGTTTTATTCGTAAATACAAACAGATGGATGCCACCTTCCGACCTTTCAAGTGACGGTCTCCACCCAAGTAAGAGAGGTTGCGCGAAACTTTGCCTTATGGTAGAGGAAATAAGCAGCACCATAGAATGGACACCTGATCCAAACTTGTTTCAACATTTAGGCCCGGTATTTCAATGTCCAGTTAAAGTGGCAAGTAAATTTAACTGACACATAACTTGTTTTCACTATGGCAACCACCAATCAGAAGCCTTGTAAATATTTACTGAGAGGACTAACTGGCAGATAAATTTTAACTAGACATTGAAATTCTGGACCTTAGTGATTAATAAATCCATTAACAAGAACAAATCAGTCGTGCAGCCCATAGTAGCCCAATCAGGGAGGATCTTTTTAAATCACAACCTTAACACATCTCAAATCACAGCCTCAAAAACATCTTCAACCCAAGCAACGAAGGGAATTGATGTCTCCGAGGGATCCACCCTGTTGGCTGTCAAGCCGTCCGAAGTGAAATCGGCCCCGGTTCAGGTCACCCTGCAAGCCAATTCGACCGAGGTCAAAATTCCAGTCATGCTGCCCGTCACCTTGCCCGTGGTGAATTCAATACAGTTTTTTGACAATTTGCCTGATGAGGATGAATTACAACCGGTACTACTACACGTCAGCAAAAACAGCCAAGACATGGGGAATGCAACGGTGGTGAAAAAGAATTTCACAATAGATGCTGGAGCAGAACTGTCGTTCTTGCCCTCGGAGCCAGCTCAAGTCTCTGTGGCTGATTTCTCAACTGTTGGAGTGCAACTATCGTCAATGCCGTCGGAGCCAGCTCGAGTCTCTGTGGATGATTCCCCAACTGCTGGAGCGCAACTTTCGTCCCTGCCCTCGGAGTCAAATCGTGACTTTGAGATGGTTCAAAATGATCGAGGGAATGAAACCATCTTCACGGAATGCCCCAACCGGACAACATCTCCTGTTAACACTCCGGCTCTCGAGGACCCTTCAGCTACCCAAGGAAACACGATGGTTGCAGTCCCACCTGGTAACCCATCTGGCACTCGGACATCCAGTTCATCCAGGAGCAATGTAGTTAGTAGGGCCACACTACCTCGCACTTGCAAAGCGAACTATAGCTTTGTTAATCCTAGAGTCTCCACCTCCTTACAATTATCATCAAAGTCTCTTCACCCTTTTCGGCCAAAGGTGCCTCGGAAGAAACTAAGATAGTCTCAACCCCCCCCCCCCCCCCCCAAAACAAAACCCCATAAAAATCCCAAATCATTACTATCAACACAAAATCTAATCAAAGTAACACATTTCCCACCATTATCAATTAAAACTAACACATCTAGGCCGACGACTGCCAACTTAAATGAAACTAATATCCTCAACATTAGGCCTAAATTTAATAAAATTCAACAATCCAAAATAAGCATAAAATAAACTAAAACTAATAGAGTCACTAACCTCTCATCCCCCTTAGCACAAAACAACACACATACTTAAGTTATAAATATCCTTCATCAAAATATTCAGAGTCTAGTTAGCTCAACAACAAAACTTGAAGTGTTCCTAGACTCCCAAAATGACAACAATACTCCAATAGACGTGCTTTGCTTTTCTGAGCATTGGCTCACTGACAGTAATCTTAACTCTTTACACATCAGTAACTACAAAAAAAGTAAGCTCATTTTCTAGATCATCTCATACCCATGGTGGTGTTGCAATATTTGCTGGTGAAGCATGGGTCAAACACATTAAAACAAGCACAACAATATTAATGAAATCTGCATTGAGAAACATATAGAAATCACAGGCATTGAAGTAAACATAGCATCAGATCACAATAAAAAAGATAAACTAATCATATTAACACTTTATCGCTCTCCATCTGGAGACATGCACACATTCCTACAGAATATGGAATACTTACTTGATAAACTATCAGGTGAACAAAAGAAAATAGTTATACTATTAGGTGATTTTAACATTGATTTCAATCTTAAATCTAAACACAGTGTACAACTGGAACATTTATTTACTTCTCATAATCTAACATTTCAAATAAAAGAACCAACAAGAATTGACCCTTTCCATGCATCTGAAAAGACGATTGATAATATCGCTACAAATCTACCAATAGAATCCTTTCAGACGAATGTGATCAATAATTGCATATCAGACCATCTTGCACAAACTATTACTTACCGCTTAACGGAAGCATGTAATACTCTAAACAATAAAACAGTAACAATGAGAAAGTTTTCAGAAGCTAATATCCAAAAAATAAATGATCATTTACAAACAATAAACTGGGAAAAAGTCTACCAATCAGAAACTCCCGATGATAAATATAATAATACCTTCCTGATTGCATTCAATTACTGTTTTCCAGAAAGGACCATTCAAATTAAGAGTACTGAATTCATTAAACTATCCTGGATCACACACACAAGGCATTAAAAATTCCAGCAAAAACTTTAAATGCCTGGACAGCCTAAAAAAAACATTTTAAAACCCATTTCATAGAGGTGATGTACAAGACTTATAAGAAAATATATGAAAAAAACATTTTAGCAGCCAAAAACAATATTTTAACAAACAAATATCTAATAGTGAAAATAAATCAAAAAAGGTATGCGAAATTGTAAATCAACAAACTAATAAATCAATAAACAAAAAATCTGATAACTATAATATAAATCTAAAAGTAAATGGAACTACAATCACAGATCCACAAAACGTGTCAGATACCTTCAATCACAACTTTGCAACAATGGCAGGCAATCTCACCCAACATCTAATTACTGATGGCAAAGCATCTGTAAAATATCTAGCAGATTCAGATAAAGCTCCATCAAAATCTCTATTTATAAACCATACCAATGAAACTGAAATAATGGACATAGTTATGAAAATGAAAAAACTTCACTCTTGTGGGCTTGATCAAATACCCATGACACTAGTCAAAAAAATTATACGTAATAAAGCGACAGTCCTAACCCACATTTTTAATTACTGTATTGACAAATCAATATTTCCGAGGGAAATTAAAGGTTTAAAAAATAATACCTTTATTTAAAAAGGGGGACAAATCGGATGGAAATAACTACCGACCAATTTCTCTACTGTCAGTATTTTCTAAAAATTTTGAAAAAATAATCCATACAAGAATAACTTCATTCCTCGAAAAAGAACATCTTCTATCAAATAGCCAAAATGGGTTTAGGAAATATAGGTCAACAACTAATACCATAGAAAAATTTATTAATAATATAACTCAAGGAAAAGAAAAAAATGAACGCTAACTTGGAATCTTTTGCGACCTTTCGAAAGCTTTCGATAGCATAGATCACGCGTTACTACTTGCAAAACTGCACTATTATGGAATAAGAGGTAAAGCGTATAATCTAGTTAAATCATATCTCACAGACAGGAGGCAACATGTTGAAATAAAAACCACAGATGAATCCAATCATGAGAAATGTTATTTATCTGATGGTGAAGCAGTCAACTGTGGAGTTCCTCAAGGCTCCATACTAGGCCCTCTATTGTTCATAATATTCGTAAATGATCTCACCTACATCTTGAACAATATAGGTATTGAATTATTTGCAGATGATACCAGTATCCTAATAAGAAGCAAAATACATGACAATCTGATAGTCATTAGCGAAGAAGTGCTGAGCGCAGTAACTAAGTGGTTCCAAAATAACAAACTTTTACTAAATGCCAATAAAACTAACTTCATAGAACTCCACCCAAGTAAACAAAATCCTAGTCTTAACAACAATCTAACATCAATCAATAACACGGCAGATAACACCGTGATAAAAAGAGTTCACACAACCGAATTTCTTGGAATCCATATCGACCAAAATCTAAACTGGCACACACATTGCGATATGCTAGCAAAAAAGCTAAGCTCTGCATGCTTTTCACTAAAAACAATTAATTTAATCACAAACACAAAAACAGCAAAAATAGCTAACTATGCTAACTTTGAATCACATATGAGGTACGGCATCAATATATGGGGCAGCTCTGTAAAAGCGGACGCAATATTTAAATTAAAAAAGAGAGCAATAAGAAATTCTTGGGCTCAAACAAAAGAAAAATTCTTACATTAAACCTCACTGTAAGCCACACTTCATGAAACACAAAATACTCACTTTCTACAGTCTATACATATTTCAATCCATACTAAATTTAAAAAAATCTATGATAAATGAAGAAATTGATAAGAATAATAGCATTCACAGCCATGACACAAGACAAGCAAACATCATACACACTAATTATCTCAAGCGAACGCATTCACAACTTAACTCCAATTATATTAGTTCTAAATTATTTAACAAGCTGCCGACAAGTCTAAAATCCATTTCTAGTATGAACAATTTTAAATACAAACTAAAACAACTCCTATGTAACAAAGCATATTACTCTGTTGAGGAATTTTTGAAGGACAAACTACTATAACACTGTTATCTTTGTACTACAATTCTTTATAAGAGGCTTAGATATAGTGTACTATGATTATTATGTTTATATTTCACAAATAGGCTGAGATATATTTTATGATAGGCCCATTTCATTGTCTTGTGTCTTAAATTTTGTCTTATATTTTGTCTTATTTATCTAGATTCATTTAAGTCTGAGTATTATTATTAATATTTGTTTGTATTATTTGTCTCTTATGTCTTATCTTTGTCATAGGCCTTATATACCGCTGTATGTACTGCCTTAAATCGAAACCAATCTCGGCCCATAGGAAAAACTAGACAAATAATTCTCTCGTTTAGTTCGTATTATCTTTTATACGAGGTACTCAAATTCTATAAATAGCCAACATTAGGTATACAGTAAAATTGTTATGATATGTAAAAAATAAGACTAAGGCATTATAATTATTAAGTATAACTTATTTTTAGGATAGAAATTGTGAGGGAGTATCTCCGAATTGTATACTGCTTGATACAGCAATTGCACCTTTCCAAACACCTCAATAAAAAAGTTTATTAGTTTAGGAGTAAGTAAATAAATACTTATCCCAGACAATATAAACTTAGAGGTCATCACAAAGTGTTTATTATAAATTATAATGTAATATGCTGTGTCTGGAAATAAAACTTACTTTCTTACTTATACATTACATTTCTTCCCCCTACCTTAGGCCTCCCTAGCCTATCTTAGGCTAGAGTGGCGCATTATGGCCTACAGTTGACGCGCCCTTATACCAACTAAACTTTAAAACACTATTATTTATACCAATCAAACTTAAATATGCAAATGTTCCCGGGTACTCAACACATGACTCGCTCACTCGTCTAACAACGACTTTAGCGTTTCCCTAGTCTAGTTGGCTAAGGCGCCCTTATAGCCGACATGTGGGAGACGTGGGTTCAACCGTTCAATCCCCTGGTCGGGAAAGATTATGTTATTTCTGCATTGTATTTTAAAAATTATTAAAAATGTTTTGAAATGCATATAACGCAGTGTAGTCCATCATCTGTGAAAATACTAAGGAAAACATAGCCAGTACGAAATACGTGAAAATATTGCAAGGTTTACTCAATCTACGAGCGGAATTTGGGGTACCTTGACGTGCAACATTCGATAGACCTTGCATGGGCACGGCATTTCACAGCCAGGTAAATAAGAAACAAAAAATATTTTGTCTAAATCGTTGTCGGTTAAAGAATTCCTATACATGTTAGGCCTATTTTTCAGTTTATTATTTCTTGAAGGATTAAATCTTAATGGATTGTGCTAATTTTGTTAGCAGTTCTCAGTTACCTGGTCACGGATGTCTGTATAAAATTTCAGCTCATTCTATTTGGCCGTTCGGCCGTATGGGGTCGAACAGACATACATATTTTAACAGACATACATTTAACATACAAACATTTAACCAAAGTTAACATGGCCTACAGACAATGCTCACGGCCAAGGCCCGATCGAGTAGCGTTATAAAGACTTCGTTTCGCTGCGCTCACTCGTCTAATAATCGTAGAACTTTTGCAGACTTGATTTTTATTTCGCTGTGAAGAATGACTGCAATTGTTCCATGAGTGTTCTTGGAAAAATGGAACTAATTGTATATTGAAGTGCGATTTTCAAGAGACAAGGATATTTATTCCAGACAAATACCTGGCAGGTGTAAGTTTAAATATTTTGAATGTTCTCTTAGTTTCAAATTGAAGTGGCCGCTTTTGTCAGCGGAGCGTGAGTGTGGTATACAGCGCGAGCGGATGATATAATATTAGTTTTGTAATTTCAAAAAGTAATCTCGCCTTCAGAGGGAATGGGGCACATTTCATAGTTTGGAAATAGCTACTCGCTCGGCCAAGAAGCATCCGACATATATTATGCAACTTTGCAAAGTTGTCAATAAAGCACATACACAGCCCTACGGTCATAGACTTCACATTTTTTTTCTTAATCATCCACAAAGAAATCACGAATATATAGTCATTTGGATTTGGAATTTGAAATTCGTTTAAACAAATTTATTTTTTATTAATTATTTAAAAATAAATTTGAGTAATGTGTTACTGTAGAGCCATATATTTAGAATATCATGATATGTTCGAAATTTCAGACGCCTGTGGTGTCAGTCTGCCGAGCGTAAAGCAATTTGCCTAAAACGCATGTCCTATACTCTCTTCACTATAACAATCTCTAGTACGGCGGCTATGGGTATGATTGTATAACATTTTGTTGTTCGGGTTCATTTTTAACAGTGTAAACATCGTCGAATGTAGTCCTACGACACGGGACTCAACGGAGCAATAATCGTCCCAACTCCTGGTTTTGGGGGGGTGGGGGGATGGTCGACATTAGTTTTTAAAAGATTGTCTATTACTAGAAACTATATGCATTATAGGCAAGAAACTCGCCGTTCTCTCTTGTGCGTGGATTTTTTCTGACCTGTATCTTCAAGCCGCGCTTTGTTAATAATTCAATGAAAAGAAAAGGCATCTCATTTTTGCACTGAAACGTAACTTTGTCTTTTCTCTCTTCCTTTGATCCACCTTGTCGTTAATGACGTAGATGGTCAAAATAACGCGCACATGCTTCTTGAAGTAATCAACGCTCTGCGTGATACAGCACGTGTTATTTGACAGCTGTAGGATGATAGCCCGATGCCAAGTTCGCTCAGCCTCTACCCATTCCCCATCCCCAAGACAACACAATCACACATTCACCGAACGATAATCACCGATAGTGATTATGATAATCGTTGCCGCACTAACGATATCTAGCAGAACCAGACCCCACATAAATTTATTCGTATTTTCAAACCTTATTCGTCTCCGTTAGCGTAAGTGCATAAAATTTATAATACATGGAGACAGTTCGTATCCGAAAGGCTGTCAGGGACTGGTTTAAAACCGAAAAAGGGATCTTGATTTCTTCTATTGTGTTATTTGTGTATTCGGCGACAACATTGATGAATCCATCTGATGAAACGTATCATCGATAGCACATAGCTCTACCTATGTAAATAAATCATATATTTTAAAATTATTTACTTGTACCTTCATTACAACAATAATAAATTATAAATAATTACGAATATGATAAAATATGAGGTCCTTAGGGATAATTCTTGCTTCCGATGCACAAGGTCCAGGGTTCCAATTCTTGTTTGTGCAGATATTTTTGGCGGGTGAAGTGCGCTAGCCCGACTCCCCACACATATTGCGTAGTCGTCAGTGTCAATATCAAATATCAATCAATCTTATTTCTGACAATCATCTCAGCAAGACCGTCAGTTTCATAAACTAAATGGGGGCACTTCATTTTTACCATTGTCGTCACCGATCAAATTGATTAATCCGGCCAAAGATTAGTTTTTTTAAAAGGAAAATAAACAACATAGCATCACCACTAGCACTAAACACAATGCATAGAACATTTAAAAATAGTATATCTAGGGCGACGGTCGTTCGCCCGCAGCCAAGCGCACGCGAATGCTAAAAGGCGATGAATAACTCGACCCTGTATACAGCTACCCGAGTTGGGGGGTTTTCAGTTATCTGCACACGCCGTCCCGAAAGATTTACAATCTTGAAACTCGGTATATGACCTGATATGTGGTCCATGACATACCAAAAAAAAACAGCCCGATCCGATAGTCCGTTCTGTGCTAAAAAAGTGCGTAAAAATCGTCGAAAATCTTTCGGCTGGCTGGTTGGGGGGGGGGGGGGATTCTGCCAGAGAGAGGAATAAGAGCCTACAGAGAAAACGGTACATGTTATAACTATGAAACTTGGATCACACTTAGATGTACCTCAGACTCACACACTTCCGCCGAGAGTCAAGCGATATTCCACCCCCAACACTTCCTAAATCATCCCCTAAAATTAAAATAATTCATAGCTCTAACCCAAAATTGAGTTTTTAATCAAATTAGTTATTAAAATTATGTTCTAATGTGTTTTAACCCAATCGGCCTATTCTCATTATATAAACTACATTTTGTCAACCCCCATCCCTAATAGTTTATATTATTTTTACCTTGATTTCCGGCATTCACCACGAAGGCACCTAATGAGTTATCATCATGAAATTTGACATGATGGTACATAATAATATGAAAAATAATCCGCCGAGTGGCAAGCGATATTCCACCCCCAACACCCCCTAAAATTGGAATAATTCATAGCTCTAATATAAAATTGATGTTTTATTAAAATTAGTTATTAAAATTATGTTTAAATGTTTTTTAACCCAATCGGCCTATTCTCATTTTCTAAACCACATTTTTTCAACCCCCATCCCTAATAGTTTATATTATTTTTACCTTGATTTCCAGCATTCACCATGAAGGCACCGAATGAGTTATCAGCATGAGATTTGGCATGATGGTTCATAATAATATGAAACATAATAATCCGCCAGGAGGCAAGCGATATTTAACCCCCAACACCCCCTAAATCATCCCCTAAAATTGGAATAATTCATAGGTCTAACCCAAAATTGAATTTTTATTCAAATTAATAAATTATGTTTTAATGTGTTTTAACCCAATCGGCCTATTCTTATTTCCTAAACCACATTTTTTCAACCCCCATTCCTAATAGTTTATATTATTTTTACCTTGATTTCCAGCATTCACCATGAAGGCACCGAATGAGTTATCAGCATGAAATTTGGCATGATGGTACATAATTATATAAAACATAATAATCCGCCAGGAGGCAAGTGATATTTCACCCCCACTGTTCCCTACCACCCTTAACTTTGGGAAAAACATTAGGTCGTATTTAATACAATTTTAATATTTTAATTGCTGATAAAAATTATGCGTCAATGTGTTATATTTCGGTCAACAAATCATTCACACAAACACCCAAGACGACATTAACCATAGGAAATTTAATAAAAATATTGTATATTGCCAACTACAGATTGTAAACAAAAACAAAAGATGGTAGCTTTTGTTTCTAGACAATCTGTTTTAAAAGGCACTCTATCCACCTTTACACGTATTTCACGTATTTCACGCCTGGATATGAAACTAACAACAAAAAGGTGTGATATCCCCCCAAAATACAAAAATTTGTAAAAAAAAAAAAAAGGCAGCCAAGCTCTCCTTCTAAAGTCTTCGGCTGTGAATGTTGTGAGATATAGAAGTTGAGCGTAGCATTTCATTCTTTCTCCCTAGTTTCGCATTGAAAAGAAGTAAGATCATTTCGCCTGTTGACGAGCGCCAAGCTAACCATTTTCGTGGTAAAAAAAGGAAAAATTTTAAACTCAAAATCATAAAAAAATTACTTGGCTATTGATTTTGGTACAAGGACTCTAAAAAGTCAATAGCCAAGTAATTTTTTTTATGATTTTGAGTTAAAAAAATTTACTGTTTTTACCACGGAAATGGTTGGCTTGGCGCTCGTCAACAGGCGAAATGATCTTACTTCTTTTCAATGCGAAACTAGGGAGAAAGAATGAAATCCTTGGCTCAACTTCTATATCTCACAACATTCACAGCCGAAGACTTTAGAAGGAGAGCTTGGCTGCCGTTTTTTTTTTTTACGAATTTTTATATTTTGGGGTACTACTTACAACGAACAAGAACAATAAGTATATTTTTATTTTGATAATACTTGGTTGGGACACAATAATATGCTAAATGGTGTCCTAAATAGTTCCAACCCAATGCAATGCTCCAAGGTCCTTGTCGCAAATCCCGGTTCTGTCATAAATTTTACATCGGAAATTCAATGACCAGTGTTGCTACGCGTAACAAGATACTGTTACTTACCTCCCCTCAAATTCCACAAATCACTCTCTTGAACACGACATCGTCTCAAGACTTTTTCGCAGCGCCTACGCCACCTAGCGGACTGAACGAAAAAACGCAAAACAATGCCTGGGAAATTGCTGTTTTTTCCTAAACGGTTGGCGATTTAATAATTCTGTTGACTGGGTTGAAGAGCAAATTCATCAATTCAGGGCGCTAGAGTAACGTTTTCTGAACTAAGTGTCTAGGGGTATTTTTTAAAGTTCTATGAAACAGCGCGTGAAACAGCATTTTTGTAAAGATGATGCAATATTAAAAAATTCATGCTAGATAAATGTATTCATTTTCTTAAAATCCGGCACCAGAGGGCTCTATAGAAAACCTTTACAATTATATTGCTGAAGATTTCATGCCGATCGGTTGATTCATGGCCGAGACAACAGCAATTTGCTGGAAGTCAACGTTATTTTCAAAATACTGCCTATTTTCACGTGTCCTATATTCTCTTAGTTAAACAATAGGTTGATCATTTACGGGGGTGTAGTGCCTAATTGAGTCTCTCGTCCCACACCCTTGTCATTTGAGCTGTTGCTAGGTGTCAATTACATTAGTTTAACAAATTTAATTCCTGTTCTAGGGTTTCGAAATTAAAGACCGTATTTTCTCATTCTGTCAATATTTTGTCTGTTTGGAATAAAAAGCTTAATTTGCTAGTAACAGGGGCTATTGCCCCCCAAAATGGTTTTACTACTTAATCAATAGCACAATGCTACATTAAAATGACCGTTTAATAATTAATCTTTTAACTGTGATTTTACACTAATTTTTCGGCTGTTTTGATCATGAAATTTGATAAAATTGGTGTTTTGGGAATTTTCTGAGATCGGCAAACCTGTCCCTCCCTTCTTGGTAATAAGCATTTTGACCGAACCACGTGCACAAATTACGAAACCAAATAATGTAGCGGATTAACAGAAAAGCCTGTCGAGTACGTTTAATAACTTTTAATAATTTTACAATGTCAGTATAGCCACCTCCAGGTGCCATAAAGGTAAACACTGTCAAAGGCTTTGCAGGAATCAGTAATAATAATAAATTCAATCTTTATTGACGCTTCATAGCGCTTAAGAAAAAGTGTGAAAAAAGAAGGAACGGCTGCAAGTGCTCCTATTAGAAGACCGATGATCTCCCATTGTTCGATAGGAATGTCAACGTCTAACTGCATATCCTTATTATTGATGTGATATGCAATTATCACAAGATTATTGGGCAAGATTCGTGACAGTAGTAGGTAAGAGGGTGGTTTGGCGCAGGTGCCCACAGTTGCTTAAGGTGAACTTTCGGTCACGTGACAGCCGCCATTTTGTTTCAGGCTGCCATTTAGTCCGCCATCTTGGACGCCATCTTTGCCGCCATTTTGATTGTCATCTTGTTTCCAAGGAGGTATGAATAATGCAAGGAGGCAGCATGGCGTCATCAAAACAGTAGCCATTTTGAACGACAATGGTGGTCGGCGAGAGCTTCGAACCCAAAGCAAGGTCGTCGATATTAGACCTATTAGAGAGTATAGGACATGCGTTTTAGGCAAATTGCTGTTCGCTTGGCCGACTGACACCACAGGTGTCTGAAATTTTGAACATATGCCATTTATGAGATAATATAGGGCGCTGCAGTAACACATTTCCAAATTTTGTTTTAAAATAATTTTCAAAAATAAATTAGTTTTCACAAATTTTGATTTTGTTAAAATCTCTAAAATTGATTTTATTCGTGATTTTTTTCTGGCTGATTAAGGCAAAATTTTGAAAATCTATGACCACAGGGCCGTCCATGTATGCTTCATTGACAACTTTGCAAAGTTTTATATACGTCGGATGCATCTTGGCCGAGCGAATAGCTATTTGCTTACTGCCAAATGTGTCCCATTCCCTTTTAATGCTCATTCTCAAAGCTATGAACATTTCAAAACAAACAAAAACGGAGCACATGAACAAAAATTACATTTCACCTCTTTATTATTCATTCTCATAATATTAAAACGAGTTATTATCATTGTATTAAGTATAATACCAGCTCTTTCAGTGCCGCCATTTTAACATGGCGGCCGTCGATGGTAGTGTCCATATTGGTCTGCATCAACGAGAAGCAGTAAATATTTAGAAATACTCTATGTTTTAGTAGCAGCCATATTGGTCAGCACCAACGAAAAGCAGCAAATACTGCGATCAAAACTTTCAAAACGGCCACGTTTATTTGTACAGCCACAGATAGTGCATGCTGTCTCCTTACATTATTCATACCTCCTTGCTTGTTTCCGACTGCCTTTTTGTTTCCGGCCGCCATTTTAGCTTGGGCGCCATTTTGTCCGCAATCTTTGCCACCATTTTGGCTGCCATCTTGTTTCTGACCCTCATTTGAGCTTGGTTGCCAATTGCCATCTTGTTCATGTGCTCGTCGCCATTTTCGAATTTCATTTATTAAATTTTGCTTTGAAAAATGTCGGCAATTTGGCTCGGGCTCGAAACCATGATCGTCGACTTTACAAGTCCGAAGCGCTAACCACTCGCCTACCGAGACATAATATGCAGGCTAAGTGATAATCGGTGATACTTATATTAATAGCTTCTGCTAATTTCTTGAAGATACACCTCGTCGTGACGTCACACAGGCTATATCGTTAGGTACTTCCGGTCACGTGACAGCCGCAATATTGTTTCCGTTCCACCATTTTGTTTCCGGCCGCCATTTTGTTTCCGGTCCGCCATTTTTTCCGCCTTTTTCCCGCTATTTTGGATGCCATCTTTTTCGCCATTTTGGTTGTCATCTAGTTTCCGACCCTCATTTTAGCCTGGTCACCAACTTGTTCATGTTCTCGTCGCTATTTCCGAATTTTCAAATGTCGCGCCAGGCTCTTTGATGAACGCGCTCTAGTAACCATTTTTGGTACTTGGGGACTTAACTGATATATTATTTTAGATTCCTATTTAATTCTTACTAGGAAAACGCTAAAGTTCCGTCGCTTTGATGGATGAGCTTTTTTTTGTAAGTTTTTAGATTGCGTGGGACCACTTTTCCTTTGCAAGTGCTTTGTGATGCACGTAAGTGATTGTTGTCAAGTTTCTATTGTTACTTGTTAATTGTTATTAAAAAACCTAAAAAACCTCACATCAAAACCTTTATTCTATGGATTCTGGCTAACTTTTTCAACTTTTTCTTTCAAAAAGCAATACATAACCAATATGAACGTTGTAGCCCCACCCGTTTGGTCAGAATCGGCCCAAATGTCACGAAAATATCGCACTTAAAATCTTAGAAAAAATCGTAAAAGTACGATATTCATTAGAAAAATTTATTCGATTGCCTCCAAAATCATAAATCATATCCAACTTAAGTGATTTCAAACGTTCCCATAAAGTGTCATCAAGATTTGATTAGTCGTTGAACTGGACTCGGACCAAATATCACAAAAATATTGCAATTAAAATCCAAAAAAATCGTAAAAGTTCGACATTCATGAGAAATAATTCTTCGATTGTACCCAAAAACGTGGCAAGTCTAAGTTTAGAGATTTCGAAGGTCCCCTCCAATTTTCATCAAGATCGCATATGCCGTTTGCCCGGTAGAGAGCAAACAAACAAACAGAAAAAAAATAAAAAAAACACCCGAGCTCAATTTTTTGGGGTCGGTGAAATTGAAGTCTTCGCTTCGCTCATCCAATTAAATTTTGTTTGAAAAAAAGTCGGCAGTTTGACTCAGGCTCGAACCATGATCGTCGACTCTACAAGCCCGACGCGCTAACCACTCGCCTACCGAGACACATGCACGTTAAGTGATAATCGGAGATACTTATATTAATAGCTTCTGCTAATTGCTTGGCTACACCTCGTCGTGACGTCACACTGGCTATTACGTGAGGTGCACTTCCGATCACGTGACATCCGCTATTTTGTTTCCGTTCCACCATTTTGTTTACGGCCGCCATTTTGTACGCCATTTTGCCCTCCATCTTGGACGCCATCTTTATCGCCATTTTGGTTGTCATCTTTTTTTCGACCCTCATTTTAGTCATTGAGATACCATACTGTTAGTACCGAGTCCCTACTCCCATCCGCCGAGCATGGGCCGCCATCGGCAGTTTGAACGAGCCAAGATGTCTTCTGAGTGTGGCATCATGCAGCGCGGAATTCAAACTGGTTGTAGTTTTTACCTACTGAACAGTTATTTATCGGCTTGGATACTGCTGATCTTTTTAATGCTGAATCATATAATTTTTTAATACTAGGAAAACGCTAAAGTCCCGTCGCGTTGATGGATGAGCTTTTTTCTAAGTTTTTAGTTTGCGTGGGATCTATTTACTTATCAAGTGCCTTTTGATCGCATTGTTGGTGATTGTTTTCAAGTTTCTATTGTGACTTGTAAATTGTTATTATAAACCTAAAAAACTCATATAAACATTTATTCTATGGATTCTGGCTAACTTTTACAACTTTTTCTTTCAAAGGGTACTACTTCACCATAACCTTAATGTCCATGTGAAATATGAACGTTGTAGCCCTACCCGTTTGGTCAGAATCGGCCCAAATGTCACAAAAATATCGCACTAAAAAAACGAAAAAAATCGTAAAAGTACGATATTTATGAGATATATTTCTTCGATTGTACCCAAAAACAATACACCTCTAAGTTCAGAGATTTCGAAGGTCCCCTCCAGTTTTCATCAAGATCGGATATGCCGTTTGCCTGGTAGAGAGTTAACAAACAGACAGAAAAAAAGAGCTACATTTTTTGGGGGTCAGTGAAATTGAAGTCTTCGCTTCGCTCATACAAAAACATTGCAATGTGTTGTTTATTGTCATTACAGGCACTGTAACAAAGATTACACTATGTGACAATAACTTCCCTCCCCCCAAAAACTCGCTGGAGAAATGAAAATAATAACTTAACATATTAATAACTATGTCAGATAAAAATGATTAAAAATCCATAGTGTAAGAAGTAATTTTGCAAATGATTTTCGAGATATATGAACATAATATGAATCTCCACAACGGTAAAGTGTGGCTCGTTGGTCATGTGGTAAGCGTCTCTGCTTCCAAGGTGTCTTCTATAGTTTTGGTAGGGGCAAAGGTTACGTCACAAAATCGTGGTTTATTCGTTGCTTATTGGAGTACCAGCTAATTTTTTAATTTTCACGCCCAGCACCAAACAATACCCGGTAAATCTGTAAGAAATCGATTTTAATACAAAAACACTTTTGTACGGGGTTCGTGAAAACTTCCATTAGTATTTTAAAAAATCAGGTCTGCGAAATCGGATTTTGCATTTACCCGGAATTTAGGTTTATCCATTGTTGGCATTTCCTCAAAAATGCCATAATTGACTGTCCATTATTAAGCACTAAATAGCATCGGAGGAAAAATTCTTTCTACGTACATTGAAGTGACTTAAATAACGATGAGAAAACAACCAAAGTTTAAATCCAATATGGCTGCTAATTCCTAATATTCACAATATAAATACTGTTTTCGTGCTGTTTTTACACTCTTTTTGTTACATCATTCACTTTGATGTTGTGGATATTAGGAATTATCAGCCATATTGGATTAAAACTTTGGTTTTTTCTCATCGTTATTTAAGTCACTTCCATGTGCGTAGAAAGAATTTTTCCTCCGATGCTATTTAGTGCTTCATAATGGACAGTCAAATATGCCATTTTTGAGGAAATGCCAACAATGGAAAAACTTAAATTCCGGGTAAATGCAAAATCCGATTTCGCAGACCTGATTATTTAAAATACTTATGGAAGCTTTCATGAACCCCGTACAAAAGTTCTTTTGTATTTGAATCGATTTCTCACGGATTTACCGGGCATTGTTTGATGTTGGGCGTGAAAATTAGGAAATAAGCTGGTACTCCAATAAGCAACGTATAAACCACGATTTTGTGACGTTACCTTTGCCCCTACCAAAACTATAGAATACACCTTTTTTGTATGGAATTAAATGGGGAATATTTTTGTTATTGCGACATTTTGTCCATCTCAAAACAAATTTGGAGATATTCGATAACAAACACATTTTGGCCGCTATTTTCCAATATGGCGGCCAAAGTTCCAGTCCGATTGTAGGGGAGTTTTAGTATTTTGATAAGTATTACATAAGGGAGGTCTCTGCAAAAATTCAGTGACATCGCAATTATTTCCTCCAAACGTCAATATAAAATCTTATTTATCTTACGGGCGTATACGCCGTATACGCACTGCTCGCGCTAAAAAATGTTCGTATTTACACACTGCTTTTGCTTGTGATACGAATGATACGCAATGATACGATCGTAACCATGTTTTTTTTAAAGATCTAATTATTATTCGCGTAGGCGAACTATCAATTATAATGTCATTCTTTATCTCATCACCTTTCGTCGATTAGTCTGACCGTCTGACGCCGAAAGTAACACAACATGTCAAGGAATGACTGAAATTTACAAATCCTTTTTCCAAAAACACAAACATATTTGGGCTCAGGGTACCGAATTGGCTTTATTTATTCCTCCGCCTACTTTCAGGGGAACTGGGAATGGATGCGTTTTCTGCAGACTGTTAGTTTCTTAGTGGTTTTCATCGAATGCAAGTGTGTGTTATAGGCCAATTATGATTCGTTTCGTAAAATAACAAAAGTTGTTTTGCAAAACAAAAGATTATTGAATTTAGATAGATGGGTCTAGCCACTATTACGCGTTTTAATAGCCCAAGATAGACCGAGAGCTCGCAACATAAAGTCTCCCCTCATAGGGTACATATGGTTTGACCATTGGAATAGAAGCAAAAATTCATGTCATTTTCAAAAATGCGCGTCTTACAAGTCAACGTTGGGGCGTTTACCCGTCAGACGCCCCCAAAGTGGGCCCCAAAAAAGGTCAACTCTGCCCTCATAAGGTATACATGATTCAAACATACGTCATTTTATAAAGAAAATTACTAGAAAATCGAATATCTTTCGTCAGACGGGCTGCGTTGGTCCGTTGACCCGTCAGATGCCCCCAAAGTGGCCCCCCCCCAAAAAAGGTCAAATCTTCCCCTATTAAGTATACATGATTGAAACATAAACAAAATTATAGAAGAAGTTAGCCCAAAAATGAATATCACTCGTCAGACGGGCTGCGATGGGCCGTTGACCCGTCAGACGCCCCCAAAGTGGGCCCCAAAAAAGGTCAAATCTGCCTTCATAAGGTATACATGATTCAAACATTCGTCATTTTATAGATAAAGTTACCAGGAAAACGAATATCACTCGTCAGACGAGCTGCGTTGGGGCTTTGACCCGTTAGGTAACCTCCAAATTTGGGCCCCCCAAAGATGTCGAATCTGCCCTTAAGACTGTTTGCCAAGCTCGGGCTATCTTTTTTTACAATGATAAATGCCCTTTTAACAAACACGCTTGATCGTCAAATCCAGCTTATTTGACATACAGAACGTACCGTTATTTACCTTAAATTTTTATCCAAAAATCTGCATTTTTGGGAGGCTGTTCAGAAAGGATGAGTGTGTGTCGCTATCTAAGCATATTTTGAGATTTCAAATAATTGTCTCCTTCACAAAATTGGTAAATTACTACAAATTAACAGTTTGGTGTCATATTTACGGTCAGTTAATAAGAAAAGTGAGCAATATTTGGAAAATGTGCCTAAATACCCCTTATTTCACATGATTTCTTAACATTTTAGTGCATAGCACAACCCGATTGACCACCGAAAGAGCTTCCAAGTGATCCAGAGTCCAGACTTTACCTCTGCGCTCTGCGTCAAAGCCTGGTTTTCTCGAGCTTAGCCACCTTGGTTTTATTGTATAGACAGAAATTTAAAAAAAAATCCATTATGTATATATATTAAGTTTTTAAGGCTTCTGTGGCCCGAAGTATTAGAATCACAATTGTAAACTTGTCGGGTTATTTCGCCACGTCGATTCGTCGTCATCAGGACGACGAGTCGTCCTGATGACGGGGCCCAGAGCGGTCCAGAAACGTTGACATGGGTAAGTCAAATCGACGTGGCGAAATAACCCGACAAGTTTACAATTGTGATTCTAATGTATATATATATATATATATATATAAGATAATATATATATATATATATATTCGACCGAAGAAGGCAAGGCCGAAACGTCTCGTGACTATTTAGTGATAAGTTTGTGTATATTTTTATCTGTGTTCAACTATGGCAGCCACCTCTACATCTCAGGTAAGCTGTTGACTCCTATCTCTATCCACGTTGATTATATTATATATATATATAAATGAATGAATGATAATCTTTATTGTACAATCTTGAGTGTATTACACTCTTTACAGATTTTGTAGTTACATTGTTGTTATTATGCATATTTATTAATCATGGTTCTAATATAAGACTAAACTAAGTTGAAGTTAGATTTTGTAATTGCATAGTTGGAATGTTTACTGGTGATCTATGTTTATAATATAGGCCTAAAACTAAAACTAAAGCTAAGAGTAATTATATAATCAAAAGTAACATAACTAAAACTAAAAGTAAAGAAAAGAAGATAATAATATAATCTGATTGTGACATGCAACAGTAGCATATTGAAGGTTAGACAAAAGAAGAAAAGAAGACAGAATGTGGTATAGAGCAACAGCATCGTAACACGAGAAATCTCCATCTCGATTCCTTTAGAGTTATACATATTATAGTTTTGTAGTTAGAGCTTGATAAGAAGTTGAATTATAATCAGAGCTGTATAACATGAGGGGCAGGGAAGAGTTGGCGGTGTTGGGTAGATGTAGTTTATTTCAAAAGCAGTTCTTAATTTTCGTTAAAAGATGTTTTTTCAGTGAGTTTTTAAAGAGTGCACTATTCATGTCCTTAAGAGTTTTGGGTAGGTTGTTATATAACATGTATCCTATGTGAGTGATGCTAAGTTTACCTTTATTAGTGCTATTTATATTTTGTAGGTGTAGGTTATCTTTAGTACGCGTATTGTGATCGTGATAGTACGAGTTGGTTGTTAGTAATAGATTGGAAAATGTGACACCACAAAATTTGTTATGTATGAAGATACAAGTCTGGTATTCAGTGATGAGTTGGATAGGTAGTATTTTTGAAGTTTCATATATATGAGATCTGTGTGTGAAGTACGGCAGATTAAAAATGTTTCTAATTGCTCTATTTTGGATAGTATTAAGACCTTTTAGCTTATACTTAGGTGATTGACCCCAGATAATGTTCATATATTGGATATGGCTATGAATGTACGAGTAGTAAATAGAAGTCAGGGTTGATGGTTTTATTATTATAGAAAGTCTACGTAGTACACCTGTTATTGGGGAAATCTTTTTACATATTTTGTCGATCTGAAGATCCCAATTCAGATTGTTTTGAAGAAGAAGGCCCAAATATTTTACGCTTGTTACTAGTTCTATGATTGTATTGTTTATTTTTAGATTATTGATAAATGTTGTTTCATCAAAAAGTTTACTGCAAAATATCATATATCATATATATATATATATATAGAGAGAGAGAGAGAGAGAGAGAGAGAGAGAGAGAGAGAGAGAGAGAGAGAGATGTTAAATACAGACCAAGATGGTTCCTGGATGATCTGTACCCTTTGTCACTTGATGAGATTATGCAATGCGATTTAGAAGTAGAGGATTTCGATGAGGATGATGACATAGATGTTTCGGAAGCAGCGTACATGATGTAAATATTATTAAATGTGATAACAGTTTTTTATTTATTCTAATCCTCAATTGTCTTTTAACTTATGAAAAGTATTTGCATGTTTCAACGCATGTAAAAGATTATTACGTATGTTATGATATGATGATGATTACTAATAAAATGTTAAATCGTACAAGCGTACAGTGATTACGAATGTGATAGAAGTTTTGATATTTGAAGTTAATTATACCAAACCAATTTATATCTAGGTGCCCGTTAGGGCGCCGCAGCCAAGCCGCGGTGCGCTACACACTCAAGCACCTTATACACCAAGCAGAGTTGGGGTGATTTCGAGGTGTTACCCAGCCGTCATGTAACGTGATGTGAACTTGAAAACTATCACAATCGAGGGGATTTAGGTACCTGACAACACATGCCAAATTTTATTGGGGTACGATTATTCCTTCTTGGTGAAAAAATGGCTTGAAACATGCTCAAAATCACTTTAAGGATGTTAGCTACTGCTACTACTGCTACTACTGCTACTGCTAACATCTAATACGTCGGCCCGCGATTCTGACCAGACGGGTGGGACTACAATGTTCATATTTTACATGGACATTAAGGTTATAGAAATATAGTCTCTTTTGAAAAAAGAAGTTGAAAAAGTTTGCTGGAAGGCTTCCAAATAAGGGTTTTAAAATAAGCCTTAAACACTTGGCATACAATCAACAAGTAACCATAGTTACTTGACACTTGTTGACGGTATAAGCAGAGTTAGGCGGGAAAGTGCGATACGTAAACAAATAGCGGACATTTAAAATTTTTCTTCTTTGTTTGGAACGAGAAAAGGTGTCATTATACTCTCATAAAACAAATCAGAAACCATCCCTGGCCTAGGCCCAGATGTGGAAAATTATTTATAATGCAAAAGTGTAGGTCTAAAGTTCCATTTGGCTATAGGACTAGTAAAATTCATACTTACATTACATGTTTGACAAGCCTAGCCAACCCTATGCCAGCACAACATTGTTCTGATATTAGCTTGCTCATCTGTTTGTTTACATAATTGCAACAATCAAATCATTTCATACAACTCGTCTTTCGATTGGCCCGCGTTTATGAAGGCACTGCCATCTAGAATAAATATAGAACTTTTTCGAGCTCTTTGCTATACGCAAATCTTTTTAAAGTGTTTGGATTTCGTGATACTCTTTCAACCATAGACATCCTATATAATTGGCTAGACCAGCAGTCGGTGGTCCACTTCCGGTACAATTAGAAGCCATCTTAAAATGACAGTTTACATGTTAATCAAATGGGAGCGATTTGTGGCCAAATAGTTCTCAAGATTGCCGCCAGGTTGACAGGTAAGCATACTAGCCTTTAACACCAAATGATTACTAAATTCCCTTATGCAATCACTTCGTATTGTTTCTTTTGTTTAATACCATGCTGCACAAGCTAAAACCATATCAAACAATCCAGTAAAATACTTTATTGCATTAAAAAAGCATAAATTAAAACACCAAATCGCCATCTTGAAATGGGCCGGTTGAGTCTTCAATTTGCTACGCTCGCGCCTGTGCGGAGGTATAGGAGACTGCTAATCTAGCCTACTATAGGGGTTTAATATCAATGCTTTCAACTCACAACCCATGACGTTTTCCACGATACCGTTCAAGAATACCAATTCCTTCGAAACGAAAACGACTTCGTTTTCAAATTGCGTTTTCAACTCATCTCCCACGAACTCAAGAATTGGGTCCAGTCCTTATACCGTCGTTTATACCATGGTTATACCACCTATACCCAGGATGTACATGAATCCCTACTGCTATACTGCTAATACCATAGAATTTAAATCAACTTTGATAAAAATATTATATTTTAAACAAATAATTTTGTAATGGAACTTGAAAAAGTAATGAGATCACACACATAACAAAACTTGTAGAAATACAGCCAAACCTTACACACTCAAAAGGAATGAGATCTAAAAAAGGGCCAAGCTCATCTACCCTTCCACATAAACGTACAGTGTCCCATAACAGCATCCTCGAAAAGCTTGGCAAAATAGAATTTGCATGTTATTACGTTTAAATTAATTAGAAAAAAAGAACTTGGATAAACTATTACGTTAAATTAATAATCGCAAATTCTATTTTGCCAAGCTTTTCGAGGATGCTGTTATGGGACACTGTACGTTTATGTGGAAGGGTAGATGAGCTTGGCCCTTTTTTTAGATCTCATTCCTTTTGAGTGTGTAAGGTTTGGCTGTATTTCTACAAGTTTTTGTTATGTGTTATTCTAATCTTCAATTGTTTGTAACTTATATAAACTACTTGTATGATTTAACACATTACAAATTCTTACTTGTGATATGATGATGATTACTTCTGAAGATTACTGTGATAAAAAGTTGAAACATACGGTGATAACGAATATATGGAAGTTTTGATGTTTGGAGACATACCAATTGATATATTCTAACCCTCAATTGTTTGTAACTTATAAAAACTATTTACATGATTCAACGCATATTAAAGATTATTGCTTAATAGGTAAGCATATGATGTTAATTATTTACGTAACTTATGATTACTATGATATGATTACTTATGTGATAAAATTAATGGATTGTCAATGATTTTCTTGTATCGTTATACAATTTGCAATAGTTTAAGCGATATACTTAATAGGCAGAATCCGTATAGTATCATGTAACAAGTAGTAAATTAAACACAACTCTTCATTTGTAAAAAAAAAAAAAAATTAAAACACTCTTTACAGTTTAAACCCTAACCCTATACCCAATACATACACCATTATTAATTATATAATTACCATTAAACGAAGTATAACATGTCTTCCTGATTTATTCATCGATCTAGATTCTAGATATTCCAAAAAAATAAAAAAAAGTGGTAATTGCAGGGCTCAATGACCCAAAATAAGCGAAAACATCATGACTACATATTATCGCACAAATCCGATTGAATCCAACATAATTTCGTAAGTATTCGAGACAAAACATTTTTTAAACTTTTTTTTTGGGGGGGGGGCAAGTGGCGGGTAAGGGCCCCACACAGCCAGTCTGACGAGTGATATTCTTTTCCTTGGTAAATATTTTCTATAAAATGCCATATTATTTAATCATGTTTTCTTATTGAGGGCAGATTTGACTTTTTTTGGGGGGGCCACTTTGGGGGCATCTGACGGGTCAACGGCCAAACGTAGCCCGTCTGACGATTGATATTCGTTTTTCTAGTAATTTTCCCTATAAAATGACATATGTTGAATCATGATACCTATAGGGCAGGTTGCCTTTTTGGGGCCCACTTTGGGGGCGTCTGACGGGTCAACGGCCCATCGCAGCCCGTCTGACGAGTGATATTCATTTTTTGGGCTTAACTTCTTCTGTAATTTTTCTTATGTTTCAATCATGTATACTTAATAGGGGCAGATTTGACCTTTTTTGGGGGGGTCACTTTGGGGGCATCTGACGGGTCAACGGCCCAACGGAGACCGTCTGACGAGTGATATTCGTTTTTCTAGTAATTTTCCCTATAAAATGACGTATGTTTGAATCATGTATACCTTATGAGGGCAGAGTTGACCTTTTTTGGGGCCCACTTTGGGGGCGTCTGACGGGTCAACGGCCCATCGCAGCCCGTCTGACAAGTGATATTCATTTTTGGGCTAACTTCTTCTATAATTTTGTTTATGTTTCAATCATGTATACTTAATAGGGGCAGATTTGACCTTTTTTGGGGGCGTCTGACGGGTCAACGGTCCATCGCAGCCCGTCTGACGAGTGATATTCATTTTTGGGCTAACTTCTTCTATAATTTTGTTTATGTTTCAATCATGTATACTTAATAGGGGCAGATTTGACCTTTTTTGGGGCCCACTTTGGGGGCGTCTGACGGGTAAACGCCCCAACGTTGACTTGTAAGACGCGCATTTTTGAAAATGACATGAATTTTTGCTTCTATTCCAATGGTCAAACCATATGTACCCTATGAGGGGAGACTTTATGTTGCGAGCTCTTGGACTAAGAGATCACCTTGCTGTAGGGCGTAAGACATTGTTTACAAAGTCCGAGGGCAGGAAATAGTTTTAGTCAGTGTTGAATTCAGATTTTTCATCCCGGGGGGGCTATTTAAGATCCCGGGGTTATTACAAAGGGACCCAGTACGGGGGGTTTGGGGGGCGAAGCCCCCCCCCCCAACAACAGCGCCGCAGGCGAAAATTTTGAAAATAAGGTTTTAGAGTGAGTTTGGTGCGTTTTAGAAAAAAGTTGTGGTCTGAACGCAATACCAAAATAATGTAGTTTTTGTGTGTTGTGGACGCTAAAAGTTCCTAAATATCCGCTAGATTTAACTTTCAAACCGCCTGATTCACAAAACGGTCATTTTAGCAACGAAAACAAATACAACATTTTCCAAATAGGGTGAAAAACTGTTGTTTTTTAAACCATACACAGCATGATTTTGTACAATTCGCCTAATTGGAAGCCTAATATACAAGGAAATCTGCGTTGACCCCTCCATCTACAGGATGCCGACATAATTGTTACCTGATAGTACAGTGCAATTAGCTCATTTTAGGCCTAAACCCACGCATTCAAAAAAACAAGCAGGGACCATTTGGAATTTGATCAGGTAGGTCTCCTGAACATCCCCAACAGAATCCCAAAAAATCCGGTAGCGGGTTATCCGCCATTTTGAAAATCAATTTTTTGATTTTTTAGTTTTGTCGTAGAATGGAAAATTAGCGATATTGAGTGAAGTATTGGACCGAAATAGCTCAAAATCGTTTTAAAATGTTTGATAAGAATCGGTTGTTAGATAATTACGCGTTTGACACGCCCTGTTTTGATTCACTGGCGACTTAATTGACTTGATTCAAAGTATTACTCTCCTTTTAAAAAATTATCTAAATTGTTTTTACATATCTATTAAAATAAAATAGAAACTAACGATCCGATGAAAATTTGTTTCAAATAAAAGTTGTAGAGCATGAAAAAACACATCCATTTCATATTCTAGACTGTCTTCGTAGATAACAATGGCCGAACGCTACATGACAAGCAATACAATTGTGCTGTGAGCAGTGTCAGATGTTTGCTTAATGCTCTATCACTAGCGCAGACCCTGGCCATAACTCGTATGAATTTCGACCTCTATAGATTTTCTCTTCTGATCCTGTTAGGGTATACCTTAAGGATAATAAAATCTGGGTAAACCTCTGGCATCCCGGGCCTAAGTTTGTTTTACGACGCCATCTTCTTTTGGGCATACGAGAAGTACAAGCACTTGGTTTTCATACATTTTACATACTTTTGACAACATTTGTAATAAATGTTGGGGCAAGAGATGAATGGGTGATACATGAAGATGAAAATGAAACTCTGGAGTGAATGGAGGACCATGTTAAGGATAACAAATGAGTGGACTGTAAATGAAGGCCCTGGTTCAGCGATCCACGGACACAATAACACACACTTTGAATGGCAAATCACAAGTAAAAACAATGTATTTATTAATAACTTATCGAAAGTTAACAGAGAATAACACTAGACCATACGAATGGCCGATGCAGTAAGTAATTTCAGTCTGATGATAAACATTGATGAAAACAAAGAAACATAGCGTCCTTTTCAACACCAAAGAAATTGATACAAAAATATTAGGATGGCGGTGAGCAATAAACAATGAAGTAAAAGTGCACAAATAGTACCAGGATGGCTGTGAACAACAAGGCAGTGCAAGTGTTGCATAAACATACTGGGGCCCAAAAAATGAATATTTTTTAAGAAAGGAAACATTGAAACATTTTAAGTTGGAAGAGGGCACAATTTCACTATTGGGCGTTTGTAATGTCCTCGAGAAGTCTTGATTGTGACCACTCGAACCTTTCCATCGTCGCCATGATGTAGAGCGGTGATTACAGCAAGCTGCCACTGGAGAGGAGATAGGTTGTCTTCCTTCACCAGGACCACTGTGCCTTCTAGAAGATTTGGACTACAACTAGACCACTTCTGTCTTTGTTGCAAAGAGTGTAGATAATCACTTGACCATTTCCTCCAGATGAGCTGCATGGAGTGTTGCAGTTGCTTCCATCTATTCAACGTATGAATTGAGTTGTCAGTAAAGTTGGGTTCTGGTATAGCGGTGATTGCCTCGCCGATTAGAAAATGACCTGGACTAAGATAAGATATATCATTAGGATCATTGTTAAGGGCAATAAGTGGGCGTGAGTTTAAGCAAGCTTTAATCTGTGTAAGTACAGTTTCCTTTTGTTCAAACGTGGAGAGAGTTATTTCCAATTACCCTCTTGAGATGGTATTTCAAGGATTTAAACGGCAGCCCCCCATAAACCTCCGAAGTGTGGAGAACGAGGAGGTATGAAAAACCAGTTACAATTATCGACAGAGCTATGGTTTTTCAGAGTATCTTGATGTAACTTCGATTTTAACAACTTGTTAAGGTCAACAAGCTGGTGATTGGCACCAACAAAGTTTGATCCGTTGTCGCTATAAATGTTTGAACATTTACCTCGCCGTGATGTGAATCGTTTTAAAGCAGCAATGAATGCCTCGGTAGTCATATCACTGACTTATTCAATGTGGACGGCCTTTGTAGCTAGACACACAAAAATAGCGATGTATGCCTTCAATTTAACTTTGCTACGTGTAGATCCTTGTTTTACGAAAAACGGTCCTGCGTAATCGACTCCTGTGTTTAGAAAGGGGCGAGCTGGTTGTATTCTAGGAGCTGGAAGTTCTCCCATGAGTTGCTGCGTTACAGATATCTTCAATTTGTAGCACGGCAAACACTGATGCAATGTAGATCTCAGGATACGTCTTATGGATGGTATCCAGTAATGTTGTCGAAGTGATGACGTCAACATTTGTGCTGAAGCATGTAACAGTCGTAAGTGTTCATTCATAATGAGCATTTTAGTGAGATGATGCTGTGGTGGCATTATGATTTGATGTTTTGACTCAAATGGCAGAAATGATTTTCGGAGTCTACCTCCTACTCTTAAGATGCCTTCACTATCCAAAAATGGATAGAGATTTTTGATGTAGCTTTTGTTATGAACTTCCTTTGATGCTAACAAAGCTTGGATGTCTGACGCATAAGCTTCACTTTGCGCTATTTTGATGCATACTTTAAGTGAGTTTTGCAGCTCTGCGGCAGATAGTACGGAGTAGTTTCTCTCCGCAGATGGCTTGCAAGCGTTGTAGCAAAAACGAAGACAGTGTGCCGTTACACGTTGTAGTTTGATTAGTTTTGAGAACTTGCAGATAATGCCATCTTCTTGCTTGGTGGCAGTGAGTGTGGTAACAGTAGCCTTTTGTTCCGGCATGTCTTCAATTGAAATTGACTGCACTTTGGAAACTGGCCACAATAATGAATCTAGTGACAACCATTGTGGACCGTGCCACCATAAGTCACAAGTGGCAAGAGTTTCTGCAGAAGTTCCTCTTGATATAAGGTCTGCTGGATTTTGTGCTGATGCGACGTGTTGCCATTTTGCATTTGCAGTGAGTTCTTGTATTTCTGTGACTCTGTTTGCAATGAATGTTTTCCATTTGTGTGGATGAGCCTTGATCCATGCAAGAACTATTGTAAAGTCTGTCCAGAGAAACTAGAACCAATGTCAAGACGTAGAGATTCCACTGTCTTTTTGAACAATTTGGCGAGTAGAAGTGCACCGCATAATTCCAAGCGTGGAATCGAAATTCTTTTCAAAGGTGCGACCTTTGACTTAGAGCAAAGTAAATGGTTTACAGTTTGACCTTCTGTGTTAGTGGATCGGAGATATATGCAAGCTCCGAAAGCCCTTTCGGAAGCATCGGAGAATCCGTGAAGTTGAATGTCAGAAATGATTCCTGTGACTAGAACTAATCGTTGAACCTTTATGGTGCTTATGGTAGGAAGTTGATTGTAGATACTCTTCCAATTATTATTCAGGGGGTTGGGTAAAAGATCATCCCAGTCTAGCTTTTCTAGCCAAAGGTGCTGTAGAAATATCTTGTAGTTAATGACAATGGGACTTATTAATCCCAGTGGATCGAAAATAGTAGATACGATCGATAGCACTTTACGTTTGGTAGAGTTAGTAGCTTGCTGTGGCTGAGGAGTCGAAGAATCGATCATTATCTGAAAGTGATCAGAAGCAGGGTGCCATAGCAAGCCTAGAGTTTTCACTGACTCATCTTGTTCCAACTGGAGTGGAAGATTAGTTTCACGATCTTCTTCTGGAACAGCCCCCAAAAAGAGCCGAATGGTTTGAACACCACTTACGTAGTGGGAACCCTCCACTGGAAAGCAGAGATCGCAAATCTTGCTGGAGTTGTAGAGCATCTTCCAGATTATCTGAACCTGATAGACAGTCGTCTACGTATAAATCGTTTTTTAAAACAAAAGATGCGCTGGGATATCTTTCAGCTTCCAGGTCTGCTAAGTGATGTAGGCATCGTGTAGCTAGAAATGGTGCTGTTTTTGTGCCGTATGTTACTGTAGTTAGTTGGTATTCCTGAACAGGTTCATCCATGGATTCTCTCCATAATATGCGTTGTAAGTTACAATCGCTAGGATGCATTCGTATTTGTCTATACATCTTAGCAATGTCGGCAGTGAATGCTATTAGATGTGTTCTGAACCGTAAGATAATTGAGCATATATCATCTTGTATTGTGGGACCGATTTGCAATAAATCGTTTATTGACTGTCCAGTGCTGGATTTTGCTGACCCATCGAAAACAACACGTATGTGAGTAGTAGTAGATTCCTTGAATACTGCATGATGTGGCAGGTAGTAGCACTTATTAGATGTTTCGACAGCGTTGTCGACTCGTTGCATGTGTCCAAGTTCACGATATTCTCGTAGAAAAGAATTGTATTCTTCTCTGGCATTGATATTCGCCTTAAGACGACGATCTAACTGCTGCAGTCGTCGCAGCGCTTGGAATCTGGAATCACCTAGTTCACTCCTGTTTTCCTTAAGCGGGAGACGAACAATGAATTTCCCTTCGGAGTTACGGGTTGTATTGTTTAAGAAATGTGTTTCACATTCTTTTTCTTCTTTAGTGGCGATAAGTTTTGAGATTTCTTCTATTTCCCAAAAGCGCTTGAGTTGATGATCAATGGTTTCATTACTAATGAATAAACTGTGTGTGGGTAGCGGAGAGTGATCAGTAGTCGAAACTGGCATCCTTCCACCGATGATCCAACCAAGCTTCGTATCTTGAAGTGTGGGAAACCCTGGACGAGATAGTGAATTCTGTCGGAGAAGATCGTAGTAAAGTTCTGCGCCGATCAGCAGTTCGACTTCACCTGGTTGATCGAATTCGGAATCTGCTAGTTGAATATCACGAGGAATGTTCTAAGTGCTGTAGTCAATCGGAGACGACGGTAGGCTGCCAGTGATTTTTGGCAGAATAAAACAATTCAAATGTGTAATATAATCAGTAACCATAGATTTGACTGATATGTTGACACTGTGCGTAGTTGTCGATGTTGTGTTGTTAACACCTTGTATGGGTGTATGATTGACTTCCTTTTTTAATTTAAGTTTATTAGCTAAGTCAAGTGTGATGAATGATGCTTGGCTTGCTGAATCCAGTAATGCTCGACATTTGATAAAGTTACGAAACTTATCCTGAACGTATACCTGAGCTGTGGCCAATAATACTTGTTGAATAGGCTTTGTCTTGTACGAACAGTAAGTACCTGTATTCGTATTAATTTCCGAGTAAATAGTACTAGGATGGCTAGTTTCTTGCACTGAATTATCAGTGTGCTGACGTTGTCGCTGCATCTGACCTTGATGAGTAGACCTATCTGTAGAATCGTGAAGTAACGTGCTGTGCATATAACCACACTTGCAGTAGCTACGAGCTTTGCATGCATTGGCTTGATGATTGGTAGCAAAACAATTTGCACAAGCATTTTTAGATTTGATTACATGCCACCTGTCAGACAATGGCAGATTACGAAATGATTTACAATTGTACAAATAATGGTCATTGTTACAATGCAAACACTTTTTGGTCTTTGTGGAAACATACGTATGCTTAGACTGGTAAGTATCTTTAGTAGACTTGTTTATTTTAGTTTGAGAATTGTCAGACTTGGACTGAGTAAGCTCGAATGTCTGTGACCTCTTGTCAAGGAAATCGCATAATTCCTTAAGTGAAGGAAACTCTGAGTCTGCATGTTGTGTTGTTTCAAATTCCCGCCTGGTGTGTATGTCTAATCTGCCAAGGGTAAGTTGAATAAGTAAGAGTTCGTGAATTTCAACACTCAGATTGAGAGCCTTGATAGCATTTAGATTGCTTGTTACTTCGTTAACTAATTGGCGAAGATCGTGAGCCGAGTTTGCTCGCACATGTGCCAGATCGAGAAGAGCATTGATGTGTTTCTGAGATTTTAATTTTTTGTTTTCATATCTTTTTTGAATCAAGTTCCATGCTATGGTATAGTTAGCAGACGACAAGGACAAATTCTTGATTAAATGTAGAGGATCATTACGTAATGAGACAACAGATAATAGAATTTGTGAATGTCCGTAAGAGAAGTATTCTCATGTATGAGCGCGACGTAGGTGTCTTTGAATTGTGACCAAAGACTGTTATCACCTGAGAATTGTGGTTAATTTTTACCAAGGAATTTGATCAGATTGTTGTTATGAGTGCTAAGAAGCGACCCGTTGCCAGAACCATGACTTGATGGTGTATCAATAGGTACCATGGGTGGCGTGGGTATGTCATTGGATTTAGCATAAGCCTCAAAGTATAAAGTTTGCGGATGTGTTCTGTAGGTTTCATGATTCGAATCGTCATTTGTGTCTTCTCTTTCCAAGACGTGATTGTATTTCCCTCGACCTGATCCCAAATAGAATAAGAGTTTCTGACCTAACTCTGATTGCACTCAGATTTGAGTGGTTATTGACATCGTTTATAAACGTGTGTATGCGTGTAAGCCGAGCTTTGATTATTCCACGACGTTTAATTAAATCACTTCTCTCTTGCGCTTGCATGATGGAAGTTATTGAAGATCAATGAAAGTATAGTAATAGGCTATTATGAAGGTACAGCAGATAGCTTATCTGAATTGTGATGATGTTGCCACTGGAAGACACGCGTCCGCCACTGGGTCTTGAAGATGTCCTGATGACGCCGTACTTCAGCTGCTGCTGGGGCCCGTGAGAAGACTCTTGCTACGTCGGTAGGCCTAGACGTTCAAACTGCGTTGTGAAGTCGCCGACGAAACGATTACTTGCGAAAGCCGATTAAAGTTTTCCACGTGGAACCATGTTGATTGTATACGGCCCGGATGGGACCAAAATATTGGGGCAAGAGATGAATGGGTGATACATGAAGATGAAAATGAAACTCTGTAGTGAATGGAGTACCATGTTAAAGATAACAAATGAGTGGATGTGTAAATGAAGGCCCTGGTTCAGCGATCCACGGACACAATAACACACACTTTGAATGGCAAATCACAAGTAAAAACACTGTATTTATTAATAACTTATCGAAAGTTAACAGAGAATAACACTAGACCATACGAATGGCCGATGCAGTAAGTAATTTCAGTCTGACGATAAACATTGTTGAAAACAAAGACACAGCGTCCTTTTCAACACCAAAGAAATTGATACAAAAATATTAGGATGGCGGTGAGCAATAAACAATGAAGTTAAAGTGCACAAATAGTACCAGGATGGCTGTGAACAACAAGGCAGTGCAAGTGTTGCATAAACAATAAATCTGACTTTATATTTGGATTCTCCAATAAATTTCTAATTAAATGATATGAATTAGCCAATTTGGTCATCCTGGGAACATTGTGGGATTATTGTTAGGGAAATACATACTATTATTAGTCCTGCATAAAGGTGTTCTATTATCGTCAAATTGTGCGTTTCATGATAGACATATAAAATTTGGCAAACATTATACGAAAATGTAATTGGATAATTAATTGACTTTCTCGGGCAATCTCATTATTGCCCCACGACACCAATGACGGCCATTTTACAAGGTGGCCACAAAACATATTTTTGAAAACTTATGACAGAATGTTGAAATTTGGTCATTGAAAAATGACTGTTATACAGGGCCATGTCAAACTAACTAAGACAATGGCACCAATGGCGGCCATTTTAGAAGATGGCCGACACACACATTAATATGAACCACGTAAATTTTTTGATAGAATCTTGTTATTTGGTACACACATAGGGCACTCAATTGAAAAATGTCATATTTATGTGTCATATCAATACTTTTTAGAAACAATGTGGTATGGATCCGCTATCGCGTATCTAGATTAGTTGCTATGGCATTAAAAACTACCAATAATACTGCTTATAATAATACACTTGTTTTCCTTATACACTGTAGGCAATTATTGTTTGAATGTTTATGCATTTTAAATGCGCCCAGCATCAAACTATGTTTGATAAATCTGCGAGAAATCGATTTAAACACAAAAGTACTGTTTTACGATGTTCATGAAAGTTTCCATAAGTATTTTAAAAAATCAGGTCTGCGAAATTAGATTTTACATTTACCCGGAATTATGGTTTTTCCATTATTGGTATTTTCTTAAAAATGCCATATTTGACTGTCCATTGTTTAGCACTAAATTGCATTTGAGGAAAAATTCTTTCTACGCACATTGAAATGACTTGTATAACGATCCGATTAGAACCAAAGTTTTAATCTAATATGGCTGATTATTCCTAATATCCACAATATGAATACTCTTTTCGTGCTGTTTTTACACTCTTTTGTTACATCATTCACTTAGATGTTGTAGATATTAAGAATTATAAGCCATATTGGATTACAACTTTGGTTGTAATAGAATCGTTATTTAAGTCATTTCAATGTTCGTAGAAAGAATTTTTCCTCAAATGCAATTTAGTGCTTAACAATGGACAGTCAAATAAGGCGTTTTTGAGAAAATTTCAAAATACCAACAATGGAAAAACCGTAATTCCGGGTAAATGCAAAATCTAATTTCGCAGACCTGATTTTTTAAAATACTTATGGAAGCTTTCATGAACATCGTAAAACGGTATTTTTGTGTTTAAATCGATTTCTCGCAGATTTATCAAACATAGTTTGATGCTGGGCGCATTTAAAATGCATAAACATTCAAACAATATAGTGTAAGAAACTTGTCAATAATTGCCTACAGTGTGTAAGGAAAACAAGTGTTTTATTATAAGCAGTATTATTGGTAGTTTTTAATGCCATAGCAACTAATCTAGATACGCGATAGCGGGCGGATCCATACCACATTGTTCCTAAAAAGTATTGATATAACACATAAATATGACATTTTTCAATTGAGTGCCCTATGTGTGTACCAAATAACAGAATCACGAAATGCAGAAAGGGCATATGTCACATTTTTTGGTGAAATGAGTTAGACCCAGTTTTCATAAGTCAGTTCCAAGGGCCATCGTGTAGTGCAGAATGGGCATTAGTCCGAATGAATATGTGCATGATGGCAGGCCATTCAATTTCACGTTAAGAGAAGAAAGGTTCTAAGTCGGGACTTGCACCCTTTCTGCACTTTACGTGTTTAAATTTCCAGTAATGACTCAATCAAATCATGGTAATCATGGTGGCCACAATACTACACGAAACAACAAGAAACAAACAAACTCTGTAGAGACTGAATCGAAGCAGATTCCTCGGGAGAAAAAGGTGTTATTTGCTGTGTCAACGTTCCATTACTTTGAGGACAATAGTGCACAAGTCGGAGTTGTAAAAGCTTCTCCGTTCATTTAATGTGTCAAAATGCATTCTTTTAAAATGAATGCTCCCCTGCGACAGACTGTAACGTTGCCTAGTGACAGAGCTTATGTTGGGGACGACAAAATTCCTATGAATCCCTTGAAAATTCAAGATATTCAAAAGGTAATATGTAATATATGTATATGTAATATGTAATATGTCCCCGGAGAATTTGGCGCGTTCTGCGACGAAATCGTGGCTTGGCCTGTCTGAATCTATCTTTATGACCTTCAATGAATTTCATTTGACCCTCTTAGTGTTGGCATTATTCTCATTCTATCTTGAAGCTATAGTCATAAAAGGGTAGACAAGACACACATTCATAAAAAGACTCCGGTAGTTTTGTGTAAGATTAAGTGACCGGCCTTATGTTACTTATAATGCACTATTGAGACATGTTTATTGTTTACTTACTAGTAATCAGTCTTATTACTTAAAATAATTGGATGAGCGAAGCGAAGACTTCAATTTTACTGACCCCCCCCCCAAAAAAAAATTTAGCTCGGGTGTTTTTTTGTTTGTTTGTTTGTTTTTTGTCTGTTTGTTCGCACGATTCCGGGCAAACGGCATAAGCGATCTTGATGAAAATTGGAGGGGACCTTCGAAATCTCTTAACTTAGACGTGCCACGATTTTGGGTATAATCGAAGAAATATTTCTCATGAATATCGTTCTTTTACAATTTTTTTTACGATTTTTGTGCAATGTTTTCGTGACATTTGGGCCGATTCTGACCAAACGGGTGGGGCTACAACGTTCATATTTCACATGGACATTAAGGCTATGGTGATGTAGTACCTTTTAAAAAAAAAGTTGAAAAAGTTATCAAGAATTCTTAGAAATAAAGGTTTTAATATGATTTTTTTTAGTTTTATAATAACAATTAACAAGTAATAATAGAAACTTGACAACAATCACCTACAATGCATTCAAAAAGCACTTGCAAAGGAAAAGTGGTCCTACGCAAATTAAAAACTTACAAAAAAGCTCATCCATCAACGCAGCGGGACTTAAGCGTTTTCCTAGTTATCAATAATATACATACTAACGTGAATTCGAGGCTCTGTATCACAATACTTAATAAAAAATAAATATAAAGTTGCTAATTTTACTTCTAATTGCAGAAAGGTCATAAGTCCAGCCATTTTAGTAGGCAACAGTAGGCTAACCAATGTGCAAATAAAAAATAAAAAATACATTGGGTGGTCACATTATTTATTACTTCAATTGTGGTGAACAATTAATCTAAATAAAGATTCACAATGTGCTTGCAGATAGTTTTTTGTCATTTACTCAAAACTATGTATCTTGGACTTATGCCCTTTCTGCATTTCGTGATTCAACAAGATTCTATCATAAAATTTACGTGGTTCATAATAATGTGTGTGTCGACCATCTTCTCAAATGGCCGCCATTGGTGCCATTGTCTTAGCTAGTTTGACATGGCCAAATTTCAACATTCTGTCATAAATTTTCAAAAATATGTTGTGTGGCCACCTTGTAAAATGGCCGTCATTGGTGTCGTGGGGCAATAATGAGATTGCCCTATATAGTCAATTAATTATCCAATTACATTTTCGTATAATGTGTGCCAAATTTTATATGTCTATCATGAAACGCACAATTTGACGATAATAGAACACCTTTATGCAGGACTAATAATAATATGTATTTCCCTATAAATAATCCCACAATGTTTCCAGGATGACCAAATTGGCAAATTCATATCATTTAATTAGAAATTTGTTGGAGAATCCAAATATAAAGTCAGATTTATTACAAATGTTGTCAAAAGTATTTAAAATGTATGAAAACCAAGTGCTTGTACTTCTCGTATGCCCAAAAGAAGATGGCGTCGTAAAACAAACTTAAGCCCGGGATGCTAGAGGTTTACCCAGATTTTTTTTATCCTTAAGATATACCCTAACAGGATCAGAAGAGAAAATCTATAGAGGTCGAAATTCATACGAGATTATGGCCAGGGACTGCGCTAGTGATAGAGCATTGAGCAAACATCTGACACTGCTCACAGCACAATTATATTGCTTGTCATGTAGCGTTCGGCCATTGTTATCTACGAAGACAGTCCAGAATATGAAATGGGTGTGTTTTTTCATGCTCTTCAACTTTTATTTGAAACAAAGTTTCATCGGATCGTTAGTTTCTACTTTATTTTGATAAATATGCGAAAACTATTCCAATAATTGAATGAAAAAGAGTAAAAGTCTCCATCATGGGCCGTAGGTCGCCAGATAATCAAAGCAAAGCGCACCAAATGCTTTAATTGTTTCTTTGAAAACAATTTAAAACAAATTTGAGCCATTTCGGTCCAATACTTCACTCAATATAGTTAATTTTTCATTCTTCGACAAAACTAAAAAAAATTGAAAATTGATTTTCAAAATGGCGGATAACCCGCAACCGGATATTTTGGGATTCTGTTGGGGATATTCAGGAGACCCACCTTAATAAATCCCAACCGGTCCTTGCTTGTTTTTTTGAATGCGTGGGTCATATCACAACGGCCCTGTACTATGATAATAGTGTTTTCGCATCGAAAAGTACACTGACCATTTACCCAACATACTTGTCTGTGTCAGTCCTGCAAGCGCATTCCTCTCAAGGCGCGACTGCGAGCCAACATACAAATGAAGACATAATTGGGAATTACAACAGAAGTCGGAGCCCTTCGAATGACCATACATTCACAAATCTAGTACTTGGCCTCGTAAGTTGCCCACACGTTTTTCGTAGTGTCTGCCTATTCGATAACAGTTACAAACATTAACCTCAACAACCTTCAAAGCACTATGTTCGTGCCTTTTCAAAAACAGCAAAGTGACATTTAAAAAAATGGAGGAATATATAGTGCATATAGTCAATTTATTCCCGGGGGGGCGAATGACAGTTCCTGGGAGGGCTTCGCCCCCCCGGGATCATAGCTGGATTCAACACTGGTTTTAGTTTTGAGCTATTACTTTCTTTCAAAACTGTCTCTAATATTCTGCGTAACATACTTTTATACACAATTACACATGATGGTTTGTTGTGGGCACTCAAATTAAAGTTTTACTCCTAAAATTAACTAAGTGTATATCCATCATAAACAAAACTGTAATCCCTTGAGTTGTCATTTTTCAGTTAAAACATGACGAAATAACTGTAGAATGTTAAATTTTTGTTCGCCTTTGGCGAAAAGGCCTCCGCCGTCTGAGGCTTCGCCCCAGACCCCACCTACCCGCCAAATGAGAGTAAGCGTATGCGTACTGGTAAATTTGGCACTTCACCACTGGTGCCCATATAATGGGGTAATGACTATAAACAACTTTTTACAATGTTTTATTTATAAATTATATGATTAAACATTTAAAAGATCATTATTTAAGCCAACAAATATACTATTCAGTACGTAAAAATTACAACCAGTTTGAATTCCACGCTGCTTGATGCCACACTCAGAAGACATCTTGGCTCGTTCAAATTGCCTTGAATCCCGAACATGGTGGTGGTGACTCTAGGTACTAATCGTATCTCTATGATTTCAGCCTGATCGCCATCTTGTTCATGTTCTCATCGCCATTTTCGAATTTTCAAATGTCGCGCCACGCTCTTTGATGAACGCGCTCTAGTAACCATTTTTGGTACTTGGGGACAAAACTGATATATTATTTTTAATTCGTATTTATTCCTTATTAAATTTTGTTTGAAAAAAAAGTCGACAGTTTAGCTCGGGCTCGAACTATGATCGTCGACTTTAAAGTCAGACGCGCTTACCACTCGCCTACCGAGACATATGCAGGCTTAGTGATAATCGGTGATACTTAATTTAATAGCTTCTGCTAATTGCTTGAAGCCACGCCTCGTTGTGACGTCCGTCACACAGGCTATTACGTTAATAGCTTTAGTTACATGCCTACATACCCGCGCTTTTCAAACGTCATACAGACTAAGTAAATTTAAGATTTGCCAAAGAACGCAAGCGAAATCACTAGCGCAGGGTGTAGACAGGTGCGAAAGGTGCACGCACGTCATAGATCACGTGACCACCGTCTCAATATTTCGACAAGACACAGGCTGAATGAAAGGATTCGCTCATTCTCTATAGTTATTTCATTACGTCAGCCGTCAGCCGCCACAGACATGCACAAACTTTAAAAACACATCAGCAGGAAATATCCAGTTTTTTCATAAGTATACATGCATGATTGTAAAGTCCGCATTTTTATTTCAATAACATTTAGTGATTTCACCGAAAATAAGAGGCTACATTCACAAACGAATTTTAACTTTAAAGTACATCATCATTCTATCCACATGAAAATCATCATCTGCTGTGAATAATCTGTGTGGTAGGATAGGAACAAAAATCATTATACACTATTATGAGAATACATTTTACACTTTTATTGATAAGGTATTTTGGTACCTGACAACCCATGCTAATTTTGGTTGGGGTGCGATCATTCCTTTCGAGTTAAAAATGGTATGGAAAATTATCAAAATCGCTTTTTTAACTCCTTTGAATTAGGCACCTGGCAGAGGAGTTAAAAAGGCGATTTTCATAACTTTTCATCACATTTTTAAATCCGAAGGAATGATCGCACCCCAACCAAAATTAGCATGGGTTGTCAGGTACCTAAATAGCTCTGATAACGACGTATTCAAAGTTCATTTCAAGTTTCATAGCGGCTGGGAAACATCCTGAAACGCAAAAAACTTTTTTTTTTTTACGAGGTACCCGAGTGTATAGTACCCTACAGCGGGCACCTAGGTAATAGGTTTTGCGAAATAAAATCTTCCTGTAGACAACCTCAATGCCTACTACTTATGGGGTGTAAATTTGATGGAAATAACTTATCTAAGGGCTATATTATGGGGCTTAATGTGAGATTTTACCGAATATATATAAGGAAATCCATGAATAAAATCTTCAGTAATGATTTTAAAGTGTAGGTTTTGATACAGGTACGTCCCAAAATATGGTCTCGATGCGTAAAAGTGAGAAACCTTTATCGGCGAATAACATTATTACGTAACAAGATTTGACTGCTCCTTAACGTAAGTAAACAGATTTTTGACTTCATACTCGTCAGTTCATAGCCCCACAGATTGTAATAATAACCTTTTTCTGCAATTATTGACTTATGCCCTATCAATTGTGGTCTATTTACTTATAATTTACAACAATGAGACAATCACCAAACTTATTATGGCAATAGATAAACGTTTACCAAATAATATGAAAAAAATACAAAATTTGACCTTCATTGACCTCTACTGTCCACAAAATTATTTTGAACAATTATAATATTTTTTATTCGAAAGACCCTTAAAAATGCTTTGATTACATACCATGGATAATAGGTTTTAAAAATACATTTTTATAATTCGATTTTATTACATTTTCATTTAGGGGACGATTAGACCTACCCCACTCTATGGGGATTTAAGGGGTTTCTTTATGGGTAATCTAGCTTATTTTTCTGAATCCAATTGTTATGTATATGTTATGAGGGCGCCATATGAATCATCACTCGATATTTAGATATAAGATAAGGAGTGCTTTATTAGAAATAGATACAATTACAAATCACTAGGATGCTAGGCTACATGACATCGCTCCTTGCTAGTCAAGACGGGGAAGACAGCAACTACTAACCCACCGCCCCTCAGATCCCACGACACAGAGCTCCACTACACTGCAGTGCTCTGGCGGGTAGTTCAAATGTTCATACATCACACCCCTCCCTTCTGGGATTTTTTTACAAGTATGATTTGAATTAAATTTATCAATTAGCGTTTTTAAAGATACATGATTTAATCAGTAACAAAGTCTTTCAGATAGGCAGGTCTAGCACGAGGACAGTGAGGATACCCTTTGCTGGGGAGAATGACATGGAGTGGCAGAGGTTCATTAGCCCTTCCTACTAGGGATGGTTCTGAAGGAGAATCAGGTTGGTTCACTGCCATCTTCATAGTCTTCTGTCGACCGCGAGTCTCGCCCCCTCATTTGGTCTAGGTGTCGTTTCCAGGTCCGTCCATCATCTAGTTGCGTTTCGAATGTTCGTGGGCCGCCGACGTTGGTGACAGTTGCTGGCATCCACTTGTTCCATCGGCATAGTTCCGCACGAATACTGCTGCACCTTCTTCAAAAGTTCGCTCAGGTAGCTTCTGGCGTTCCCATTCTTCCTCCTGACGTTGGCGCATCTTCTTGCTCAAGTCTGGTTTCAAAAGATCAAGGCTGTCTGGATACGCCGACCCATTAGAAGTTCAGCAGGACTCTTGTTGGTCACGTGCTTGGAGTGTTATGTTGATGTAGCAAGAATCTTGAGACCATGACTTGAATGTTCCTTTGTTCATCTTCTTGAGGGCTTCCTTCACCGTTCTGAACAGTTCTTTCAGCTTGTCCATTTGATGCAGGGATGGAATGGTGGTACGGCAACATGCGTAATACCATTACTTCTTAGAAATTCCTTCATTTCAGCCGAGACAAACGCCGTTCCATTATCGGAAACCAATTTGTCTGGTAGCCCGTGCGTTGCGAAGATTCTTCGTAGATGATTTATTCCTGCTAATGATGTTAAGTTTTTCATTATAACCACTCTGTCCACTTGGAGTAGGCGTCTACCAAATGAGAAAAGTGTTCCCCATGAATGGACCCATGAAGTCGACGTGTAGTCTCGACCAAGGATTGTCGGCCATTTCCAAGGACATGGAGGTGCTTTAGCTGGTTCATGTCGTTGTATTTGACAATTGTTGCATCTCTTGAATAGTTTTCAATGTCGTTGTCGATTCCGGCCACCACACATATGCGCGAGAAAGTTTTTCTTGACCACAATGCCTGGATGAGCCACATGCAACAATTTCAAAAACCCGTTCACGTAGTTCTTCTGGTATAACGACTCTCGTTCCCCACAGCAAACAACCCAAGATGAATCGATAATTCTTGACGTCGCCTGAAGTATGCTGTGAAATTGTCCTTGTTGAGGTCATGCGTCCATTTTGTAAGTACGCATTCAATGACTTTGCTCATCACCGGATCTTGCTTGGATACCTTTTCTATCTCGACCGCTGTGATCGGTGGTTTGTCCAATGCTTCCAAAAACAGTACTTCAATTGGTGCTGGAGTTTCGGTATCCAGGTGTTGTACCGGTAACCGGCTTAGTCCGTCGGCGTTACCTATTTGTTTACCCGGGCGATAAACAAGTTCGTACTCATAAGCGGACAGTAGAATGCTCCACCGTAGCATTCTTGGTGAAATTATCTGTGGAATTGATTTCCCAGGGTTGAACAATCCCAAGAGTGGTTGGTGATCTGTTACAATCCTGAATTTGCGACCATACAAGTATTGATGATAGTGTTTTACGCCATAGATTATGCTAACGCCTCTCGATCTGTTTGAGAATAGTTTACGCTCTGTACTTGTCAGTGTTCTTGACGCAAATGCAATTGGTTTTCCTTGATCTTGATTGTTGACATGAGACAAGACTGCTCCGATTCCCACCGGAGATGCATCACATGTTGGCTCGATGGCTTGTCTTATCATAATGAGTTAATACATCAGCTGATTGTAATCTCTTTTAGCTTCTAGGAAAGCGTTTTCCTCTTGTTCTTCCCACTTCCAAGAGCTGGCATCGTCTAGCAGTCTGTGAAGTGGTTCCAGAAGACATGCTCGGTTCTTCACGAACTTGTTGTAGAAGTTGTATAACCCGAGGAACGCTCGAAGTTCTGACTTGTTAGTTGGGTTCGGTGCTTGTACGATAGCATTCACCTTGTCTTGTGTTGGCCTAACCCCAGTGCTCTCAATTATAAACCCAAGAAATTGTACTTGTTCAAGGTCAAATTGGCATTTTGATCTTTGCAAGCGCAGCCCCTTAGAGTCAATCGCTTCAAGACTTCCCTCAACCGCTCGTCGTGTTCTTCTTGCGTTTTCCCCGATACCAGGATATCGTCGAGAAATACCGCCACACCTGGTATGCCTGCTAACAATTTTTCCGTTTCGCGTTGAAAATCGCAGGTGCGCTCGATACCCGTACGGTAACCTCTTCATTTTAAATAACCCTTTAAGGTGTTGATTGTCAGTACAAGGCCTGCTGTCTCGTTTACAGACATTTGTTGATATGCTTGTGCAAGGTCCAGCTTGGAGAACTTCACACCACCGGCAATCGTAGCCAGGATATTGCTCGTTGTGGGCAATGGATAAATGTCTGTTACTAGCGCTGGATTTACTGTGCTTCGGTAGTCACAACAAATCCTTAAAGTTTTGTCTTTTTTCAAAACTGCCACAATCGGTGATGCCCATTCCGAATGGATCACCGGTTCTATAACCCCGATTTCAGTCAACCTGTCCAGTTCCTTATTAACCTTGTTTTGCAGTATAAAAGGTACTGGTCGTGCTCGTAAGAATTTAGGCGTAGTATTTTTCCTTCAATGGTACAGCGATTTCGGGACCAGTGTAGGAGCCTAGTTCGTCGTTGAACACGGAGCTGAATTCTTCTTCCCATTTAGGTCTAGGCCTCTGTGAGTCAACTTTGTTTATGCCACTGATGGAGATTCCCAGGGCATTAAACCAGTTGCGGCCTATGAGACTGCTTCCCGCCCCTTTTACAACCACCAGTGGTAATTTATGACTTTTCCCTTGATGCACTAACATCTATTATGGCTTCACCAACCACCGACAGCATTTCTTGTGACCATGTTTTTAGTCCTATGCCTGTCTGTTTAATGCTTGGTGTAGGCATAACTGACTGTGACAATAACTGGTTAAAAGTTATGTCATTGATTATGGACGTGCAGATCCAGTGTCTACTTCCATTGTATGCATGCAACCGTTTAATTTTAGTGCTAGGCTAGGCTTGTCTATAGATTATGTTACCTTAAAACATGGCCTACCTGGTTGATTTCGTACAGCTGTTCTGACTGTTGTAGTTCAATTGCATGTGTACTTTGAATCCCCTTCCCTGCGTTTTGTTTGGAAGTCTTGCCGACTTGGTTTTTGTTTTTCTTTGACTGTTTGATTCTTTTTTGTTAAACAACTCGCTCAAGGTGTCCCACCCTTTTGCAAAAATGACAAGTTTCGTTAGCAAACTTGCATGATTGTCCTTGATGATCATAACCGCACCGATAGCACGTTCCCTTCTGTGGTACTTGTTGTGATGGACATCCTTGCCCTTCTTGTATGAAAGGGTGTTGATCTCTTTGCTAACTCCATTGTTGGCTGGAGCTCTCATTGCCGTCATGTGTTGTCTGCTGCCTCCGCTGCTACAGCCATTTGTAGGGCTTTTTCAAATGTTAGATCACTCATTTCCAATAGCCTACGTTGTAAGGCTTCGTTGCAAATGCCTACAACTAACTGATCTCGTAGTCTAGTGGTCAAATCTGCTGTAAAGTTACAGTTTTCTGTTAGTTTTCTGAGTTCTGACACATACTGCGCGATTGTTTCCCCTCTCTTCTGGGTTCTGCGATGGAAGTTAAATCTCATCACTATTTCGGAGGGTTTTGGGTGAGATGGTTCTTTATTGCCGTCGATAATAGTGCCAATGTCAATTCGTTAGCCTTCTAGGCGCACGAACGACCTGATTAGTGTATAGGGCGCGTTGTCCTACAACACTCAGAAGCACTGCCAGCTTCCTGGACTCTCTTCAATGTTGTTGGCAATGTAGTAGAATTCCAACCTCTCCATATATTCCTCCCAGTTGTCGATTTCTGGGTTGAATTCGTCGATTTTCCCGACGGACGCCATGCTTGGCGCGTTTTTGCCTAGCCTAGGCCTACTGTTTGCGTTGGCCTAGGGCCTTCAGATTTCCGAGATGGTATGGTACTTACTTTGCATTTCCCGTTCGTCGCCAGTGTTATGTATATGTTATGAGGGCGCCATATGAATCATCACTCGATATTTAGATATAAGATTAACAGTACTTTATTAGAAATAGATACAATTACAATCACTAGGATGCTAGGCTACATGACATCGCTCCTTGCTAGTCAAGACGGGGAAGACAGCAACTACTAACCCACCGCCCCTCAGATCCCACGACACAGAGCTCCACTACACTGCAGTGCTCTAGGCGGGTAGTTCAAATGTTCATACATCACACCAATGATACCAAATTCGTTTCTGTTGCAATTTGTCCTAGGTCTACTTGGATAGACCCCGGACTACAGGGAGTGTCTAAAATCTAGAAGGCGAACAGGGTTGTGTTTCAGACTTTACTATGTCACTACTTTGGAAGGAGTCACAATTCAGGGCGTACAAGAAGAATCCAACAGGTGGAAGAAGAAAGCATCGAGAGTAAAGAGTTGACTGTGCTCTACCTGGCATAGGAAAATATTAATGCACATTGGTTTACTAGAGCTTACGGAGAAGGTACAAAATGGAGAAGACTGTCTGTTATGTATTAGGCCCTACATGGAAAATGAGACGTGACGAATTCCTAGTGGGCGAGGGAGAGACGGCAGATTAAATACTAGACCTTATTCACTCAGGCGTGATGGGCCCATCACACCCATGTTGGAGGGGTACAGAAGATGCATAGTCGCATTCATTGATGAGGCGTCCCGGTACGTGTCAGCAGTTGTCATAAGAAGAGTGATGTTCTGTTGGAATTCAAGAAATACAAGGGCAGGGTAGAGGTGGTCCAAGGGAAGAATATCAAAGAATTTCAGACAGATGAAGGAACAGAATACACAGGTTTAGGCTTAAAAAAATTCTTGACTGAAAATTACAACCCAAAATCAAATAGTCTTTCGGAGAGAACAAACCTTTCTGCAACGTAATGAGGTGCACGATCATTGAAGCTGAAGTGCCACTGTGCCTGCTTTCCTTTGGGTTGAAGCCCTCAAGACAGCGTGCTATGTGCGCAACAGGTATCCATCAACACCAATAAATTTCTGTTCACCACTGGAGGCATGAAAAGGGAGGAAAATCTTGAGGAGTGATCTGGAGTACATCCGAGTGTTTGAATGTCAGTCATGGGCGTGGATACCCGAAGTTCAACGTGGCGGAAAGTTGGGAACCAGAGCACGGGAATTTGTGCAACTCGGTTATGATGAAGGCATCAAGGGCTTCCGGCTGTGGGACATCGAGGGCAAAACGACATTCAATAGCAGAGATGTTAAATTCTGAGAGCACGTCTTTCCATACAAGACTGCGAGTCACACAGAAACGCAGCCAGTATATAGGGTGCAGTGGTGATTTTACAAGTGATAGGAGCTGGTGCAAACGCAGGGGAGCGGGTCCAACTGATGGAGCGCGTCTTAACAATGGAGAGTGGAGAAAGTCAAACCCAAGGGACGGGTCCAAACGCTCTAGAGGGCCTAATACTGAGCGAGATACCGTTGAAAAGATTTGTGAGAGGAAGAGTGCCCAAGACGTGTCGATGCTGTAACCTGTCCAGGTGCCATGGACCGTGGCTATGGAAATCTTGGAACCCAAGACAGCTGACGAGGCGCTCAATTGGACCCCAGACAGAGAGGAATGGAGAGAAGCCGTGATGGAGGAACTGAGGAATATGGAGGCCCAAACAGCTTGGGATAATCGTGAAAGACCTGAACATACAAATTTGTGATGGGGAAGTAAATGGGTATTAATACTTCAGCAATGAAATAACTAAGATGCAGTGAATTATTTGAGTGTGTTTACTCGAGTTTACTCGCATAGATTAAATGAAATAAGATCTGCTTTTATATTATAATCCAATTCAAGTGTTTGCCCACCCGCTTGGTAACTTCTGGTACGATAATTTTTTTTTTGTAGATGACTGTTTTCCCCCTTCAAGAAATCTTCAAATTTTGGGACGCTTCCGCGGCCATGATAATTTGTCAGTGAAATAAAATTTCCCTCTTCGACATGCTAGCGCTCGGGGTGAAAGCTGGAGGAAAGAAGACTGGGGGCTATCGCTTAGCTAAGTAGCGCTCGGGGTGAAAGCTAAAGGAAAGAAGACTGGGTGGCTATTGCTTTGCTAAGTAGCGCTCGGGGTGAAAGCTGGAGGAAAGAAGACTGGGTGGCTATTGCTTAGCTAAGTAGCGCTCGGGGTGGAAAGCTGGAGGAAAGAAGACTGGGTTGTCTTTTCGCTTAGCTAAGTTTTTTTCACGAAAAAGCTTATTTACATCATCGGCCCAAAGTAGTACCAACATCATAATGATGGATCATGTGACAGATATTATGAGTTCGCTCTCCATCAAGGATAGTAGATGGAATAATATCCTTGGTTCCCAGACCTTCTGCGGTTGGCGAGACGAGGCGCGATGTCTCTAAGGGCGCGGTGTCGGTTCTTCAAAGGTCTCTCTCTGACTCCCCAAGCTTGCAGTCGATCGCCTCGCATTGTGAACGCAAAACATATACACTGCGTTAAGCACAGAAATTTAATTCAAATTAGCTGTTGTGTATGCAACAACAGACTTTGATTGACTCTGAATCACGCGCCTTGGCGTCAACGCACAACCGCTCCCTATGTTGAGCAGGCGGTGTGTTTTCTCACATCTGACTTCAGGGTCGTACTTCCGTTTCTGTGTAATACTTCATCAGACATGATGTAAGATGGAAGCTAACTTATTCTTTTATCTGTGTATTTAAACTAATGACATCTGCTTAATCGTATATTCAATAAACCTAAGAATTATGGATACCGTTGTATACTAATTTCCCCAAACAGTATACAATAATGGCGCAGTCGACCATAGGAAGAAATAGCCTTTTTATTTCCAATTTTACGGGACCACGTTTGACGTCCTAACCTATACGCCTAGGCCTAGGCTAGGCCTAGTATTTCAAGCCAAGATTTCAACCATTTCAAGGTACCAACGTACGTACTAAAAACATTTCATTACCCATGTCGGTAAACGGCGATAACAACACCGTTATTTCAAACGTAATTTTTTGGGAAAAGTACTCCTCAGTTTAACACTTCAAAAACCGGAGGACTTTGAAATTTTTACAGAGAGGCTGGAATTTTATTTCTGGAAAACAATATCGTAGATGTTTCCAAAAAAAAAGGCGACCTTTTCGCAAACTGCGGGGACAGCGTTTATAGACAAGTCAGAAAAACTTTGTTCTCCCAAGTCAGCTTTCGATATTTCATTGAGGAAGCTATAAAGCTACTCAAAAACCAATACTGTCCAAAAGCAGAGTGTACATCTAAAAAATATTTGAATTTCAACACCGAAGACAAAAACCGGGTGAACCTTTTTCAAGGATTTCTACGCAGATTTTTAGGCTTTTATGGCAGAACCATGCGAATTTAAAGATTCCAATCAAGCTATTCTCTCTCAAAGCTTGTTTGGATTGAATAGTACAGAGTTAACTGGTAATTTTAATGCAAAACCCAGAAAACCTTACGCTAGAAAAAGTAGAGCGGAAGATTTTAGCCTACGAGGCAGCCAAAGCTAATGTCGAAATATTTTCAAACCCATCTAAAACTTCCGATGGGCGTTCATCCGTACAGCGGTTCCAAGTACCGAAATCAACTAAAAGCGGCGCCCGGTGCATCGCCCCAAACAACACCCATCGTCTACACCCCAGACCATTTCATGCAAGGGGGTGTGATGGTGCCCATCCAGTAAGTAGCTCCCGGATTCCAGGTACAGTGGAGTGTCACTATTTTGTCACAAGGTGGGTCACGTTAGCAAAGCATGCCGTAAACGCAAAGCCGATATTCTAAGCCTAAACCTCAGGTCAGCATGGCGGTTTTCAACAGTCGTCAAGCTACGCTAGTACTAAGAATACTTTCAAAACACAGGTAGTCAGCCTAAGAATTTCAGTGGAAACCACTTAGTCCAAGCAACGAGACAGAGTGCAACCAGGGACCAAATCAAAACCATGTATTATTTCATACAAAGTGTTCCATGGCCCCACCTCCTTACAAACTAGATGTCATGATAGATAAGGAAAATCATTCCCATGGAGATGATTCAGGTGCAGTTAGAACCATAATTGGTTTATCCACATATCAAGAGCATTTTTCACACATTCAGCTCAGTAAACCCCCCCCTGTCAATTTAAGCACGGGGGTCAAAGGGGGAACTTCCCATCCTAGGTTTATTTTAGTGGATGTTAAGTTGCATGATTGCAAAAAGCTTACTTTACCCCAAAGGGGTAATGAATCAGATGGACCAACTTGATGGGTAGGGATTGGTTACACATTTAAATGTATCTGTGAGTGCAACCCAAAAGGTTAGAAATTGCACCCATCACCGAATTGCCTCACCAGATAAGCGATTTTCAGGATGTATTTTTCCTGAGTTAGGCAAGTACAGGGACCACCGGCAAGTATTGTATTTTAAGCCTGATGCTAAACGGTTTTTCCGGCAAGCAAGGGACGTACCATTTTCAAGGCTACCTATGGTCGATGCAACTATTGACAGTTTAGAATCAGCTGGGGTTTTTGTTCCTATGTTGTTTTCAAAAATGGGCCTCTAGCACTTGTCCAAATAGTTAAAGGGGATGGTACCATACGCAATATGCGGTGACTATAGTAACACTGTCAACCTTGCTTGTGAAAACCCGAAGTTTACCCATTGCCTTCCATCGACAAGATGCTTGTCAAAACCCCACCGGAAGCAAGCATTTCACAAAGCTAGACCTAAACTAACGCGTTTTTACAAATTTCTGTAGATCAAGAGTCTTCAGAGCTGCCCCAACACTGAACACACATCGCGGCCTTTTCAGGGTAACAGGTTACCGTTTTGGTTTGTCGTCTTCTCCTGCGATATTTCAAAAGGATCATGGATGTTCTTGTCGCTGGCATCCCAGGAGTGGGTGGGTTTTATCGATGATTTGCTAGTCACGGCGCCCACCATAGAAGAAATGTGGAGACGGGTAAGGCTAGTACTAGGCAGGCTCCAAGCAGCGGGGTTACGTCTACGCAGGGACAAATGTCAGTTTGATGTTAGTTCGCTCGATTTTCTGGGATATCATGTATCTTCTGAGGGAAATCAGTCCTTCCAAAAAGAAGATTGAGGCACTACTCAATGCCCTGTCCCACAGAAAAAAAAATGAATTGATGTTTTCTTGGGGTTGTGAATTATTACGATAGATTCTTTTTCAAGACAAAGCAAACCAAGTTAGGCCTTTGTATAACCTTCTTCAAGAAAAGATTCCATGGCAATGGACAGAGAAGGAACAAGCATGCATGGATTATGTTAAAGAGGTAATGGGTTCAGGTATCATTCGGCTCTTTTACGATCCCAAGCTGCCGATCGTATTGGCTTTGTGACGCATCTCCTGGGTGGTGTTGGTTGTGTATTTTTCACAGATTCAGCCCAATGGCGTGGAAGCCCCTGTAGCATGTGCATCCAGAACGCTACATCCTAACGAAGTTAAGTTCGCTCAGACGATCGTGAAGCTCTCTCGATCATATTTGGTGTGCTAAAATTCCACATGTACTTGGCGGGAAATGATTTCACTATTATCACTGATAATAAGCCTCCCACTAGGTATTTTCAGGCCGGATAAGCAAATACCTATGGTTCTGTCTCCTCGTATGCTTCGCTGGAGTCTCATGCTGAACCAGTTTCAACTACAAGCTTCAGTACAAGCCAGGACCCAAAAATGCAAATGCTGATTTTCTTTAGCCGTTTCGCTTTTCAAGATTTCCCTGTCGGAACCTATATTTCCAGAACCAGCAGGAATCCTGTTCCTGGACCAAGGAACGCAGCATGCTAGTCTCAATGCTACTGCAATAGCAGAAGAGACCAAGAAAGATCATTTTCTTTCGCAAGTCTACCGTCATCAGCAAAGGGCGTGATCCCTCATCTGCTTCCAGACGAAAGGGTAAGAAATATCTAGGCCAGAGGGAACCCTGTCTACACTTCGTGGTTGTGTGTAAGAGGTGATCGAGTTAGTCATTCCCGGACTTCAATGGGGAAAAACAAGTTCTCAACCAGTTGCACAGAGTAAAACCCAGGTATTGTTCGTACAAAAGCTGTGGCTCGATCATATGTTGGTGGCCAAACATTATGCAGAAATCGAGAATTTCGTGAGTTTCATGTAAATGAATGCTCGCTCTACAGGTCACAGCCATCACGAGCTCCGATCATTTCCCTTTGGACCCCCCCACGAACAAAACCTTGGTCGCGTCTTCATGCCCGATTTCGCGGGACCTTTTCACGTTCATACTTTCTCATCCCTTATTGACTCTCATAGTAAAGTGGATGGAAGTGTTAGACACTGATGGATCCATGCGTCTTCAACAGTAATTCATTCCTTACGCACCAGTTTTAGTACTCACGGATCCCTGACGAAGTAGTCCACAGATAATGGCCCTTGTTTTTTTGGTCAGAAGAATGCCTCTTTTCTGGAAAGAGAACCAAAATCAACCACATTCGCTCCGCTCCGTACCAACCCCGCTAGTAACGGGTCAGGCGGAAAGCCCCAGTACAAACGATCAAGAATCTGCTCAAAAAAGGTAAACGAAGATCAGTGGGGAAGTAGAATTAACCCAGAAATTCTGCTTACGTTAAGAAAAAACTCCCAAACGCAAGTGGATTTCTCGCCTTCAGAGTTACTCATGGGACGTAAAATTTGCCACGTTATTGGACAGATTCACCCTGCAAATGTGCAGTCCTCACGGAATCTTTAAGCTGTTTTGCAGTTCTCTGGACATATCCGCGACAAGGATTTTCAACGAGAATGGGCTCCGTCCTGGTACAGAGTCTAACAATATTCCTGGCAAAAGTGGGCCCGCAGGTGTGATAATGTCAGGGAAGGTCCTAGAAACTTCACTATACTTTACCAGTGAAGGTACGAGGAACGACGTCATTTTTGACCAGCTACGTCGCAGAGTTTCTAATCCTCCTGTTCCTACTACACCAATTCCCATCTCCCTTAACCCTACTCCTTATGTAATACAGGAACATACTAATGCTGATGTTTCTGTGCCCGAGGTTCTGTCCGAGTCTTCACAGGTTGCCAATCGCTGATCTCCCCAGGGTTGACCGGACGTTTGCAGCTACAATCGCATTCGCATCGCAAGGTTCACCTGTGAGACCATCTTTTATCCCAACTCCAGAAGCTGTACGAAGGTCCTCAAGAAAAAGTTTACAAAGCCTTCGTATCTCAGTGATTTTGTGATTAAATGATTATCTATCTTTGCTAACCCTTTTTGCTATTAATCAGTCCTTCAGACAAAGGGTTTTATTTTGAATTATCCTAGCCCCCTATGGCCATTCTATATTTTTCCGTGTCCTATATTTTAAAGGCGGAGGACTTGTGTGTTGCAACACCAGACTTTGATTGAGTTTGAATCACGCGCCTTGGCGTCAACGCACCACGCTACCTCTGTTGAGCAGGCGGTGGTTTTTCTCACATTTTGACTTCAGTGGTGTACTTCCGTTTTCCGTATAATACTTCATCAACCATCATGTAGATGGAAGCTAACTATTCTTGTAACTGTGTATTTAACTAATGACATCTGCTTAATCGTATATTCAATAAACCTAAGAATTATGGATACCGTTTGTATACTAATTTCCCCAACAGTATACAAAATTAGCTTAAAAACGGTTTCCATGGCCCGATGCAATCACGGAAACCCAACGAAATAAGAACAAATGTCAAACCATGGAGTTATAAAAAAGTACTGTCGTACTGGAGGCGCAGGGTGGTTTGGCGGTGTCAAAGTTGGCACTTCAAATCGGCAGGGCATTTTGATTTTTTACTTTGCTTTGTAACAAAGGTAACCTAGGGCTACCACAGTTTATGGTAGCATAGATTAACCTGGATAGTAGGGGTATAACAATCAAAATGGTGAATAGGCTTTAAACAAACAAACTCGATCGTGGACGTGCTGTTCCATTTGAGCTATACCTCCTATGGTCAAAATATCGTTTAAAACTTTTTGTAGTTGTTTTTTCAACACCAACTTATTCGAACTAACTCTTAGTTTTCTAACTAGTTGAACTGTTTTAAACTCTTTTTTTTTGTGTGTTTGATAACGCCAGTGATGTACTAAATATGAACCCGAAACAAGAAACCCATAATAAAAATTATATAACAATAGTCAACCGAAATGCTCATCTATCAACGCGACTGTAAAAAACGTTCGCGAAGCGGCTTATAGTAATAGTATACTAACTGCTACACCACTGCTGCATACGTAAAATTGCATATGAAAGCAAAGATGGAGCATAATGCCCTATTAAAATTGTTACCTCTCTTATTTGTCTCTTGTATTCCTCAATTACTCTCTCCCTTGGTTGTATCTGATTCTTCAGCTCTGTTATTTTGTAATCTAGAATACACTTGTATTTGGTAAGTTGCTGTTTCCCCACTTTCAATTCATGAATTGTTTTCTCCTAAAAACAATCAAACACATTATAAGAACTCATTCTTGTGATACAATTTTTTTAATTCCAAATAATAAAGTACCATGATGATGGTTACCTTATCTGCTATTGTCAGATCTCGTTCAGCAACCTCCAGCTTTGTAGCCTTGATTTCTTTCTCGAATAAAGCAACTATTTGCTGCGATTTCTGGGAGTCTCGTTGAGTTGTCTGCATCTCCAGCTTGTACGAGTCGGTGTTCTTCTGACAACTGTTGATTTGAAAATAAATATTGAGTTAAAACAGTGTAGCAAATAAATAAATTAAGCAGTACGGCCTTAGCGTAAGGTCCGGGCGTAAGGTCGGAAGGCTGTAAGGAGCCAGGATTAGGAAGAATTAATCCGGGTTATAAAGAAACGTTTACTATAAGCAGAGTCGATAAAGAAGTTTCCACGTTGGGGAGGTCCTCCAGCTCCCAAGTCAAATGTATGTATGTATGTATGTATGTATGTATGTATGTATGTATGTATGTATGTATGTATGTATGTATGTATGTATGTATGTATGTATGTATGTATGTATGTATGTATGTATGGATGTATGTATGTATGATGTATGTATGTATGTATGTATGGATGTATGTATGTATGTATGTATGTATGTACTGTATGTATGTAGCTATGTATGTATGTATGTATGTATGTATGTAAGTATGTATGTATGTATGTATATGTATGTAGGCAAGTATGGATTATGTAGTATGTAGGTATGTATGTTGTATGTATGTATGTATGTATGTAGTAGTAGTATGATGTATGTATGATGTATGTATGTATGTTTAGTATGTATGTAGTATGTATGTATGTATGGTATGTATGTATGTATGTATGTATGTATGTATGTATGTATGTATGTATGTATGTATGTATGTATGTATGTATGTATGTGTGTGTATGTAAGTACGTACGTACGTTCGGAGTTTTTAAGATGGTCTATTTGTCCTTTGACGTTTAATTTATTTTAAGAAAAGGATGTACAAATAATAAAATAGGAAAAAAAATAAGTCAGTCGGTCTCTTGTATCGCCTGTTGGAGCAGAAAACGGAATAATCGAATATGGTGGAGTGTTTTTAAAGAATAAGGTGGGTGTTTCCTAGTGGGAATTTTTTGTGACCTCGAATTTTGTTGTATCATGGACATCTCCTGAACAGTTCCTCAAGTTTATTAGGTATATTAAAATTCCAGGATTTTTGCCATGTAATGTTTAACTGGCATGTACTAAAAAGAGATGTGGGCCAAAGGTGCTTATAGCCAGTGTCATGATGTTTGCCGTTTGGCAACACGATATTCCACCCCCCCCCCCAGTGCTCCTTCCAATGAACACGCCACACTCCCACTAACTGATGTACTTCTTCTATACGCCCGCCTCGCTTACGGGTACTTGGCATTGGGTGTAAAGTTCGTAACTCAGAATCGTTCAGACTGAGCTCTCGGGCCCACCATTTCCTGGTCGGCGTCGTCTGATCTGTGCTTTATCTGCTCGTGGCTGGCTCTTCTGGCGCCGAACTCATTCTTCACTACACGTCAAACACAAATAGTTAAAACTTGACAAACCAGCAACTATTAATGAAATCCTCTTTTACATATGGCATTTCTCTCTCATGCAGAATGTAGATTTGTATTTTAAATAAAACTTTAATGAACAGAGTAAATGTTATTTCACAATTAATTGAATCTTGACACCCCCCCCCCCCCCCCCCTCCTCTCCCCCCCCCCCCCCCTCTGCCTCTTGTGTGGGAAAATAGGTTTAATATCTGTCAGAGAAGTTCAAAAGACCGTTTTATTCCTCCCATGGATGATATGAAGGACGGTTTTTCAAGTCTTCACAACATCACAATTTATTTTGTAGTTTGTTGACAGAAAATTAACCGTATATCCACACCAACTCAATCATCCAAAAACTCTTTATATTCGATAGCTATTGAATGTTGAGCTCTTTGTATAGGAGAGCCGAAAAGATCTTTGAATGTCTGGGTTAAGGAGCATAAAAATAACGAGAATAATCGAAATGTTGTTATACCTCAAAATTGGCTGGACACTAGTTTGACAACCATCACTATGTTTCTTGGAACGAAGTCTACGTCATGCAACATGGCTGGTTCAAACGGAAACTGAAAGAATCTGCATTCATGGCTGTCACACCGGAGATTGTCAGTACACCCAGCACAGTATTAATTTTCCAGCATTGTTGCAAGATTTCGTACCATCAAAACAAGATTAGTCCTAATCCCATTGGCTTTCAATCATCAATCAACTTGAAACTTTCCGCTTTCCTCTACTCAAACTCAAACCATCAACTAAAACTATTAACAAAGAACTTTCAACTAACAACTATATTTAACTTCTTGAGCCAATAACTACTATTTTGTTAAAGATGCTCTTTTCTCGATTTGGATAGTCGGGAAACACTTTCGTAGGTGGAATTGTTAATATTTAATACATTTCAGAAATTAAAAAATCAACCTGATCGGATCAGAATAGATTTTTTTTAAATTTCTGAATTGTATTAAATATTAAAGTTGCTTTGTCGGATAGATTGTTTTTTTTCACCTTTTATAAATTACTTGCAAAAATAACTTTTTACAATTCTTTGATATTTTTTCATCCATAAAAAGATGTGGTTGTTGTTTTGTCAGACGTTTGTATTTTTGGAAATAATGTCAGCCAGTCGAAAAAAAGTTTAAATTTTTATTATATTGCTACGTTATAAAAATTTATTTTCCCACCTAAGAGCAGTGTTGAGTTCAATTAATTGTTAAATGTAGCCTACATTTTTGTTATGTAGATGGAATACCCTCAATACCCTGCCTTGTTTGTTACATTTCTCCACTCATAGTGTAAGGCCGGTATCACGCAGTCTTGCACTGTGAGTTCTTTAGACGCTTGTGGTTGGGATTATCTTACATTAGGGCACAATTGACGACTGGTTATAGGTTGGAGATGGGATAGATTCTCATTTCCCAATTTATTAAAGTCTGTTGAACGGCACAACTCTCATCAAGCTCTAACTTTTATTCTATTCATTATTTTGGACAAAACTTGAAGTGAAAAATATTTAGCAAACATAATATAATTCCTTCTAATAGCGATTATTCCGAATATTTAGGCACAGCCGTAAACTTTTTATATTATTTTATTGAATTTTACCTGCCCATAGTGCAGGAAGGCTAATGCAGGGAAAGTGTGCCCCTCTGTAGCCTGACACAGTGATTACAGATTTACAAGTTTAACAGCACATGAAAGACAACAAGAGAACATTACATTTATAAAGTGGACAAATTGAAAGGCAAAATGCGGATAAGGGTACTTGGAGCGGGGTAGCGGTCTGAAGGCTCGAGAACGCGAAACGAGGTCGTAAAGCTCATTCCTTTGCTCCAGCGAAAAGTATTGCTGGAGGCATACTCCGGCATACTCCAAAGACGGGTGTCGGCGCCGGGGCGGCATATCCAAAGAGGGGACGGATGAAAGTTTCACAAGTGTGCCGTAGAGGATGGTAGTTGCACCCAGAAAGTCGTCTAAAAAGCATCACAAGTGAATTTAGTCTTGACCGCGCACAGTTGTTGACGTCACAGCAATGAGCACATGTCAGATGTTTGTGTTTTTTCATAACTCGATTTTAATAAGCGGTATTCTTGTTGCCTACGCGTAAACGGAATTGACGGCAACTTGGCCAACGCAACCCAAATCAAGAGTGAAATTGCAAGAATTGATTAGAAATGTCGTACAATTTGGGCACGCCAATAAATTGGTGACTGATTCGAAAGTATGTATTGTTTTTTTGTTTTTTTTCCAGTGGTGTTATGTATATATTATGAGGGCGCCATATGAATCATCACTCGATATTTAGATAAAAGATTAACTGTACTTTATTAGACATAGATACAATTACAATCACTAGGATGCTAGGCTACATGACATCGCTCCTTGCAAGTCAAGACGGGGAAGACAGCAACTACTAGGGGCGGTGGGCCCCTCAGATCCCACGACACAGAGCTCCACTTCACTGCCGTGCTCTAGGCGGGTAGTTCAAGTGTCATAAATCACACCCCTCCCTTCTGGGATTTTTTTTTTACAAGTATGATTTGAATTAAATTTATCAATTAGCGTTTTTAAAGATACATGATTTAATCAGTAACAAAGTCTTTCAGATAGGCAGGTCTAGCACGAGGACGTGAGGATACCCTTTGCTGGGGAGAATGACATGGAGTGGCAGAGGTTTCATTAGCCCTTCCTACTAGGGATGGTTCTGAAGGAGAATCAGGTTGGTTCACTGCCTCTTCATAGTCTTCTGTCGACCGCGAGTCTCGCCCCCTCATTTGGTCTAGGTGTCGTTTCCAGGTCCGTCCATCATCTAGTTGCGTTTCGAATGTTCGTGGGCCGCCGACGTTGGTGACAGTTGCTGGCATCCACTTGTTCCCATCGGCATAGTTCCGCACGAATACTGCTGCACCTTCTTCAAAAGTTCGCTCAGGTAGCTTCTGGCGTTCCCATTCTTCCTCCTGACGTTGGCGCATTTTCTTGCTCAAGTCTGGTTTCAAAAGATCCAAGGCTGTCCGGATACGCCGACCCATTAGAAGTTCAGCAGGACTCTTGTTGGTCACTGTGCTCAGAGTGTTATGTTGATGTAGCAAGAATCTTGAGACCATGACTTGAATGTTCCCTTAGTTCATCTTCTTCAGGGCTTCCTTCACCGTCTGAACAGTTCTTGCAGCTTGTCCATTTGATGCAGGATGGAATGGTGGTACGGCAACATGCGTAATACCATTACTTCTTAGAAATTCCTTCATTTCAGCCGAGACAAACGCCGTTCCATTATCGGAAACCAATTTGTCTGGTAGCCCGTGCGTTGCGAAGATTCTTTGTAGATGATTAATTACTGCTAATGATATTAAGTTTTTCATTTTAACCACTTCTGTCCACTTGGAGTAGGCGTCTACCAAAATGAGAAAAGTGTTCCCCATGAATGGACCCATGAAGTCGACGTGTAGTCTCGACCAAGGATTTGTCGGCCATTTCCAAGGACATGGAGGTGCTTTAGCTGGTTCATGTCGTTGTATTTGACAATTGTTGCATCTCTTGACATAGTTCTCAATGTCGTTGTCGATTCCCGGCCACCATACATATGCGCGAGAAAGTTTTTTTCATGACCACAATGCCTGGATGAGCCACATGCAACAATTTCAAAACCCGTTCACGTAGTTCTTCTGGTATAACGACTCTCGTTCCCCACAGCAAACACCCAAGATGAATCGATAATTCTTGACGTCGTCTGAAGTATGCTGTGAAATTGTCCTTGTTGAGGTCATGCGTCCATTTTGTAAGTACGCATTCAATGACCTTGCTCATCACCGGATCTTGTTTGGATACCTTTTCTATCTCGACCGCTGTGATCGGTGGTTTGTCCAATGCTTCCAAAAACAGTACTTCAATTGGTGCTGGAGTTTCGGTATCCGGGTGTTGTACCGCCGACCGGTAACCGGCTTAGTCCGTCGGCGTTACCTATTTGTTTACCCGGGCGATAAACAAGTTCGTACTCATAAGCGGACAGTAGAATGCTCCACCGTAGCATTCTTGGTGAAATTATCTGTGGAATTGATTTCCCAGGGTTGAACAATCCCAAGAGTGGTTGGTGATCTGTTACAATCCTGAATTTGCGACCATACAAGTATTGATGATAGTGTTTTACGCCATAGATTATGCTTAACGCCTCTCGATCTGTTTGAGAATAGTTACGCTCTGTACTTGTCAGTGTTCTTGACGCAAATGCAATTGGTTTTCCTTGATCTTGATTGTTGACATGAGACAAGACTGCTCCGATTCCCACCGGAGATGCATCACATGTTAGCTCGATTGGCTTGTCTTCATCATAATGAGTTAATACATCAGCTGATTGTAATCTCTTTTTAGCTTCTAGGAAAGCGTTTTCCTCTTGTTCTTCCCACTTCCAAGAGCTGGCATCGTCTAGCAGTCTGTGAAGTGATTCCAGAAGACATGCTCGGTTCTTCACGAACTTGTTGTAGAAGTTGTATAACCCGAGGAACGCTCGAAGTTCTGACTTGTTAGTTGGGTTCGGTGCTTGTACGATAGCATTCACCTTGTCTTGTGTTGGCCTACCCCCAGTGCTGTCAATTAGAAACCCAAGAAATTGTACTTGTTCAAGGTCAAATTGGCATTTTGATCTTTGCAAGCGCAGCCCCTTAGAGTCAATCCGCTTCAAGACTTCTGTTCAGACTTTTCACCACTCATATTTCGCGGCAAGTTACCGATATTATCTTTTGCTACTTGTGCGCCCTCTATTAACTATACTAGTGACTTTTCCTAGTTAGTATCTGTGTTGACCACTAGATTTCGCTGACTACGCTATTTCCGCCTGCTTTGCTCTCGCGACGAAGGAATTCGCGTGAAGGCGAGACACTGTGGCTTGGAGCTTCGTACGAAAAGGTTGATTGTTTTGCTTTACTAGTTAGGGGCGTTTCTGGCCTTCTGCCGGCGTCCCAGAGATGCTTGCCATGCATTCTCTTTACCTTTGTTGAATTTGTTAACGTGTATAAATTATTGTGTTCTATTAAATATTCTACAATTAAGTGTTATTTTGGCGAATTCAAGCTATACTTCTTTAATCTGAAACATTTCCCCAGTTGGTTCATTATCCTTGATTCGATTGGACATATTTTGGTGACCCCGACGTGATGTACACGTAATTCTACGCGGTTTCAAGCTCTACAAGTAGGCCTAACTCAAGTGATACCACGGTAAGCCTACAAGCAATACTTTCATGCAAATTCAACCAAATTCAAGCCACAAGCTAGGCCTAGAAATACGCCGACGCCTAGCTGCCTTCGACACCCGAGCCACTTTCAAGCATTCAAGCAAGGCCTACACCTAGGCCTAGAAATACGCCGACGCCTAGCTGCCGTTGACACACGATTGGTATCGTGACCCCGATTTCGCCAAGCCTACATCGCACCCAGACTTCACACGTCCTGGTTTTGGTTTTGGAGCCCAGCAGTCCCATATTTTCGCCGATTTCCACGCCGCCCTAGGCCTAGGGCCTACGCGTCTAGCAGCCAACCTTGGACCCGGAAGCCGGCAGCTGATGCCTGACCCAGTGACCTACATCACCGTCGCCAAGGTAAGTGTACTAGTGAAGTTCCTTTCCGCCTAGTTTCCCACTCACTAGGCCTACCTTTCTTTCATTTTTCCAAGCCTTATTCATTCCATGCCTTAAACTTAACTTTCAGCCAATCTTCCTCTTGTCTACCTAATTATTCGTGTTGTATTTGAGCATTGCCTGTCATACGTTTTTGTACCATGGCCGACGCAGCCAAGGTCAAGGCGCTTGTCAAACAACGTGGCCACGTCAAGGCCCGTCTTACTCGACATAAGACATTTGTTGACGAGTTTGACTTGTCAAAACCACATTCACTGTTGTCAGTTCGAGTCAGCAGTATCGACGACTCCTGGTCCGAATTCGATCGTATACAAACACAGTTGGAAGAATTGCTAGCTGACAGTGATTCATACGATGAGCTGGCAAATGAACGAACCGTGTTTGAAGAAGAATACTTTGAGCTTAAGGCGCGCATTCACGACCTTGTGTCTCCACCACCTCCAAGTCCCGGTTCTGACTCATCTCAATCGATTCCATCACATACAACTAATAACATAAGACTCCCAACTATTAAATTACCCACATTTGGTGGGTCATATGAGGAATGGCAACAATATTATGACATTTTCTCTTCTCTGATTGACTCAAACCAATCACTCAATAAAATTCAAAAGTTTCACTATCTTAAAGCGTCTCTTCAAGGAGAAGCATTGAATGTAATTCATTCGCTTGAGATATCCAGTGTCAACTACGACACTGCGTGGGAGTTATTAAAATCCAGATTTGCAAATAAACGGATTATTATAAACAAGCACATCAAGCACTTTTTGATTTACCAAGGCTACAATGCGAATCCATAGCCTCTCCCCGACCCTTGGTCGACAGTTCTCAAAAACACCTTCGAGCACTTGCCACCTTGGGCGAGCCTACGCAGCATTGGGATGCATTATTAATTCATATGATTACTAATAAATTTGATCATGTTACACGCCGGTTATGGGAAACTCATGCAGCCACGCTCACAGAAGTAAAATACAATAATCTAATACAATTCTTAGAAGGTCGGTGTGTTATTCTAGAATCATGCAATGCCTACAATCCTGAATCTAAGGATAGGCCTAAATTAAGGACACCCCTTGGGCATACTCCTTCCAAGACATTTGTGACTTCAACTGCACAGTCCAAATGCATTCTCTGTAAACAACCCCATATACTGATACAGTGTAACAAATTTAATGCACTTGCTATTCACGATAGGATTCAGAAGGCAAGAGATCTACACATTTGTCTAAACTGCTTAAGATTCGGACATAAATCTATTCAATGTAAAAATCCTGGTACCTGCAGAAAGTGCCACAAGCGACATCACACGTCATTACATTTAGATGAAAGTCTTAGGGCTACACCGGAGCCCGTGCAACCCACAGTCACCACTAGTTCTCAAGGCAATGGGGAGGTGGTTCTTGCCACCGCTCAGATTCTCGTAGCAAACTCTACGGGCGCCTACTTTCCTTGCCGAGTGCTACTAGACTCCGGTTCGCAGTCTCACTTCATCACGGAAGCCATGGCCCAATCGTTGAGACTGAATCGTGTTAAGTCGCGTATACCCATATTGGGCATTAACAAGCAGTTAGCCACAGCATCTCACACTGTGCACACAAGAATTAAATCGCAATTCAATTCATATCAAACTGACGTTGAATTCCTGGTTATCAACAAAATTACAGGCGACTTGCCGTTACACGAGGTAGATGTCAGGGACTGGATGCTTCCTAGAAGGGTTAAACTTGCCGATCCTCATTTCAATGTGCCTCGGGGCATTGACGCTCTCCTAGGTGCTGAAATATTCTTCGAGTTATTGTGCATAGGGCAAATCAAGATGGGAATAACCTCGCTAGGCTGGATTGTTACGGGCCGAGTGTCCCAACCTGGTCATTCAATGCAGCAACCTCGAGCTACATCGGTAGTATGTCATCTAAGCCATCAAGCCAAATTAGACAATTTGCTTTCTGCGTTTTGGAGGATCGAAGAATGTACCGGAACTTCAACTCCTAAACTGTCCATGCAAGAGGAGGCGTGCGAAACTAACTTTAGCTCGCACTGCCACCGCACTCCAAGCGGCCGTTACTCGGTACAACTTCCATTTAGTCAGGATCCACAAGCACTAGGTAATTCAAAGGATCAAGCTGTTAAACGATTCAAGAGCCAAGAACGCCGCTTATCCTCCTATAAACTTCTGAAAACACAAAACTGTAATTTTTTAAACGAATACCTGGAACTAAGTCACATGGAGCTCGTTGAGGAACAAAATGAACCCGAAAACTGCTACTATCGTCCTCACCATCCCGTTCTTAAATCTTCCAGCACAACCACTAAACTACGAGTTGTCTTTGACGCGTCATCAAAGTCATCCAACGGAAAGTCATTGAACGACATCTTAATGGTGGGACCAACCATTCAACGCGACTTGTTCTCAATCATACTGTCTTTCCGTATGCATGTTTATGCTTTCACCACCGATATCAAGCAAATGTACAGGCAAATTCTCGTTGACCCTGCTCACACGGATTATCAACGCATCGTGTGGCGGAACAACCCTGACGAAGAACTACAAACCTACCGGTTGACTACCGTTACCTATGGCACTGCTGCTGCACCCTTTCTTGCAGTTAGGTCATTACATCAGCTGGCTGAAGATGAGAAGAAAACTTATCCCCTAGCCACCCAGATTGCAGTTCAAGATTTCTATGTGGATGATTTGGTCTCTGGCTCGGACTCCCTGGAATTAGCACTCCAAATACAATCAGAAATGACTCAGATGCTTGGCTCCGGTGGATTCGAGTTACACCAATGGTGTGCTAACAGCGCTGAACTACTGAAGAATATTCCTCCTGAATTAAGAGACACATCCTATTCTATTGACACTGACCATAGCACAGCAAGCATCAAGGCCTTAGGTATTCATTGGCAACCCAAATCGGACACCTTCCAGTTCAAGGTCACACTACCAGACAAGCCCGCGAGTGTTACTAAAAGAACCATCCTCTCTGCTACTAGCTATTCGATCCTTTAGGACTCGTCACCCCAGTAATCATCGTAGCCAAAATTCTCATGCAACAGTTGTGGCAATTAAACATCAGCTGGGACGAATCAGTGCCACTCCACTTACATACTATGTGGATGCACTATAGAACTCAGTTATTCGACCTGAACCAAGCATCTATCAAGCGGAGAGTTACCCAAGGTACCGACACCACATCAATTGAACTACATGGCTTCTCCGATGCCTCCGAGACAAGCTATGGTGCCTGCGTCTACTTGCGATGCGTGGGTTCCAATGGTGAATGCTCCGCCAACCTCCTATGTGCGAAGTCGCGCGTCTCTTCTCTCAAGAAAATCTCTCTTCCGAGGCTCGAACTTTGTGGTGCACTCGTGTTGGCTCGTCTCATCTCCAAGGTTGCTGATGCATTAAATCAGCACTGCATTAAATCTATCAACTTGTGGACTGACTCAACAATAGTTATACACTGGCTTGCTTCGCCTTCTAACAGGTGGAAAACCTTTGTAGCAAACAGAGTTTCAGAAATTCAGAGTCTCACGATACATGGCACCTGGAGACATGTACGCTCAATCGATAACCCTGCTGACATTCTATCACGTGGTGCTACTCCCAAGCAACTTCTCAAATCTGACTTATGGTGGTCTGGCCCGTCCTGGCTCAGTCTCGATTCCAGACAATGGCCAACGGCCCACAAAAACCATGAAATATCTGAACCGAACATACTTGAAGAAAGGAAACAAAGCATTGTCGCATGTCCAGTTACTCAAGATCCGGCAGAAATTCTCAACTTGGAATCTAGATTCTCCTGCTGGTACAAGCTTGTAAGAATCACAGCACTGTGCAAGCGCTTCTCCAAAAACTCGAGACTGTGTTTCGACCAAAGACAGTTTGGTCTCCTTTCGGTGCCTGAACTTCAAGAAGCCGAATACTTTTGGATAAGATCTGCACAACAAATTCACTTCACCGATGATCTCAAGAGCCTTAACAAGAATAATGAGGTGAAGCCAAGCAGTAAACTCCGCAACTTAAATCCCTTTGTTGACCAAAATGGTTTGCTCAGGGTGGGCGGTCGACTAAAAAACTCAGATCTGAAATTCAATCACAAGCATCCGATAATCTTGCCTGAAGAACATACGGTAACAAAGTTCATTCTTCAAAGAGAACATATCAAGTCTCTTCATGCCGGACCTCAAGCCCTATTGGCAAGTATTCGAAGAAAATATTGGCCCATCAATGGGAAACTTCTCACGCGACGAATAGTTCGTAACTGTGTCAACTGCTTTAAGGTCAACCCGAGAAGCAGCAATCAACTGATGGGTGATCTACCACACTATCGTGTACACCCCAGTCGTCCATTCCTAAACTGCGGAGTAGACTACTGTGGTCCCATCTATACTCGCTGAATGGTAAATCGACGTTCGCCTCCAGTAAAAACATACATTGCATTGTTCATATGCATGGCTACGAAGGCAATTCATTTAGAATTAGTCATGGATCTAACTACAGAAGCCTTCCTCGCCGCCTTCAAAAGATTTATTTCTCGACGAGGAAAGCCCACACACATTTACTGTGATAATGCCACCACGTTTGTTTGAGCAAAAAATGAACTGTCCGAGTTACGGAGGTTATTCCTATCCGAGACATACCAACCCGACGTGGCTAGGATATTAGCTGAAGATGAAATAACATGGAAGTTTATCCCTGCCAGATAACCTCATTTTGGCGGTTTGTGGGAGGCCGGTGTCAAAACCGTGAAGGGTCATTTAAAGCGTATGATAGGTAATGCTCATTTACAATTCGATGAACTAATCACCTTGCTCTGTCAAATTGAAGCCTGTGTTAAAATTCCAGACCTATCACTCCACTTTCTTCTTATCCTGACGACTTACTTCCTCTCACACCAGCTCACTTCCTTATCTCCGATACTGTTTCTACACCTGCTGAACCTGACCTCACTTCACTAAGTACTAATCGCTTGGGTCGATGGCAGAGAGGACAACAATTGCTGCAAACCTTCTGGCGCAGGTACTCATCTGAGTATCTGTCATCCCTGCAACAGCGCCACAAATGGAGCGCTAAAGGTGAAGGCATCAAGCTCGACTCCTTGGTGCTGATCAAGGAAGATTTCCGTCCCCCACTCACCTGGGAGACCGGTCGTATCGTGACATTGCACCCTGGTACTGACGGCATCGTGCGTGTCGTGACAGTGAAGACTCCACGAGGAATTTTTAAACGGGCTACTAATCGTTTGTGTCCTCTACCAATCGAGTAATCTACTGTGTTTTTTTTGTGTTTTGAAAGTCCAGTCTTTCAAGGTGGGCGGTATGTTCAGACTTTTCACCACTCATATTTCGCGGCAAGTTACCGATATTATCTTTTGCTACTTGTGCGCCCTCTATTAACTATACTAGTGACTTTTCCTAGTTAGTATCTGTGTTGACCACTAGATTTCGCTGACTACGCTATTTCCGCCTGCTTTGCTCTCGCGACGAAGGAATTCGCGTGAAGGCGAGACACTGTGGCTTGGAGCTTCGTACGAGAAGGTTGATTGTTTTGCTTTACTAGTTAGGGGCGTTTCTGGCCTTCTGCCGGCGTCCCAGAGATGCTTGCCATGCATTCTCTTTACCTTTGTTGAATTTGTTAACGTGTATAAATTATTGTGTTCTATTAAATATTCTACAAGTGTTATTTTGGCAAGTTCAAGCTATACTTCTTTAATCTGAAACATTTCCCCAGTCGGTTCATTATCCTTGATTCGATTGGACAACTTCCCTCAACCGCTCGTCGTGTTCTTCTTGCGTTTTCCCCGATACCAGGATATCGTCGAGAAATACCGCCACACCTGGTATGCCTGCTAACAATTTTTCCATTTCGCGTTGAAAAATCGCAGGTGCGCTCGATATCCCGTACGGTATTCTCTTCATTTTAAATAACCCCTTTAAGGTGTTGATTGTCAGTACAAGGCCTGCTGTCTTGTTAACAGACATTTGTTGATATGCTTGTGCAAGGTCCAGCTTGGAGAACTTCACACCACCGGCAATCGTAGCCAGGATATTGCTCGTTGTGGGCAATGGATAAATGTCTGTTACTAGCGCTGGATTTACTGTGCTTCGGTAGTCACAACAAATCCTTAACGTTTTGTCTTTTTTCAAAACTGCCACAATCGGTGATGCCCATTCCGAATGGATCACCGGTTCTATAACCCCGATTTCAGTCAACCTGTCCAGTTCCTTATTAACCTTGTTTTGCAGTGGAAAAGGTACTGGTCGTGCTCATAAGAATTTAGGCGTAGTATTTTCCTTCAATGGTACAGCGATTTCGGGACCAGTGTAGGAGCCTTGTTCGTCGTTGAACAGGCAGCTGAATTCTTCTTCCCATTTAGGTCTAGGCCTCTGTGTGTCAACTTTGTTTATGCCACTGATGGAGATTCCCAGGGCATTAAACCAGTTGCGGCCTATGAGACTGCTTCCCGCCCCTTTTACAACCACCAGTGGTAATTTATGACTTTTCCCTTGATGCACTACATCTATTATGGCTTCACCAACCACCGACAGCATTTCTTGTGACCATGTTTTTAGTCCTATGCCCGTCTGTTTAATGCTTGGTGTAGGCATAACTGACTGTGACAATAACTGGTTAAAAGTTATGTCATTGATTATTGAACATGCAGATCCAGAGTCTACTTCCATTGTATGCATGCAACCATTTAATTTTAGTGCTAGGCTAGGCTTGTCTATAGATGATGTTACCTTAAAACATTGGCCTACCTGGTTGATTTCGTACAGCTGTTCTGACTGTTGTAGTTCAATTGCATGTTTACTTTGAATCCCATTCCCTGCGTTTTGTTTGGGAGTCTTGCCGACTTGGTTTTTGTTTTTCTTTGATTGTTTGCCCTGATTCTGTTTTGTTAAACAAACTCGCTCAAGGTGTCCCACCCTTTTGCAAAAATGACAAGTTTCGTTAGCAAACTTGCATAATTGTCCTTGATGATCATAACCGCAACGATAGCACGTTCCCTTCTGCGGTACCTTGTTGTGATGGACATCCTTGCCCTTCTTGTATGAAAGGGTGTTGATCTCCTTGCTAACTCCATTGTTGGCTGGAGCTCTCATTGCCGTCATGTTGTTGTCTGCTGCCTCCGCTGCTACAGCAATTTGTAGGGCTTTTTCAAATGTTAGATCACTCATTTCCAATAGCCTACGTTGTAAGGCTTCGTTGCAAATGCCTACAACTAACTGATCTCGTAGTCTAGTGTTCAAATCTGCTGTAAAGTTACAGTTTTCTGTTAGTTTTCTGAGTTCTGACGCATACTGCGCGATTGTTTCCCCTCTCTTCTGGGTTCTGCGATGGAAGTTAAATCTCATCACTATTTCGGAGGGTTTTGGGTGAAGATGGTTCTTTATTGCCGTCGATAATAGTGCCAATGTCAATTCGTTAGGGCCTTCTAGGCGCCACGACCGACCTGATTAGTGTATAGGCGCGTTGTCCTACAACACTCAGACGCACTGCCAGCTTCCTGGACTCTTCTTTAATGTTGTTGGCAATGTAGTAGAATTCCAGCCTCTCCATATATTCCTCCCAGTTGTCGATTTCTGGGTTGAATTCGTCGATTTTCCCGACGGACGCCATGCTTGGCGCGTTTTTGCCTAGCCAAGGCCTACTGTTTGCGTTGGCCTAGGGCCTTCAGATTTCCGAGATGGTACTTACTTTGCATTTCCCGTTCGTCGCCAGTGTTATGTATATATTACTAGGAAAACGCTCAGTTGGACGCGTTGTTGAGCGAGCACCGGTACGTGCAACACGACCCGAGTACGACATTCCCATAATGTTACATACCAATAAGTCTTTAAGTTCTTGACCGATTTAGCTGAAAATTTGTAAAATAGGAGAGAATGGATAAAATCCACCACCATCTAGAGGACCTTGACATCATTTCTTTGGGAAAACTATTTTACTCTTGATTTCTTCTAGGTGGCAGTACATAGTGACCAGAATTCTTGTGCGACTTTTCGTTGCCATGGTAACGGGACTTTGTTATAATGTAATTTCTATCTACACTACTTATCGGATCAAAATAAAATTAACATATTCGTGACCGCACGGACATTCTAAATGATTTGGCTACCTCAGATTTTGTCGCCGTTTAGTTTTAAAAAAAAACTTAAGGTTAACTTTAATGTAACTTTATAACTTTTTGAACGATTTTGCCACAAAACTAATGGCATTCAATCGGGAACGAAAATTGCGGATGGTCAAAATTTCAACTCGATCCGAGCCTCCGTTTGACCGCTACATGAGCCAAAAAAGCTGTGCGACTTTCCGTTGCCATGGTAACGGGACTTTGTTATAATGTAATTTCCATCTACACTACTTATCGGATCAAAATAAAAATAACATATTCGTGATCGGACGGACATTCTAAATGATTTGGCCACCTCAGATTTTGTCGCCGTTTAGTTTGAAAAAAAAACTTTCGATTAACTTTAATGTAACTTTTTAACTTTTTGAACGATTTGCCACAAAAGTATACAGCAACCCGCCTAGGTGGTATGTACATGTGTGAAAAATTTCAGGTAGATCAGAGAAACGGTGCGACCTGTATCGAAGCAGTAACAGAAAAAAAGAAAAAAAAACGGACATTCGAGCCATAAGAGTCAAGTGGAGACGCTCGCTTTGCTCGCTCAATGAGGGCGCCATATGAATCATCACTCGATATTTAGATATAAGATTAACTGTACTTTATTAGACATAGATAAACAATCACTAGGATGCTAGGCTACATGACATCGCTCCTTGCAAGTCAAGACGGGGAAGACAGCAACTACTAACCGACCGCCCCTCAGATCCCACGACACAGAGCTCCACTTCACTGCCGTGCTCTAGGCGGGTAGTTCAAGTGTCATACATCACAAGTGGCCTCACAGTAGTTGAGGTTTGAAAATGATGTGTAAACATGGCTAGTTGTGCAAAGCTCCTTGAGCGATTCTTTAGTCAATTTCAGAATTTATCAAGTATTGAAAGAAAAACTCGTTTGAAATAATGGCCGGGGATAGCCCAAGTGTGTGAGGGGATAGCCCAAGTGGGTGTGGTTAAAGTCCATAGCCCAATAACCTATGGGGATAGCCGCATTACCCATGGGGATAGTCTAAGTGAGTATGGGGATAGCCCTTGAGGATAGCCCACGGTGGTTAATTAAAACATTTGGCAATGTTGACGCTATACGCGGGCTATGACATGGGTTAATGTGTACTAGCATATACCTCATCAGTAGTAGACTAGGTGTGGCAATAGAACGGCAGGTATATATGTATGTACTGTCGTCGTATGGGCTATAACCAAGCGACACATTTACAATGATACATCTAGGGCGACGGTCGTCGCCCGGCAGACAAGCGATGCGATGCTTAGGCGACACCGAACTCCGGCCCTATATACACCTACCAGAGTTGGGGGGTTTTCAGCTACACTGTTAGAAAAGACCGCATTTTTAATGCACGGTCAGGCGCATGTAGCGCGTGGTTATTCAAGTGCTGGTGCTTTCTCGATGTGTTTTCAGTCACATTAGCTTGAGAGTTCGGGTTAGCCAATCAAACGCGAGAGAATCAATGCAGCGTGCGTGAAACGGCGCTCGGAAATACTCGGCTGTCTCCCGGAACGGACCGAGTTGTCATTGTGCTTGAAAATTAATTCACTAGTGCGTGATTCTCTTTCGGAAACGTTCGTTGATCTCCGGGAGTCGTAGTTCGTCATACTACACTAGCGTTCCTAGCTGCACATGTCAAAACTCGCAGCTACAGAACAGTGTGTGGAATCTATGGTAGATGGAGCTCTTCTGATTGACAACAAATACGACTCATAAATTGAATATCACATTGGCGCCAAAGGAAAAAAAGATGATCAAAACTAAAACTGTAATTTACAAAACGTTATCAAGATATTCTGGTCACTTAAATATACTTGATCAATTATTATTTTTTATTGAGAGCATATATTTTATTCACCATGCTGCAATTATTAATAATTTTACAATATTTTCGGCATTGTTAAAACAAAAACTTCTTCGTACAGTGGAGGAAACTATTATTATGAAGGCTGTCACATTTGAAGCATTCTGGAACGGATATTTAATATGGTTATTTAATAGAAATGTATTTATTTATTAGATGGCTTATACGTAAGAATATTGGCTTAA